>OZ024743.1:64381593-64386593 GCA_964016885.1 Eledone cirrhosa
ATATATATCTTTATATATATAAAAGCGAAGATGTGTGTGTGTCTGTGTACAACTTTGCATACTTAAGGCTTTTAGAATTACCAACTGAATTTGACCAAATGTTCTGTGCACGTTGCACAGGTCGCTAAGATTGTTACATCACAAACATTTTTCAAATCGACCCACGTTGAGCAATAAAAAATCGATATCAAATTTATCGCTAGCAAAATTGATGTAAGGGAGATAACCAACTTTATTGACAATCCTTATAAAAAAAGGGAGATAACCAACTTTTCAGAAATATGAACATTACATTCATTTGAAGATAAATCACTAATATTATCGTTTGTCTCTTGTTTATTCTTTGTTGCACTTTCAAAGTTAAAAAAACACTTGTTGTTTTAACTTGTTGTATTAAGTGTTAATTTTCGCGTTAGGGGCCTAATCTCGCAGCAGTCTCGAATTGACGAGATTTTGATGATGGTTTGTTTATTTTTAGAACAATCGTTATGGGACTTTCCATTCAAACCATTGGGACCTACAACTTTTACATTTTTAAATCTTTCATAAGCCATGTT
Organism: Eledone cirrhosa; assembly: GCA_964016885.1. Classification (NCBI taxonomy): domain Eukaryota; kingdom Metazoa; phylum Mollusca; class Cephalopoda; order Octopoda; family Eledonidae; genus Eledone; species Eledone cirrhosa. The sequence goes on from OZ024743.1 coordinate 64,382,151, forward strand.
GACACTCAGACTGGTCATGACGGATACCTCCTATATCGCCGGAGAAGACCCGAAGATGGTGGATTCACAGCAAGGGTTGGCAAACATGAGGTTGCTGGATGTCCACGGATATATAAATCTATTGATACTGTATGTGATCCACGGGATGCGGTCAATTATCCAGTTGAATTTCTAAATTCTTTAAATCCTCGTGGTTTACCTCCTAATACATTGGTTCTGAAAGAGGGAACACCAGTTATTTTGCTGAGAAATATCACTCCTCCAAAACTATGCAATGGTACACGCCTTGTGGTTAAAAAACTGTCTCCACTTAGTATTGAGGCTACCAATCTATCCGGATGTGGAAAAGGCGAGGATGTGATAATAACAAAAATTAGCCTGACTACATCAGGCGTGGATACTCCCTTCTCCTTTCGCCGCACCCAATTTCCCCTTCGTGTTGCTTTAGCGATGTCCATAAACAAGTCGCAAGGTCAAACTCTGTCTGTCACTGGAATTCACTTGGATGAACCTTGCTTTTCGCACGGACAATTCTACGTTGCCTGCTCACGAGTTGGCAGTCGAGATAATCTCTTTGCGTTGGTTCCGAAAAGAAAAACAAAGAATATCGTCTATCCTGAAGTGCTTTAGTGTTAACAAAAAAACTTATTACAGCTCTGCCTTGACTTCACCTTACTCATTACAAAACATACCAATGAATATGTCATGCAGGATATTTTGGATTATAAGTTCAAAATTTAACCATACACAGCAAAGGATGCTCTCAAAGAATAGATTTTCTCTTATTCTACTCTCATTGTTTTTTTTTTGTTTGTCTATAACTCTGCTGGCATTACAACTTTTTGTACTTTTACAAAACTGCCTGTTTTTTTTACAGATTTGCAACGTGTATTGTCTTTAATCATTTGTATAACTACATCCTGTTCAGTGTTTTCCTTCATTATCAGCATAATTTTATGGGTACAAAGATTGCACTAAATATTCGTTTGCATTAATTATTGAAGACTTCTGCTTATTTTGACAGGTTGGGGACAAATAATGTTCTTCTTTTACTTCCTAGCTGTATATTCTTAGCATAATTTCAAACCCGGGCAACGCCGAGTAAATCTGCTAGTATATATAATATATAATATATATAATATATATATATATATATATATATATATATATATATATATATATATATATATATATATATATATATATATATATATATATATATATATATATACATATAGTATATATATATTATATATAGTATATATATATATATATATATATATATATATATATATATATATATATATATATATATATATAGTATATATATATATATATATTATATATAGTATATATATATAGTATATATATATATATATATATATATATATATATATATATATATATATATATAATATATGTATATATATATATATATATATATATATATATATATATACTATATATATATATATATATATATATATATATATATATATATATATATATATATATATAATATATATATACTATATGTATATATATATATATATATATATATATATATATATATATATAGAGAGAGAGAGAGAGAGAGAGAGAGAGAGAGAGAGAGAGAGAGAAGGAATTTGTAGTTTACTTGAAACATTGTATATGGTATAAAGAATTAGAAGTTTGAAAGCCACGACAATGCGGGTTGGACGGAAAATCGTAAGGTTGATTTTACCTTAATTTATTCATGTCCTGATATTTCGAAATTAATGTCTCTCCTTCCGAGGAAAATAAAGGAACTATTCCAGTGGCCGATGTGGCAAGCCATATCGGACCACTGGAATATACATATATATATATATATATATATATATATATATATATATATATATATATATATATATATATATATATATATATATATATATATATATATATATATATATATATATATTGCTTAAAATTTAATCTGTTATTTTAATAAATATATATATATATATGACAAGTAAGTATGTTTTGAAACAGTGAGCAGGTTTGAAATTAGAAAATAGAATAGCTTTCACCGTATTTTTTTTACTAAAGAAATTTTAGTCTGATAATGGGGTTTAGAACCCTCAGATAAATGGAAAAAGATAAGTATTGATGTACATGGGAGTCGAACCCACATCTTTGGTTATCCAGACCACTGTGCTACCATTACGTTAGTGTAATGGTAGCACAGTGGTCTGGATAACCAAAGATGTGGGTTCGACTCCCATATACATCAATACTCATCTTTTTCCATTTATCTGAGGGTTCTAAACCCCATTATCAGACTAAAATTTCTTTAGTCAAAAAAATACGGTGAAAGCTATATATATATATATATATATATATATATATATATATCGGAACTAGCTGACGAAACGGCCGGAGATCAGCCGTCGGGGTCCTGAATCTTTTCGACGAAGGACTATTTTTATCATATGTAACCCATGTGCAACCACGCAGTATTCTTCTTTCTTCTCATGTTTTTTATATATATTTACCTCTGCTGCGTTTGTCTGTTTCTCTCTTACTGCTTCCTCGTTCTCTCTGTTGCTCTCACCTTCTTTCGCCCCCTCTGTCAGTTACACTTTCTCTCGACTGACCTCTTCCTCGCACTTCCACTCACTCACTCTCTATTTCTCCCCTTCTCACTTCCTCCCGTTTGACTTGTGGGTTCTCTTCTTGCTCACATCTCACTCACGTCGGAGGGTCTGTATCACGATCGCTCATGAAATCCACCCAGCTTATGCTGACCGGATAACCATGTTGCTTGTTTATTCCTATCTTTGCGTTGCTTTCATCCTTCTATGTTGTTTACTTGTCTCACTCGCTTTACGCGATTTACTTGTCCCAATAGCTTTATTTAGCTATTGCCCGCACCAACTGGAGGTATATGATTTTTAATGCGATGAAATATCAATGATGGTTGGAAAATCACTGGCGAAGGACTATTTTTATCATATGTAACCCATGTGCAACCACGCAGTATTCTTCTTTCTTCTCATGTTTTATATATATATATATATATATATATATATATATATATATATATATATATATATATATATGTGTGTGTAAAAGGTAAACAGAAATAACAACACAATCGGTACAGTATATGGAAGGGATATATTAGGTTAACGCTTGATATAGCAGGAAGAGGGTCTTAACGTTTCGGACGCTAGTCCTTCATCAGAAGAAAGAATGAGAAATAAGATAGTTTGAGGGGGCGGGCGGGTTGGAATTGGAAAAAAATGTCTTTAGATAAAAATAACAGGTATTGAATATACTAGGGTGGGACTGAAAAATAGACGGGTGAGAAGAAGGTGGTGTAAGAATATTGTAGTAGAGGAAAAGTGGTAGAGAGTCGTGGAATATTTAAATGCAAGAAGCAAGAAAAATTTCAATGATACGAAAGATTTCCTGGTGGAAGTTCAGGTGTACTCCTGGCTGGTATCCAGTTTCGGGGTGAACATTTCTCTCTCTCTCCCTCTCTCTCTCTCTCTCTCTCTCTCTCTCTATATATATATATATATATATATATATATATATATATCACGATAAATTAACGGAGGCATAGGCCCTTAAATATATATATATATATATATATATATATATATTTACTCTTGATTGGCCAGAGGTGTTTATTTCCAGGTACCTTATGAATTTGACTTTCCGTATTTATTACTGTTATGAAATGTGTTTTTTTTTTGGTTGTAACTTCTCTGATTTTTAGCCTAAGAAAATATATATATGCCTATGTATTAATTAATATTAATTAATTGAGTTCTTTACACGAGGAATGGATATTAGTTTTGAAATAACTAATTAACCCGCGTGTGTTTTATATTTTACTCTTAATTCGGCCGGAGATTTACATTCCCATTTGCCCTTTAAAGCATAACTTTCTGTATTTACTGCGGTTATGAGATGCGGTTCTTATTCGGGTACAACTTCTGACTTTAGCCTAAGAAAATATCTATATGCTTGTGTAATTTATACACGCATATATTTATTTTTTTATTTTCAATTGAGTTCTTAACACGTTGGATTGACAATGTTTTCGAAAAAACTAATTAACCCGCGTGTATATTATTTTTTTTCCTCTTTTCGTGGATCGTAGTTGTCTCCCCTTCCCGCTTCGTGTCGCTATGATACTTCCTCAGTCATAAACTGCTGGAATTTCAAATTTGGCGGTCATTCGATGCGAGAAGGAGCAACTTAACAGACACGATTTTTGACTGCGGTAAGAATTTTTTTCTTATATCAAAGTTTAATGGGCTTCCACTGATGATTTATAAACGCCCACCTAAATATATTCTTACATGAATATATATTAGGCTTCTACATAAACTGGAAATATTCTCCCAACTTGTAGAAAACTTATAATGAAACAATTGTTTGGAAAGAGAGATATACTTTAACTTT
>OZ024743.1:64396593-64399093 GCA_964016885.1 Eledone cirrhosa
TATCAATTACCCAGTACATTACTGGTACTTTATTTTATCGACCCCGTAAGGATGAAAGGCAAAGTTAACCTCGGCGGGATTTGAACTCAGACCGTAAAGGGACGTAACTATGCTGGAAAGCATGGCGTCCGACCCTCTACCGATACTGCCAATCCTCTGCTTAGTATCATCCATCTGTTATTGTGATGTAAAAGGTTCCTTCCCTCAATGAGATGAGTATAATAATATCAATTGTATTGTCAGCTTCTACAGTAAAGTTTCGAAATCTTTGGTACCTAGAATTGCAAGTGAATAGTAGGAACCTGTGTATGGGTGAGGGAGGGGCTGGAGGTTTGGAAATTGATCCTTCAGGTAATGTCTGAATATTTCTACATAGCATTACGTAAAACAGATCTATTATATATATATATATATATATATATATATATATATATATATATATATAATATATATATAATATATATATATATATATATATATATATATATATATATATATATATATATATATATATATATATATATATATATATATATATATATATATATATATATATATATATATATATATATATATATATATATATATATATATGTGTGTGTGTGTGTGTGTGTGTGTGTGTGTGTGTGTGTGTGTGCATATATATTTTATATATAGTATATATATATGTGTGTGTTTCGAACCGTTGAGCGGTAGGAAGTTTTGAATTTGAAAGTAAAAGCATCAACGTTGTTTGACTATGAAAAATAGTTAGGCATAAGAACTCTGGAGACGGAACCAATTTGTACAGCACTACCCGTGGGGCTCAAACCAATACCTGTTATATACGGTTTCACCGTGTTAACCATTACACTAAAACGACACCGTTAATTTTCTTCCGTTATATTAAATTACAATAATCAGGCAGTACATAGGTAAACAATCTATTTATTTAACCTTTGTGTCCAGTGATGAGGGACCTCGAACTTCTGTGCCATTTTGTGCAGCCTTTTGAAAGAATAAAATAAATCCAACAAATTTTTAATTCTTATTAATATATTTTTGTCTATCTCTGATTATTTTAATCTAAACCATAAGATGAACTTATTTGAAATACCAAAGAGTAAAAGAAAATTCAACGAAATAATCCACACTGACAGACAACCAGAATTAAAACAATAGTAGATCATAAGGACCATTGCAGCACTTTCTACATTTATGTTATAGTTCTAATGTGATTCTAGAATGTACATTAAATTCCTACTTGACTGGTGCTACTATCGGCCAAGGATGGTTGGTGAGAACCCACGGGATTTAGTATGCCAGTGGTTATCAAAATTTGACAATTATGTATGTGGATTTCCATTTGAAGTAGAATTTTTTAAAAGTTACACAACTTGACCATATATTCGTATTCGTTTTATTTTTTGTCTGTTGTAACGCAGGAGCAACCTAAAAAAAGGTGAATTTATAATTTTTTATATAATTATGGTTTCTTGAGTGCAGCCTTATTATATTACAAATAACTTAATGTGGTCTTTCAACATGAAAATGTTCCCTACCTTTGGTTTAGTCAAACAATGTTGATGCTTCTAACTTTCAAATTCAAAACTTCCTATCGTTGCCATCAATCTTTCTAGAAAATTAAACTAAAAATAACACGAATAAAATACATTAAATTACTCCAAAGGCCCTCTTTGTCACTAAATAAAATCATAATATTGAAATATTCGTTTTTCTTAGAAAAATATCAGCAGCCTGTGTGAAGAAGTAGCCCCGCGAGGTGGAGTGGTTGTTGCAGCGGGTGTCGCTGGTCATTGTCTGTAGAAATGCCTTCGCAGTTTTGACCACGGAGTTTAACCGAAACACCGCCCCGACCTAGGTGCGGAGTGTGTCACCCTCCCTTTCTGCTGTTGCCGTATGTCAATATGCTGCACCAGAAGTTACGGGACCATATACTAATATTTCCCTCATTCTATAACTTCTGTTTATAAAATATCCTAAAGCATGAAGTCTCTCTCAAGCCAGGAGACTCGTTAGACCGGTATTTATCCCGGTTTCGAGAATTGAAGCGACTGACAGTTCAAAGCTCTCTCCTGGACAGAACGCCAGTCCATCGCCGAGTTAAACCTCCAGCTATTACTGGTACTCATTTTCAATTGAGTATACTAGACAAACGACGTGAAATGAAGTGTTTTGTTCAAGAACACAACGTGCAACCCAGTCCAGGGATCGAACCCACGACATTATGATCGTAAGTCCAACGTCCTTGCCACTAAGTCATGCGCCTCAATTGTAAAATGTAGTCAACATTAAATAAAAAGATTCTTCCCTTAAAACAAAAAAGACGTAACTGTAAATATATTTCACAATTGTTATTTTAATATCTCTTGACAGTAAACAGACAAACCTGAGACTGGTGTGAATGATGGGCAAAACTAAAACAGATCAGAAATTCGAGCAAAACCAACAAAATTTATCATCCTTAATCTTATACATTCATATGAAGGTACGTGATCAT
>OZ024743.1:64404093-64406593 GCA_964016885.1 Eledone cirrhosa
ACAAACTCCGTTTTTCTTTTATTATTATTAGATCCCAACATAGCGCAAGCATGTCTGCGGGATTAAGAAGTTCGCTTCACAACCAACTGATTCCGGTTTCGAAATCACAGCTCAACACCATCTGTAGGTTGATAGGGAGCTCGCTTATTCTACTGGCTGTTCAGCTGACGATCGCAAGGTCGTGAGTTCAATTCATGACGCTTTATTTCACGTTGATCCTGTCAACTCAGCTAGCAACAATCAATTGTACCTCTAATTCAAAGAGTCAGCCTTGTCACACATTGATTGAATCATGCGGAATCTCCCTGAGAACTACGTAATGGTTGCACGTGTCTATGAAATGCTCAGCAGGTACTTCCGTTTGCTGAATCAACTGGAACTCCATCGTTTTCGACGACGGAGGTCCAACAACAACAACAACATCATCATCATCATCAAAATCCTCAAATCATGACACATTGAAAAATGAAATCCCAGATCTTCAAGAATTAAATCTGTCAAAAATAATAAATATTTAATTCGGAGTTACACTTACATCTACCACTCAACTAGTCACTATTTAATGTAATTCTGATTTGATGTATTTGGTGTTCAGGTAGAAACAATACCTTGATGTCCAGCAATGATATCCTCGGGGATGGACAAGTACATTGGGTCTCACCTGACACTCACCCCAACAACTGGTTACACCTGTTGTGAGAACATGATGATGATTTGATGTATAGCCTGACATAATGTAAATCAATGGAAATGACCCCAGTACATGACTGGTATTTATTCTATCAACCCCAAAAGGGGGTGAAACGTAAAGCTGACCTTAGTAGAAACTGAACTAAACGGTATGAAGCTACATACTAAAATAATTGATACAGTATTGGTTTCTGATTTTGGCACAAGGCCAGCAAATTTGTGAGAGGGGAAATTCAAATTAAATTGACCCCAGTGCGTGACTGGTACTTTATTTTATCGACCATGTAATGATGAAAGGCAAAGCTAAGCTCGACAGGATTTGAAATCAGAACGTAAATGGACGTAACTCTATGCTGCAAAGCATGTTGTTCAACGCTCTACCGATTCTGCCAATCCAACACCCTTTCGTATCTAAAATTAATTGTTTCTACTTTTGGCACAAGGCCAGCAATTACCCAGTGCATTACTGGTACTTTATTTTATCGACCCTGTAAGGATGAAAAGCAAAGGTAATCTCAGCAGAATTTGAAATCAAAACGTAAATGGATGTAACTCTATGCTGCAAAGCATGGCGTCCGACCCTCTACCGATTCTGCCAATCCACCGCCCTTTAAAATTAATGAACACGGATCTTTGTCTCTTTGTAATTGATTAACGGAATCTCAGTTTGTAAAACATTTTATTAATAATTAACTAGAATTGGTAGAGCGCCTGATTTAAAGGGAACCCCTTAACTACTTATAACTAAGGATTTCGTTTTGCTCTCATTTCCAGCTATTTCTAGCATGTCCGATGACCAGGATGGGGCTCCTCCTCCTCCCTCTTCGTCTCCGGTGGCCCTTCTCTTTCCAAGATATATAGTCAACATATCTTGACAGTAGTAGTAGTAGTAGTAGTAGTAGTAGTAGTAGTAGTAGTAGTAGTAGTAGTAGTAGTAGTAGTAGTGGTAGTGGTGGTGGTGGTGGTGGTGGTGGTGTTGGTGGTGGTGGTGGTGGTGGTGGTGGTGGTGGTGGTAGTAGTAGTAGTAGTGTTGGTGGGGGTGATGGTGGCGGTGGTGGTGGTGGTAGTGGTGGTGGTGGAGGTGGTGGTGGTGGTGGTGGTAGTAGTAGTAGTAGTAGTAGTAGTAGTAGTAGTAGTAGTAGTAGTGGTGGTGGTGGTGGTGGCGGTGGTGGTGGCGGTGGTGATGGTGGCGGTGGTGGTGGCGGTGGTGGCGGTGGTGGTGTTGGTGGTAGTAGTAGTAGTAGTAGTAGTAGTAGTAGTAGTAGTAGTAGTAGTAGTGGTAGTGGTGGTGGTGGTGGTGGTGGTGGTGTTGGTGGTGGTGGTGGTGGTGGTGGTGGTGGTGGTAGTAGTAGTAGTAGTGTTGGTGGGGGTGATGGTGGCGGTGGTGGTGGTGGTGGTGGTGGTGGTGGAGGTGGTGGTGGTGGTGGTGGTAGTAGTAGTAGTAGTAGTAGTAGTAGTAGTAGTAGTGGTGGTGGTGGTGGTGGCGGTGGTGGTGGCGGTGGTGATGGTGGCGGTGGTGGTGGCGGTGGTGGCGGTGGTGGTGTTGGTGGTAGTAGTAGTAGTAGTAGTAGTAGTAGTAGTAGTAGTAGTAGTAGTAGTAGCAGCAGCAGCAGTAGTATGTAGTAGTAGTAGCAGTAGTAGCAGTAGCAGTAGGCTAGAGCCGCCGTTGATCCTGTTGTAAGAGATATAGAAGAGGTGAGACCTGGTGAAGGAGAAGATTGTCTGATAACAACCGTGTCTCAACCGTGTCTCAACAGTTACAACCAATTACTGGAAGGTGATCTATTCTGTAGAGAGGAGGAGGTCCTAT
>OZ024743.1:64411593-64426593 GCA_964016885.1 Eledone cirrhosa
TCATATATGAAAAAACAACCTGAGTCCCCCCTCCCTTGTTTGAAGAACTTTGTAACGCGAACTGGCGCGAGAGTTATATCCACCAACCAATCAAATTACTTCTCTAAAAACCTGGCGTTTCGAGCCACTTTTTTCCATATAAAACAAGTAACATTCAAAGACCAACCAGATGTGATAAAAACCACAGACCCTCCATCTCAACTCTACTTTTGAAAAGCAGAAGAACTGCGAAACCGGTAAAAGAACCAAATAAATATATATATTTAAAAAAAAAAGACTCCAGTTGCATTTTCGATTTCATCTTTTTCCCCTTTATATATTTCTTCTAAGTTTAATTTTACTACTAATTATGTGTGGTTGATAGTATATTTGATCGGATTCTGCATGCTGCTGAAATGTTTGATAAATAGTGGAACGGAGCCGCCGCGAAGAGGCTACGATCAATTGCTTGTCAGAGATTTCCCCGTAAGAAAGTTTATTCTTAAAGCTTGCTAGATTTGATTTTGTATATGGTTAATTATGCTGATTAGAAGAAGAAATAGTATATATTTTAATATCTGATTGATTCTATAGACATGATTTATGATATAATGCTCTGATTTTTTTATTTTAATTTATTAATTCTTCATTGAGCTTAAAAGTGAACAGTTGCAACATATATATATCTTTAATTTAATTTTATGTATATGATAACCTTTATATTTAATAATCTCCCAATGGGTTGAGATTAAATTTGGCGATATATGGCTGCGCTTTCTAGCAGCAAGCCTACCCGCCGTAAGCAACCAATCACACGCTTTCTCTCTGGCTGGTACACAGCTACATAGCGATCTTAGCCATTTTTTAATCTAAATTTGGCGCGGTCGGTTTGAGAAACTAAATGTCTGATTTTGAGTTTATCTCCTGATGAAACCTAACTCTGGAAATCCATATTATTTGGATGTCCTAAATAAGGAAGAAACCATGGTAGAGATATAATTACGGTATGTGCGCATTTCTTCTAAGTTTAATTTTACTACTAATTATGTGTGGTTGATAGTATATTTGATCGGATTCTGCATGCTGCCGAAATGTTTGATAAATAGTGGAACGGAGCCGCCGCGAAGAGGCTACGATCAATTGCTTGTCAGAGATTTCCCCGTAAGAAAATTTATTCTTAAAGCTTGCTAGATTTGATTTTGTATATGGTTAATTATGCTGATTAGAAGAAGAAATAGTATATATTTTAATATCTGATTGATTCTATAGACATGATTTATGATATATATATATAGATAGATATATATTAATTTATTAAAATAACAGATTAAAGTTTAAGCAAAGAATCGCTGCTTTCACCCTTAACGGGATCTTCTGAAACTAACTTTGCCCGGGAACGTTTCCACGAACCAAAGTATCGTCTTCCTGTCTTCCTCCGGTTGCAACGTTTTTTGAAATATTCACTTCTGCGTTCACAGATTGACTTTGTTAGTTTCAGAAGATCCCGTTAAGGGTGAAAGCAGCGATTCTTTACTTAAACTTTAATCTGTTATTTTAATAAATATTTGCTCTACGGTTCATATATATTTGATATATATTTATCCTTATCGAGCCCTCTTTGGATTTTAGTCTTCAAATTTATTATTATTATTATTATTATTATTCCTTGAGTCTCAGTCATTGATGTTAGTTAACTGGAAAGTCCGTTGGAATGAATATCAAGCCACTACCTGCAGCCTCAGATATTCAGGACGTATCGGAGGGTTCTTGCTGTTCCCAGCAATTATTATTATTATTATTATTATTATTATTATTATTATTATTATTATTATTATTATTATTGTTCTTTGAGGCTCAGTCATTGATGTTAGTTAACTGGAAAGTTTGTTGAAATGAATATCAAGCCACTACCTGCAACCTCAGATATTCAGGACGTATCGGAGGGTTCTTGCTGTTCCCAGCAAGCATGCCTTTTGAAGCGTTCCAAAAAGCGTGAAGGGGCCAATTTTCTTTAACCATCCCTGGAAACTTTTTGAGATAGTCCCTAGTGCGCCTATGACAATCGGGATAACTTTGACTTCATGGCAGTTCCAAATCCTTTTTACCTCCCACTTTAAGTCCTGGTATCGGTTAATTTTCTCCCTCTCCTTCTCTTGCACTCGCGTCTCGAATGGGCAGGCCACATCCACAATCAGGCACGATCTTTTTTCTTTGTCCAAAACCACCAGGTCAGGTCTATTGTGTTCCAGTTTCTTGTCCGTCTGTATCCTAAAATCCCACAGCACCTTCACCTGATCGTTTTCTATCACCGCCTCTGGCTTATGCTCATACCACTTCTCAGAATGTGGGAACTTGTTTACTTTGCATAGGTGCCAGTGGATCACCCTGCCCATCACATCATGTCTCCAGCCCTTATAGTGAGTCTGGGCTAGGTGTTTACACTCGGATACAATGTGAGCCACAGTCTCCTCTCTCTCTCCACAGATCCTGCACAGTGGGCTAGCCTCCTCCTTGTAAATGTGGTGTTTCAACCACTTCGTTTTGAGGGCCTGCTCCTGCGCAGCCATTAACATTCCTTCTGTAGCCTTTTTAAGGTCTCCTCTTTTCAACCAGTTCCATGTCTGTGGATCTCTAAATTCAGTTTTCTCAAAGAAGGTACTATGAAAGGATTTTTCCTGAAGGCTGCTCTTTCTCCTTGATGTTATTTCCTCCTTCGACATGCCCCTGGCCTATTGTCCCCTCCTTCAGTACAGCTCTGAGCATTGGCTCCTTACTATCAGTCACGTATTTGTGTAGGTTGTTTTTCTCCATCTGAACACAGTCCTCTATGCTGATAAGACCTCTTCCACCCTCAGATCTCTTAAAGTAGAGTCTATCGACATCACTCCTCTTGTGGAACATATTGTAGATAGTCAATAGCTTCCTAGTCTTCCTATCCATTTCTTTTTGTTCAGCAACATTCCATCTCAGAATTCCCGCACTGTACCTAATAATAGACACAGCTCGGGAATTTACTGCACTTATGGCATTCCTACTGTTCAGATGTGACTTTAATACGCTCCTTACTCTCCGAAGGTATTATTATTATTATTATTATTATTATTATTATTATTATTATTATTATTATTATTATTATTATTATTATTATTATTATTAATATTATTACTATATATATATATATATATATATATATATATATATATATATAGAGAGAGAGAGAGAGATAGATAGATAATTAGTACATCTACCAACATATGTGTACAGATGTACACTCATGCTAGCAAATATATAAGTTATGTCTTAGTACCTATGTGGTTCTATGCAGGTGAATGCAGAACAATTATATGAAAGACGTAAAATATGAAAATTTTAAAAATTAAAAATCAACTTACTTACTAAAATTTTCACTCCAACTAATTAGTTTCTGTAATGAGATAAATATAGTTACATAAATAATATATATAACTATAGAGAATTCATTACGTCATCAGGGAGTCTATTCTCAGCTAAGTTCCCAGGCAATGCGCGAACACTAGGAACCCATATAAAAATAATAATTCAGTAGATGGAATGAAGCTAACGAGGACTAAATTCCGGAGCACTGAAAAAATTTCACTGCCTCTGGTCAGTGGCAGATTATAAAGAATCAATCACGTGACACCGAGGTTAATCAGTTAGGAGCGGGGTGGTATTATGACAAGAGCCTATTACTACCATGAAACAGCAGTAAATTTTGGCAAGATTTGCTCAACAAATAATTTGGAGATAAATATAGAGAATTAGTACATCTACCAACATATGTGTACAGATGTACACTCATGCTAGCAAATATATAAGTTATGTCTTAGTACCTATGTGGTTCTATGCAGGTGAATGCAGAACAATTATATGAAAGACTTAAAATAAGAAAATTTTAAAAATTAAAAATCAACTTACTTACTTTCATATATATATATATATATATATATATATATATATATATATATATTTGGAAAATCACTGACGAAGGACTATTTTTATCATATGTAACCCACGTGCAAACCACGCAGTATTCTTCTTTCTTCTCATGTTTTTATATATATTTACCTCGGCTGCGTTTGTCTGTTTCTCTCTTACTGCTTCTCCGCTCTCTCTGTTTCTCTCACCTTCTTTCGCCTCCTCTGTCAGTTACACTTTCTCTCGACTGACCTCTTCCTCACACTTCCACTCACTCACTCTCTGTTTCTCCCCTTCTCACTTCCTCCCGTTTAGCTTGTGTGGGTATCTTCTTGCTTACATCTCACACACATCGAAACGGTCTGTACCTCTCTCGCTCATGAAATCTACCCAGCTTATGCTGACCGGACAACCATGTTGCTTATTTATTTTCCTATCTTCGGTTTGCTTTTATCCTTGTATGTTGTTTACTTGTCCCCCTCGCTTTACGCGAATTACTGGTCCCAATAACTTTTTTTAGTTATTGCTCGCACCAACCTGAGGTATCTGATTTTTAATGCGATGAAATACCAATGATGGTTAGAAAATCACTGACGAAGGACTATTTTTATCATATGTAACCCATGTGCAAACCACGCAGTATTCTCCTTTCTTCTCATGTTTATATATATATATATATATATATATATATATATATATATATATATATATATATATATTCATTAGTTAAGCAAAACAAGACCACAAATTTCACAAGGAAGACATTATTAAAAGATTGTCAACATATTTTAAGGAATGTAGAGAATGATAATAATAATATTAATAATAATAATAATTATTATTATTATTATTAATATTAATATTATTATCTCTACATTCCTTACATCAAACTAAAATATGTTGACAATCTTTTAATAATGTCTTCCTTGTGAAATTTGTGGTCTTGTTTTGCTTAACTAATGAATATTTCCAGCTCTGCGCGCCTAACCTCTGCATGAACCCAGCCACCTAGCTGCTTTCTACTGCATATTGCACATTGAGCACATGCCTTTACGCTTTGGCTTCTAACTAATTCACCAATCTCTCCTCTCCTATCTCCATCTCTCTCTTTAAGATTGGTTACTCTTGAACTGTGTATATATATATATTTCATTCTGAGGATTGAAAGCAAAATCTTTTGCTTTTAAGAAACCACTGGTAAATGGAATAATTTCCTTATGTTGTTTATTACATAACTATTAAGCTCTGTTACCTACATAGAGCACTCTTTTTTCCTGGACTTTTCCGACGGAATTACTTCACACATATATATATATATATATATATTTATATATATATATATATATTATAGAAAAGCTTCTACACGACTAATGATTTCTCACGAATGAATGAAACAGTTCTAGTCCTGTAGAAGCTTTTCTATATTAAACATTTATACTCTGCTGTGTATTGAGTACCTTAATTACTGTGGTTACCTCCGATTAAATCCAGGATAACTTATCTCTCTCTCTATATATATAGTAGTGAAAGAGTGAAGAATATCATGGTGGGCTGTACAAAAAGGGTTTTATAAAATCCTTTTTGTACAGCCGACCATGTTATTCTTCAGTTTTTCATTATTATTACTCCAAGAATAACCTACATGGGAATTCTCACAAACTCGCTACCTAACTAAGGAAACCTCTTGTTGAGTCAAACAACGTCATACGTTAAAACTATCCGTAATACAGAGTTCTCACAACCTCTAACTGGATTACCTGAAACGATAACTTGTTATCCCATATATATATATATATATATATATATATATATATATATATATATATATATATATATATATATATATATATATATATATATATAATACACACACACGCATATATATATATATATAATACACACACGCGTATATATTTTCGTTCCTTCCTCTTATCTTTACCTTTCTATTTTATCTTTTATTTTTAACTCTATCTTCTGATGAAGAACTAATGTCCGAAACGTTAAGACTCTTTTCCTGTTATTTCAAGCGTTAAATTAATATATTTCTTCAGTGTAATGTGTCGTCTGCTTTGTTATTTCTGTTTACTTTTTACACACATGTATATATATATATAAGAAAAGTCAAGGAAAATAACATAGGAGAACAACGCAACAGAATGATGATTTATATTTAACGCTTTATAAAATTTGAAAAAAAGTCTTTATGTTTCGGACGTTATATCGTCATCGGAAAACAGAATGAGAAAGGTATGTATGTATGTATGTATGTATGTATGTATGTATGTATGTATGTATGTATGTATGTATGTATGTTTTCTCTTTCTCTTAATTTCGAGTATATTTTTTTGACCGGCCACCTTCCTGGTGGCAAGGTTGTAAAAGAAAAGAAATTGTCATCCCTTGAATCGCAAGAATGTTTTGCAAATTTTGAAGGTGCCAGCTATCGCAGCCATTTGTAGACTATGAATTAGGGAGCTGCGCTTTTTGTACGCAAATCCAAGTTCAGTCATACTTTGGTTCAAGCGGGTTGGTATATAACCCGTAGCACCAATAATGATGGGTATGAAGCTAAAGGTGTATCTTGGATACTGGATTTGTAAACTCCTCATCAATGGTCCGTAGATGTCCTCCTTCTCCTGTAATTTTCTGACAACGTTGACATCAAGTGGGCAGCTGATCTCCACAACAGAACACGTTTTCAATGTGTGGTCCCAAACTACAATATCAGGCCGGTTGTGCTTTAATTTGGTGGCAGTTTTTATTTTCAGGTTCCACCAGTATTCCTTAGTGCCATCTGTCTCAATATATTCTTCCTCGTTTGTTGTTAATTTTGTTTTCCGAAGTGCGTTCCAGATGGTTCTAGCTATCCCATCGTGTCTCATGGGGAGGTAGTAGCGAGATGACATTCTTTCGCAGCTGGCAACAATGTGGCTTACATCCTCGATCTTTGTTTTACATAGCCTACATTTATTGTCTGTATGTATGTATGTATGTATGTATGTATGTATGTATGTATGTATGTATGTATGTATGTATGTATGTATGTATGTATGTATGTATGTCGGGTCACACTTGAGTGCTACTGGTAACATGTAACCCAGTACAACCTGTTGCATGGTCAGGTCGTCGGCTACTAAACCGGCAACCCCACCAGGTTTACTTGGTGAGGGAGATTTTGGCCACCCTGCAAGACATAAAGCAAAACTTGACAAATGGCGGAAGAACTCATAAGAGTCAACGGCCACCCAAAAATGTGTAAATATGTATGTATGTTTATCTCTTTCTTTTAATTTCGAGTATATTTTTGACCGGCCACCTTCCTGGTGGCAAGGTTTTAAAAGAAAAGAAGTTGTCATCCCTTGAATCGCAAGAATGTTTTGCAAATTTTGAAGGTGCCAGCTATCGCAGCCATTTGTAGACTATGAATTAGGGAGCTGCGCTCTTTGTCCGCAAATCCAAGTTCAGTTATACATTGGTCCAAGCGGGTTGGTATATAACCCGTAGCTCCAATAATGATGGGTATGAAGCTAAAGGTGTATCTTGGATACTGGATTTGTAAACTCCTCATCAATGGTCCGTAGATGTCCTCCTTCTCTTGTATTTTTCTGACAACGTTTATATCAAGTGGGCAGCTGATCTCCACAACAGAACACGTTTTCAATGTATGGTCCCAAACAACAATATCAGGCCGGTTGTGCTTTAATTTGGTGGCAGTTTTTATTTTCAGGTTCCACCAGTATTCTTTAGTGCCATCTGTCTCAATATATCCTTCCTCGTTTGTTTTTAATTTTGTTTTCCGAAGTGGTTCCAGATGGTTCTAGCTATCCCATCGTGTCTCATGGGGAGGTAGTAGCGAGATGACATTCTTTCGCAGCTGGCAACAATGTGGCTTACATCCTCGATCTTTGTTTTACATAGCCTACATTTATTGTCTGTATGTATGTATGTATGTATGTATGTATGTATGTATGTATGTATGTATGTATGTATGTATGTATGTATGTATGTATGTATGTATGTCGGGTCACACTTGAGTGCTACTGGTAACATGTAACCCAGTACAACCTGTTGCATGGTCAGGTCGTCGGCTACTAAACCGGCAACCCCACCAGGTTTACTTGGTGAGGGAGATTTTGGCCACCCTGCAAGACATAAAGCAAAACTTGACAAATGGCGGAAGAACTCATAAGAGTCAACGGCCACCCAAAAATGTGTAAATATGTATGTATGTTTATCTCTTTCTTTTAATTTCGAGTATATTTTTGACCGGCCACCTTCCTGGTGGCAAGGTTTTAAAAGAAAAGAAGTTGTCATCCCTTGAATCGCAAGAATGTTTTGCAAATTTTGAAGGTGCCAGCTATCGCAGCCATTTGTAGACTATGAATTAGGGAGCTGCGCTCTTTGTCCGCAAATCCAAGTTCAGTTATACATTGGTCCAAGCGGGTTGGTATATAACCCGTAGCTCCAATAATGATGGGTATGAAGCTAAAGGTGTATCTTGGATACTGGATTTGTAAACTCCTCATCAATGGTCCGTAGATGTCCTCCTTCTCTTGTATTTTTCTGACAACGTTTATATCAAGTGGGCAACTGATCTCCACAACAGAACACGTTTTCAATGTATGGTCCCAAACAACAATATCAGGCCGGTTGTGCTTTAATTTGGTGGCAGTTTTTATTTTCAGGTTCCACCAGTATTCTTTAGTGCCATCTGTCTCAATATATCCTTCCTCGTTTGTTTTTAATTTTGTTTTCCGAAGTGGTTCCAGATGGTTCTAGTTATCCCATCGTGTCTCATGGGGACGTAGTAGCGAGATGACATTCTTTCGCAGCTGGCAACAATGTTTTACATAGCCTACATTTATTGTCAGCTGATGGCCCTCCTCTTTTGTGCAGCAGATATTTGGTAGGGAGTTCTTGTTCTTGTATTGCATAGAGATATCCCTCAAGGTGTGATGTCATAAACTTGTCGGAACTCCATGCCAGGCTTTTTGAGTGGTTTATCCCCTCTATGGTCTGTGTTTTGTATGTATGTATGTATGTATGTATGTATGTATGTATGTATGTGTGTATGTATGTATGTATGTATGTATGTATGTATGTATGTATGTATGTATGTATATGTGTGTATGCATATAAATGTATATGCACGGGGACATAGAAATAATCGGGCTGGATACCCGATCACGTGATTAAACCACTGGGGGTGAAGGACCCCTAGCCTTTGTCAGGGCATTCTTCTAGGACAAGGAAACTCAGGAAACTCAGGAAACTGGGGTAACTCCGACATAAAACCTGCGACTCAGTAGTTACCGATAATGTTGATCTTTTTTTCTTTTTGGGTTATAGCTCCTGTCGCTCAGAGAGTGGGATTGGCTCAGTGCAAAGTCTTTCGTCACTTTTAAAAAAAATTTCACGCGCAGGCATAGCACGATAGAATTAATTGATAATCTATATATATAAAACTGATGTTGTCTGTGTGTGTGTGTGTGTGTGTCCTCATTTTTGCAAAGTCTATACAAATCCACATTTCTACTCCGATTGACTTCAAACTTGCATTTATATATTCCTTGCGGTCTAAAGATATTAAATGCAGCTTTTATTTTTCAATTTTCTGTTGTTAAATGGGTGTTAGGCGCCGGTTATCCATCTCCGTCGCGCTCTTATAATATCTGTCTGTATGCCTAGCTGTCTGCATTACGACATTCTGACGAACATTGATGACGTATTATGTTCGCTATTTTCCGTTCATTGCCAGGGAACGTCTTCACGAACCAAAGTATCGTGTTCCTGTTTTCCTTCGGTTGCAACGTTTTTCGAAATATTTACTTCTGCGTTCACAGATTGATGTCTTTAGTTTCAGAAGATCCCGTTAAGGGTGAAAGCAACGATTCTTTGCTTAAACTTTAATCTGTTATTTTAATCTATATATGTATATATATAAAACTGAGGAAGGATGTATGTATGTATGTATGAATGTATGTATGTATGTGTGTATGTGTGTATGTGTGTATGTGTGTGTGTGTGTGTGAATCACGAGAAGTACCCAACCGATCTTTTTCAAACTTTACATGTGTATTACTTATATTTCAGGGAGTGTTATGCACATAAAAAAATTCAACTTTTTGATCCTCTAGGGTCCGCATTAGGTGAAAAACTGTGTTTTTTTTCAGCTTTTTAGGGGTTTTTTGAGGCGTTACGTCAGGCCGATTTCCTTAAAATTGAACTATGTATTAGTCAGTCTCTTCTTCATACCGTGAGCAAAGAAAATCCAACTTTTTTATGGCCTAGGGCCCGCATTAGGTGAAAAACTTCATTTTTTTCAGCTTTTTAGGGCTTTTTTGAGGCGTTACGTCTAACCGATTTCCCCTAAATTTGAAGGCATATTATGCACATAAAAAAAAATTCATTGTCTTGATCCCCTAGGGCCTGCGTTAGGTGAAAACCTGCCTTTTTCCTGCTTCATCGAGGAAAATCTTAGATTATCCAGCCATCAGAGTATTCGGTTTATTTTCTTTACATATTGTCCAGGCATGCAGTTTTTCCACGATTAGTTCTGTTGGCGGCCCGCGTTCCAAAATACATTATCCCGTGCAACACCGGGTACCACTGCTAGTTATTAATAATGTTATATCGTGCAATAGGCATACTCGATAATGAGGGGGCAGCCATCATCATGTATGAATGTGAGTGTGTATGTATATGAGTGTGTGGAGAGAGAAAAGGTTTGGTGAAATGAGAGAAGAAAGACAGAGACAAGCTGAGAAGAGGAGAGATAAATAGTTATATATACATAGACGTACGCATATATATATATATATATATATATATATATATATATATATATATATATATATATATGCACGCACACACACACATATATATATAAGTTTATCCCTGGTTCAATCGGGGGTAACCACAGTACGTAAGGTATTCAATACATACTAGAGTATAAATATTTAATATAGAAATGGCTTCTACCAGACTAGAACTGTTTCATTATATATATATATATATATATATATATATATATATATATATATATATATATATATACTGTATATATATATATGGCATCAAATTTGAGGTAAATTCTCTTGCGTATTTAAGTATTTACACTTAAACAACATCTATTTCAGACAATTCTTTAATGCCAAATTCGTAAGCAAGAAATAAGAGGAGAAAAAATAGGCAAAAGGCGAATGGACGAAAATCTAAGAAGAACGGTTGATATAAAAAGTGGAACACGAAAAGTCGAAAAGAAAAAGAGCAAAGAGTTAATACTGTCAGAATGAAGCGTTGTATACAGAAGATGTCTGTTCGTCAGAGATTTCTTGTTTATAATTGTACAAAATATCATAACATGTTTTAAGAAACCACCGCCCAATTCTTATGTCGGACGTTCACAGGATCTAATATCAGGTTTGTTAAAGGTTTCAATAAAGAAAAAAAAGTATTGTTTAAAAAAAAATAATTTAAGAAAATTTTGAAAGCTAAAGTCCCGTCATCCCGCCACCCAGCCACCCCCACCCCTACCGTCACAAAAAAGAAAAGAAGTGAAATGAAATAGTAGGAAAGGTCAAGTGGCTTGTATTGACTGTTGGACTATTGTAAAGATTTAAACATAGCTTATTATTAACTTCCTTTTACAGAGTTCTACTATGTATTGGACAGAAGAGAAGAGGAGAGGGGGAAAGAAAGAGTGAGAGTGGGAAAGAAAGAAAGATTAAATGATGTGGAATGGGCAAAGAGAGTGAGAGGACGATTTCACACATACCCTATACATAGTTTATGTATGTACACATACATAAATACATAAATGAATATATATATATATATAACTCTGTGTGTGTGTGTGTGTGTGTGTGTGTGTGTGTGTGTGTCAATGTGTGTGAGTCCAGAGTTCAATTAGAGGTAACCACTGTAAGTAAGGTACTCAATACATTAGTAGAGTGTAAACATTATGTTTGATATAGAAATGACTTCTACAGGACTAGAACTGTTTCCATGCCTTTCAGATGGACTTAGGCAGTTTCGACACCTACCAATGTTACTGCTAGTTCAACCGGAGTCACTGCATCTGACAAACAAGCCAAAACGCTGGTTCTCAACTTTCGAGCTCGATAAAATATAATTGTTTCTACTTTTGGCACAAGGCCAGCAATTACCCAGTGCATTACTGGTACTTTATTTTATAGATCCCGTAAGGATGAAAGGCAAAGTTAACCTCGGCGGGATTTGAACTCAGATCGTAAAGGCCCGTAACTATATGCTGCAAAGCATGGTGTCCAACCCTCTAATGATACTGCCAATCCCCCGTCCTCGATAAAACATAATACCAGTAAAGGTGCCACATTTACTGGAAACGGGGTCGGTATAATCGACTTTCTCCTCCCCACAAATTGCTGACCTTGTGCCTAAATTAGAAACCATGTAACATATATATATATATACAAATAAAGATTCAACGAGAATCGCATTTTCGGCGGGCAGGAAAAGCGAAGCGTAACGCAAAAATCAGAAATGATACTGGCAAAGTGCTCAATAGTTAAAAACCAGAGCTAAACAATGTGTTAAGAAGCTATACAAAACTGAAAAGGCATTAACCACCCAAGCCAAAAACCAAATCAAGCTAAACAGGTCAAAACAAAATAAATGATAAAAAATAATATATATATTCATTTTTTTAAGGCTAAATAGTGAGTCTTGTTACTCTGAAGTGTCTAATAACCCTGTGATAAACAGGCGAAACTTCAGAGTAACAAGACTCACTATTTAGCCTTAATACAATGAATATTAAAACTGTACTTCGGTATTGAGTATTCCTTTCTCTCAGCCGTCAACCACATACGCATATACATGCTGTGCGGCAGCTAGAACTTCGGTTTATAGCTTATATATATATATATATATATATATATATAGTATAGTATAGTATAAAGAAAACGAAAAATCAGTGATGCATCTGGACTCAATTTATTGCGTGTTACAATTGTTTCGCCGGCAGGTAGCTCAAGACATGGTCCCTGTATGGATCTGGCTGATTCTACGGCTGCAGGTTCCTTCAGACACGGGTAGTTCGTTCGGAGCAAACACCCTAAAAAAAACCTCTTCCACTCTTGTCATGCCATTGGCTGTTGTTACTCCACGTCATCTTAAGTTCTGGTCAGTATTTACTGCTACACGGGTCATCAGCCATTTTCCGTCCGACACACTTCAATGGAGTCATGCTGGGTTCACTATCTCACACGTCAGTTCACACTCCATAGCTACCATTATACACAAGTATATATATATACATTAAAGTTGGTAGTTCACCACTGGATAGAACTTTTCAGTCTATATATATGCAAAAAGTAAATAGAAACAACAAAGTAAACGACATATTCGAATGAAGAATATATTAGTTTAACGCTTGATATAGTAGGAAAAGAGTCTTAAATTTTCGGACACTAGTCCTTCACCAGAAGATAAAATTAGAAAAAAAAAAGATGAAATAGCAAGATAGAAATTGAGAGAGGCAGGAACGGAAAACAAAAATTGAGAAAAAACACATGTGTATCCAGTTAGCCAATATCGTGTCTCGTATTTACTGCCGTTCCGTACGATCGTTTCAATGTTTCAAAATTGCGCCATATACGACGAACGTATCTTCCGTGGAACAAATATAAAAAGATGGTTACAGGCAACAATCAGGTTTGGAATAAATAATAACGATATCTTCTTCTTCTTCTTCTTCTTCTTCTTCTTCTTCTTCTTCTTCTTCTTCTTCTTGAGAGGGTAGTGGGGGTGTCAGAGTCCTCAAACACGTCAAAGGTAAGATGACTCCAAAAGAGTCAATGGCCATCCAATAGTATATATATATATATTTATATATATTTATATATAAAATAAAATAAAATAAATAAGTCACATGTTTAAAATTTGGCTTCGTTTATTACTGCTATATATATTTCGGTAACAGCCATCTTTGGCTGTGACATCTTCAGGCAGTCCGAATTAGTGTGGAACTGGGCATATCAGAGTATTGACAAAGTTATACACCTCAACAACATGTGTACTCGTCTCTACCACACTAATTCGGACTGCCTGAAGAGGTCACAGCCAAAGATGGCTGTCACCGAAATATATATAGCAGTAATAAACGAAGCCAAATTTTAAACATTTGACTTATTTATTTTATTTTATTTTACATTACTCCGGAGTAACCAAACCAACCTGCGCACTTCGTCGAGTGCTCCAATCTGCAGCCAAGCACTCGACGAGGAATAGACCTCAGAGTAATAACACAGTTTAAAGGGCTTTGCAAATTGAAAATAGCGACCGCCAATTTAGCCGCGTGATCTGTAGCAATGAAAGAACTGACTAGTGAGAAAAGGAAATACACACACACACATACACACACATATATATACACATATAAAAATATACATACATACATAAATATATGCACATATCTGTATATATAACATACCTGGACCAACACTTGGAAATTACTGAATATCCAAGTAAGGTTTCTGTAAATCCGAAATCAACAAAAGCCGCTTGTGGTGTATACAAGTTAGGTTTCTGGGTGATCGAACAATGGAATTTACTTTCTCAACAGGCTTTCGTTCTAACCCAAAACCCGGTGTGGAGCACATGTTTCTGGCGGTCAATCCAAAAATTATATATAACCTAACATATATATATATGTGTGTGTGTATTTATATATGTTTATAAATGCACATGAAAGATGAATGCTATTACTTGAAACCTGGCGGTGTTTGAAATCTTCAGCCATCTAGTTTTTGTTTCTGTTTATTGCTAGTTTAACAGTTTCAAATATCTCCGTGTATAACAAGGTTCTACCTTTCAATTATAAGCACAATGTAGTTGACTACTCTTGGGTTTATAATAATCTCCCCCACCCCGGCCGCTTATTAATTTTTCTAATTTTTTCCACGACCCCTCCCGCTTATTAAATTTTACTAATCTATCTCCGGCGAAATTTTATTTTAAGTGATATCATTCCTACGATAATTAATTTTCTTTATACATTATACATGACAAAAAAAGTACATTACTAGAAATAGGATGGGTCGG
>OZ024743.1:64436593-64459093 GCA_964016885.1 Eledone cirrhosa
CCAAAATATATATATAACAGCGAATATGAATAAACGAAGTTAATTTTAACCTATTGTACTTCTTGTTTTTAATTACTTCGGAGTAAAAAGACCCACCTGCGCACCTCGTTGAGTGCTTTACTCTGCATACTGAAGTGTCGGTAACTAACCAACACATACTCAAATTTATATATATATATATATATATATATATATATATATATATATATATATATATATATATATATATATATATATATATATATATATATATATATATATATATATATATATATATATATATATATAGTGATGATCTATGTCTGAAAATAATCAGTAGAAGCAGTTCACGAAGTTTAATAAATTATTTTGCCCTGAGAAAGGAGTATAAAGTTCCGGGCAGACCCTTTCACCAAATAATCCAGCTTTATACCATTCACATAGCTTGACGTTGTGTGATGGCTGCTACGTGAAGGACTTGTTCAAGATACACTACATGAATATAGCAAAGTTCAGTTAAGTCTTAGTGATACAAATGATGTGTTACGAAACTCACCATCTTCGCCATTCATCAAAATGTTGTGTATGTGTGTATGTGTGTGCATGTCTGTGTGTGTGTGTATGTTTGTGTGTGTGTGTGTATGTGTGTGTGTGTGTGTGGTGTATGTGGTGCTGGTGGTGTGGGGTTGGATGAATTGCTGCTATTTGTCATTTTGTAGCGTATTTGTGGTAGTCACTATCTTCATATCTCTTGTGATTGATGATGGTGGTAGTGATGATGATGATGACGACGACGATGACGATGATGTTGATGATGATGATGGTGACGATGATGATGATGATGATGATGATGACGACGACGACGACGACGATGATGATGATGATGATAATGATGGTGACGATGATGATGATGATGATGATGATGGTGATGATGATGATGGCTGTAGTGATGAGGATGAAGATGATGATGATGTTTTGTTAAAAACGAGTGGGGGTTCTTCAATCTGTGTATTGTCACTTTATTTCATTCAGAATTCGGTTTTTTGTGGAATCATATGCATACATGCATACACACACACACACACACACACACACACACACACACACACACACACACACACACACACACACACACACACACACACACACACACACACACTCACACACACACACACACACACACACACACATACATACATACATACATACATACATACATACATACATACATACATACATACATACATACATACATACATACATATATGATGGCTGCCCCTCGTTATCGAGTATGGCCATTGCACGATATACAATTATTAATAATTATTAATTAATTCTATCGTGCAATGCCTTTGCGTGAAGATTTTTTTAAGTGAGGAAAGACTGTGCACTGAGCCAATCCCACTCTCTGAGCGACAGTAGCTATAACCCGAAAAGAAGAAAAGATCAACATCATCGGTAACTACTGAGCCGCAGGTTTTATATCGGTGTTACCCCAGTTTCCTGAGTTTACTTCTCCTAGAAGAATGCCCTGACAAAGGTTAGGGGTCCTTCACTTCCAGTGGTTTAACCGCGCGGTACATGTGTATATACATATTTACACACTTTCGGATGGCCGTTGACTCTTATGATTTCTTCCGCCTTTTGTCAGGTTTTGTTTTTTGTTTTGTGTCCAAAATCACCCTCTTCACCAAGTAAACTTGGTGGGGTTGCCGGTTTAGTCGCCGACGACCCCACTATGCATACATACATATATACATCAACAAAACTGCGATGTCGGAGGTGCGGCAACTTAGGAGGAATATGGCTACAGTCTGGCTGGACTACAGGAAAGCTTTCGATTCTGTTCCCCACTCTTGGATGATAGAGACCCTCCAGCTTGCTAAAGTCCCAGACATTATTGTCGGAGCCATAGAGAGGCTGTCTTATTCTTGGGCTACTATCCTAAGGTTAAAGACAGAGAGGGAGGATCGTATTTTCACTGATAAAATAAAATATTGCAGGGGTATATTTCAGGGGGACAGTCTCTCTGTTCTATTATTCATCTTGTCATTAAACCCCTTGTCCTTTCTACTCAAGAAATGTGAGGGATACATCATTGGCTCACAGGAGGACAGAAATACGAACCTAACCCATAATTTCTTTGTGGACGATCTGAAAATCTATGCCAAGAACATGGATGGGATTACATGACTGTAAAGCGGGGAAAAACAACAACCTAATCTAGCAACATTGTCATCAATGGCCTAACTGCTTCACCGATATCTGATGAGGACTGCTACAGATACCTGTGGATAGATGAGAACATATCCTATAATGGTATCTGTAATAAAGAACGCGTAACCAGGGAATACTACACCCGATTAAGAAAGATCTGGTCATCGGAACTCTCTGCACAAAACAAAACAGTGGCTCACAATGTGTTTGCTGTGCCTGTCCTAACACCAACGTTTGGAATACTCAGTTGGACGATAGACGAAATCCGAGCAGTTGATGTTGGAACTCGAAAAATACTAAACAACACCGGAAACTTCCACATCAACAGTGACATAGACCGCCTTTACTTGAAACGTAAGCAGGGAGGCAGAGGCCTAACATCAGTCCAGACAACATTTGAATGTCGCATCATATCTCTCCGACAACATCTACGAACCTCGAAGCTAGGAGCCCGTTTCTTGAGCAAG
Organism: Eledone cirrhosa; assembly: GCA_964016885.1. NCBI lineage: Eukaryota > Metazoa > Mollusca > Cephalopoda > Octopoda > Eledonidae > Eledone > Eledone cirrhosa. Next base: position 64,439,257 of record OZ024743.1, read on the forward strand.
TCTATCTGCATGAAACAGATAAGATCATGAGAGTTGGGAAGGAACTCCTCGAGAGATATTCCCTGTGTGATAATCAAAAACTCACACCCAGGGAAGTCGCTCATTAGTATCGCAGTGAATCCATGGATGAAAAACTACATACTTATCAGCAAAAAAATCATGCATAGATATGTTGCCAGGAAGCTCCAGAATGAGAGTAATATAGATAAGGAAAGTAGTCTATCTTGGACCAACAACCGCTATATTGGCTCCCACTTTGAAGGATACGCTTTTGCAATCCAAGAACAGGAGATTAACACGAAATACCTGATTCACAAAAGAGATAGGGATGCAGGCAAAACACCTAGATGGGATAACAAGTGCAGACTCTGCAGAACTAACATCGAGGATATCACCCATGTCATCAGCAGTTGTCCAAAGATGTCATCACGGTACTATCTACCTATGAGGCATGATGTAGTGGCCAAAACACTGTACAATTCAGTTCGTAAAAAAGATAGCCCCGATAATAAACACATTAAAAGCTACAGCAATGTGGAAGACATCCATGTACATAATATGAAAGAGTACTGGTGGAATGTTCCAGTAAAAACCTCAATAAAATGCAGGCATAACAGACCAGATATTATGATATGGGACAGGGAGAAGAAAGCAGGCACAGTAGTGGAAATTAGCTGCCCAGCAGATGCCAATATAATATCAAAGATTAGTGAAAAGGAGAATATTTATGCAGAACTGATGAGAAATCTGAAGATACTCCACCCTGATTACACCTTCAGATTTATGCCTGTGATTATTGGGGCACTGGGGTATGTTAGTAACTGCCTCAATACAAATCTTGAGAAGCTAGGCTTCACGGGAACAGAAAGAACACAACTAGTTAGGAAATTACAAATACAATCCATTAATGGAACAGTAAAAATATGTAAAACATTCCAAAGATGTTGCATCTAATAACTGCATATACACATGTACAGATGCAAAGCATATACACATGCACACAACTCAAAACATCCACATCCACACATACAATAACATCCATATCTACACATGCAGGCATACATGCATACATATCTACCTAGTTGATGTTGTGCAAATTCCAATGAGAGAGTCTTGTGTCTATGTTAGAAACCGACTCTCTCTCTATTGGTAAATGTTTGTGAAATTATAAAACCAGAAGAACATACATACATACATACATACATACATGGCCACTACTTTATATCCATGTAGGAGAACCCCTACTGATGCGCTGAACGAGTGTGACTTTTTAGTCCAGCCAGCGACTTGAAAACTCTGGTACAAACACTACACTTGTGACAATTATTGACACATAATGCTGGACCCATGGTACCATGTGACGACAAGTGCAGAGAGATCTCCAGATATAAAGCAATGCCTGTGCCGTGAAGCTTTTATAGTGAACAAAGGCACTGCACAAAGCCAGTCCCACACTCTTAACCAAGATGATATTTACCAAAAAGAAGAACAAGTCAACATCATTGGATACCATCAGGGTTGCAGGTGTTATATCAGAGTTTTCCTTCTCCTAGAATTCTGCCTTGACAAAGGCTAAGGGGTCATCTCTCCCGGTGATTTTGGATGGCTATTGACTCTTAAGAGCTCCTTTTCCCTTTGACAGGTTTTGTTTTTAGTCCTGCAGGATGTCCAAAGTCACCCTCCTTACCAAGAAACCTTGGTGGGGTTGCCAGTTTAGTCGCCAACGACCCGACCATGAGACAGGTTGTACTGGGATACATGTTACCAGTAGCACCAACTGGTGACCTGACATAATACATACATACATACATACATACATATATACATACATACATACATACATACATACATACATACATACATACATACATACATACATACATACATACATACATACATACGTAGAAATTTGGCACCACGTGTACCATCTGAGTCTAACTCGACTGTTGTGGAAAACACTATCGATAATAATGGTTTCTTATATAGGCACAAGGCCAGTAATTTGTGGGGAGGGGAAAGTCGATTAAATCGACCCCAGTGCGTAACGGGTACTTTATTTTATCGACCCCATAAGGATGAAAAGCAAAGTTAACCTCGGCGGGATTTGAGCTCAGATTATTAAGAGCCGTAACTCTATGCTGCAAAGCATGGCGTCCGACCCTCTACCGATACTGCCAATCCACCGCCCTATAATAATTGTTTCTACTTTAGGCACAAGGCCAGCAATTACCCAGTGCATTACTGGTACTTTATTTTATTGACCCCGTAAGGATGAAAGGCAAAGTTAACCTTGGCGGGATTTGATCCACCAATAATAATGAAAAGTATAAACAATTGAAATTTCCTCCCAGAGAGAAATTAATTCATGTATAAACATTTCTCTTGCTGAACGTAATAAAACAACAATACTAAGTAGAATGAAACCAAATAATGAAATCTTACGTGCTATTGACGTGCTATTGATGAAATAGGGGATGAATATTTACGACGGATAAAAACCCCAACATTTTGGCAAATCAACGCCTGTTTATATGCCCTAGCAACGCCTGTGGATCATTATCTTGGTGATAACAGAGATATTAACAAGAACAAAACACCACAAAAATACCATCAACTATATTACTAAAACAGAGAATGTCTGTTTGTCTGTCTGTCTGTCCAATCACTAAAACTCGAGAACCACCCAACCGAGTTTTTTTCAAACTTAACATATCTAATATTTATGGTCCCGTGCGCGTTTTGAGCAAAACATTTTCAAATTTTCAATGCCCTAGGCACTGCATTAGGCGATTTAGCGATCTCTGTCTATAATACTTAGTCTTTCTCTTTTTAGATAGATACATAGATATAACTTCGCGCCTTTATAATATCTGTCTGTATGGGTGGCTGGCTGTCTGCATTACGTCATTATGACGCGGTGTGTGTGTGTATGTGTATATATATATATATGTATATATAGTAATAATAATAAATTTGAAGACTAAAATCCAAAGAGGGCTCGATAAGGATAAATATATATCAGATATATAAGAACCGTAGAGCAAATATTTATTAAAATAACAGATTAAAGTTTAAGCCAAGAATCGCTGCTTTCACCCTTAACGGGATCTTCAGAAGATCCCGTTAAGGGTGAAAGCAGCGATTCTTGGCTTAAACTTTAATCTGTTATTTTAATATATATATATATATATATATATATATATATATATATATATATATATATATTTATATTTATATATATATATATTTCGTTTCTGAATTTGATTCTTGGCTTAAACTTTAATCTGTTATTTTAATATATATATATATATATATATATATATATATATATATATATATATATATATATATATATATATTTATATATATATATATATATATATATATATATATATATATATATATATATATATATATATATATATATATATATATATTTATATTTATATATATATATTTCGTTTCTGAATTTGTTTAGTAAGATTCTTTATCTGAAAACGTGTGTTGAAACCGATATTGTTATACTTTGGGAGGGTCATGTTGCCAATAAGAAACACACGCAAAAACAAGATGGCGTAGGACAGAACAAAGGAGAGGCACAAAAACAAAGAAAAGAATCCCCAGTCACTGAAGAGGTAACAGAATGTGTGACGAAAGAACTTTGACAATATATGAACAAACATCTGGTTGTGGAACCAACCAACCAACCGGAAATTTATAAATTCCTAAACTTATAAATTTAATTTATAATAAATTGAAGTGAAAGCAACCGGTGCGTGTGTTTCTTATTGGCAAGATGACCCTCCCAAAGTATAACAATATATATATATATATATATATATATATATATATATATATATATATATATATATATATATAAACGGAAAAAATGAAACGAAATTTCATTTCCCACTCTTAGTACGGCTGTTACTTAAATATAAGTATGTACACGTGCATACATATATGTATACAGACGTACAGTAGTATGTATATATATATACATACATGCACACATATATATATGTACGTATGGTTTCACCGAACATTTATTATAATGCTCGGTGTGTTTGTAAACAAACATCCCGTATTAAGCCGTAGTGTCTAGCAACCATCGTTGCTCGTTTGTTCAACACTGACAAATGAACGCTGTACTAGTTTCAAGCTTATTAGCTAGCGTCAGCAACATATACCTTCCTGCCAGATTGTTGAACGTACATATATATATGTGTGCATGTATGTATATATATACATACTACTGTACGTCTGTATACATATATGTATGCACGTGTACATACTTATATATATATATATATATATATATATATATATATATATATATATATATATATATATATATATATATATATATATATATATATATATATATATATATGCATATAGTAATAATAATAAATTTGAAGACTAAAATCCAAAGAGGGCTCGATAAGGATAAATATATATCAAATATATAAGAACCGTAGAGCAAATATTTATTAAAATAACAGATTAAAGTTTAAGCAAAGAATCGCTGCTTTCACCCTTAACGGGATCTTCTGAAACTAACAAAGTCAATCTGTGGTTTTGTCTTTGCGTGTAATTGTTTTTCACCGCTCCAAATAATGACGTATTATATTCGTTTTTTCCCGTTCTTTGCCAGGGAACGTTTCCACGAACCAAAGTATCGTCTTCCTGTCTTCCTCCGGTTGCAAGGTTTTTTTAAAATATTCACTTCTGCGTTCACAGATTGACTTTGTTAGTTTCAGAAGATCCCGTTAAGGGTGAAAGCAGCGATTCTTTGCTTAAACTTTAATCTGTTATTTTAATAAATAAATAAATATATATATATATATATATATATATATATATATATATATATATTCTAGGGCGGGTAAAATTCCCGAGATCCATGGACGAGTTCTCTCCAGCGGTCTCTGTCCCTCATTGCTGCCATGTCCTGCAGTGTGTCCATGTAGGGGCTCCCACAGGAGCACTGAGTGCAATGTCAACTCTGGATGTTGGTGAGCTTGTCCAGCTAACCTCAGTCTCCTCTAATAGCGATACTCCGACCATTTACCAACTCACTCAACAAACTTTAGGAAATACCGGAGTATATTCCCAATTAAATGTTTGGGGTGCTAACTATATTGTATTGTGTGCCGATAATTGGCTGTATTATTTTATATGAGACATATTGACATATATATATATAATTATATATTCGTGTACAGATATTTTTGCAAATACAATAACAAAATATAAACAAAAGTATTTATTTCGCGATAAAGTATTGATTTTCTTCGCACGGAAAAAAACACTGGTAATCTACGACGAATTTTTTTTATAAGCACAAAATGTAGACACCATCCCGAGGCCGAGGTATTCCGTACTTCCCTGTACTGTTATATATATATATATATATAATTATATATTCGTGTACAAATATTTTTGCATACACAATAACAAAATATAAACAAACATATTTATTTCACGAGGCTCGATAAGGATAAATATATATCAAATATATAAGAACCCTAGAGCAAATCCCGAGCAACGCCGGACCATTCTACTAGTATATAACTAAAATAGAAAAAAAGATTGCTGACCTACGAAAAACTATAGGTTATGTGACAATGCTCCTTATATGCAACAAAAACAAAAAACTTCACTCCTCACCAACAAAGAGTGAAAGATAAAATAGAAACGATGTTTGCTAACAGTAGAACCAGAACTCTTCAATATAAGCTGATCACCCTCAAACAAGAATTGAGAGCTGTTAGCGAGAAACGTCGATACCAGAAGGTAAGATGAAAGAAAAGTATTTAATAAAAGATTCAGACGAAACAAAACATCAGTCTATAGAGATATGAAGGGCAATGTAATAAATGTCACCGAGACCCCATCCCAGAAAGACATAGATTCCTTCTGGAGAAAATATGGGGTGAAAAGAAGAGGAAGATACACATATACCAGAATGGTGGGCATTAGCACAAACAATACTGGTTCCCAAGAACAAAGACACCCACTTGGCAAAAAAACTACCTACCCATTGCATGCCAGAAACTGATGTATAAGATGTATACAGCCTGCCTGAACCTATTTCTCCAAGATCACTGTGAAAATAATAACATCATCACAGATGAACAAGCAGCTGGAAAGAAAGGGGTTTGGGGATGTGCCTAATCAACAAAACTGCGATGTCGGAGGTGCGACAACTTAGGAGGAATATGGCTACAGTCTGGCTGGACTGCAGGAAAGCTTTCGATTATGTTCCCCACTCATGGATGATAGAGGCCCTCCGACTTGCTAAAGCCCCAGACATTATTATCAGAGCCATAGAGAAGCTGTCTTCTTCTTGGGCTACTATCCTAAAGTTAAAGACGGAGAAGGAGGACTCTATTTTCACTGATAAAATAAAATATCGCAGGGGTATATTTCAAGGAGACAGTCTCTCAGTGCTACTATTTATCCTGCCATTAAACCCCTTGTCATTTCTGCTCAAGAAATGTGAAGGATACATCATTGGCTCACAGGACAGAAATACGAACTTAATCCATAATTTATTTGTGGATGACCTGAAACTCTATGCGAAGAACATAAATAGGATGAAGAAAAATCTTGACCTGGTTACAACATTCTCAAAGGATATAGGAATGGAGCTTGGCCAAGATAAATGTTCATATATGACTGTAACGCGGGGAAAAAACAACAACCCAATCTAGCAACATTTGTATCAATGGCCTAACTGTTTCACCGATATCTGACGAGGACTGCTACAGATACCTGCGGATAGATGAGAATATATCCTATAATGGTATTTGTAATAAGGAACGCGCAACCAGGGAATATTACACCCACCCGATTAAGAAAAACATGGTCATCGGAACTCTCTGCACACAATAAAACAGTAGCTCACAATGTGTTTGCTGTGCTTGTCCTAACACCAATGTTTGGAATACTCGATTGGACGAGAGACGAAATCCGAGCAATTGCTGTTAGAACTCGAAAAATACTAATCAACACCGGAAACTTCCACATCAACAGCGACATAAAACGCCTCTACTTGAAACGTAAGCAGGGAGGCAGGGGCCTAACATCAGTCCAGACAGCATTTGAGTGTCGCATCATATCCCTCCGACAACATCTACAAAACTTGAAGCATAGGAGCCCATCTATTGAGTAAGTCTATCTGCATGAAACAGATAAGATCATGAGAGTTGGGAAGGAACTCCTTGAAAGATACTCTATGCATGATAATCAAAAACTCACACCCAGGGAAATTTCCCAGCAATACCACAGTGAATCCATGGATGAAAAGCTGCATGCTTATCGGCAAAAAAATCATGCATGGATATGTTGTCAGAAAGCATGCATGGATATGTTCTGAGTGAAAGTAATATAGATAAGCAAAATAATCTATCTTGGACCAACAACCGCTATATTGGCTCCCATTTTGAAGGATACGCTTTTGCAATCCAAGAACAGGAAATCAACACAAAATACGTGATTCACAAAAGAGATAGGGATTCAGGCAAAACACCTAGATGTGACAAGTGCAGACTCTGCAGAATTAACATCGAAGAGTCACCCATGTCATAAGCAGCTGTCCAAAGATGTCATCACGGTACTATCTACCTATGAGGCATGATGTAGTGGCCAAAACACTGAATAATGCAATCCGTAGAAAAGATAGCCCCGACAATAAACACATTAAAAGCTACAGCAATATGGAAGTCATATACATACATATGAAAGAGTACTGGTGGAATGTTCCAATAAAAACCCCAATAAAATGCAGGCATAATAGACCAGATATAATGATAGGGGACAGAGAAAAGAAGGCATGCCCAGCAGATGCCAATATGATATTAAAGATTAGTGAAAAGGAGAATATCTATGTAGACCTAATGAGAAATCTGCAGATACTCCACCCTGATTATACCTTCAGATTTATGCCTGTGATTATTGGTGCAGTGGGATAGAGAGGGTAGGAGTGAGATTGAACGATGATTGTCTCAACCAAGGACGCCACAAATATAGTATATCAACAAGGCGTACAACATCCTTACTAGCTATTCAAGTTATATACCTTTATAGTATACTAGACCACCCGTCACCCGTTGGGTCACGTTCATCTTCAAAAAATAATATTTTTAAAAAAATCATGTTCACTTAAAAATAATTTTTGAATAATTAAAATATACACAGACATGTAATGTGAAATGAAACTGGAAGGCCCATATATATACATGTGTGTATTTATATATATAAATGTGTGTGTGTATACATACATATATATAGAGAGAGAGATATGTATGTGTGTATATATATATATGTATGTGGGTGTCTGTGATCTATATACACTGGACATAGACACACACACACACATATATATATATATATATATATATATATATATATATATATATATATATATATATATATATATATATATATATGTATACACACACACTCATATATATATATATATATATACACACACTCATATATATATATATATATACACAACATCACCAACTCCCTCACTCTTCCATTCTCCTTCCCTGTCTCCTCTCTCTCTCTCTCTCTATGTCTATGTCTCTCTGTCAATCTACTCTCTCACAACCACTATCTCTCTCTCTCTCTATCTCTCTCTCTCTCTCTCTCTCTCTCTCTCTCTCTCTCTCTCTCTCTCTCTCTCTCTCTCTCTTTATGAAGGTACCCGGAAAACCTCGGGAACCCGTGGTCCGATTTACGCGAAAGTTGTTTTATTCCATTTGTATTCCCATTTCAGGGTCAACTTCCTTTCAAAGTATTTTCCCATTATGCGCCCTTTTGGCTGTATCATATAACATTACAGACAAGCAAGCAAACAATCGCAGACTTTTAGTAATTTATAGATAACAATTATTTTGTTTGTTTGTTTCTATCTTTTATTGAAACCAATCACTATACATACATACATGGTGGCTGCCAACTCGTTTTCGAGTACGGCCACTACTCTATATCCATGTAGGAGAATCCCTACTGATGCGCTGAACGATTGTGACTCTTTAGTCCAGCCAGCGACTTGAGAACTCTAGTACAAACACGACACTTGTGACAATTATTGACACATAGTGCTGGGCCCATGGTACCATGTGACGACAAGTGCAGAGAGATCTCCAGATATAAAGCAATGCCTGTGCCGTGAAGCTTTTATAGTGAGCAAAGGCACTGCACAAAGCCAGTCCCACTCTCTTAACCAAGATGATATTTACCAAAAAGAAGAACAAGTCAATATCATTGGATACCATCAGGGTTGCAGGTGTTATATCAGAGTTTTCCTTCTCCTAGAATTCTGCCTTGACAAAGGCTAAGGGGTCATCTCTCCCGGTGATTTTGGATGGCCATTGACTCTTAAGAGCTCCTTTGCCCTTTGACAGGTTTTGTTTTTAGTCCTGCAGGATGTCCAAAGTCACCCTCCTCACCAAGAAACCTTGGAGGGGTTGCCAGTTTAGTCGCTAAGGACCCGACCATGAGACAGGTTGTACTGGGATACATGTTACCAGTAGCACCATACATACAAACATACATACATACATACATAGATACATACATACATACATACATACATACATACATACATACATACATACATACATACATACATACATACATACATACATACATGATGATGGCTGCAACTCGATTTCGAATAATTGCCATCGCTTGATACTTAAGCATGAGCTTCACAGACGTGGCTTTTCAGTCCCGCTAGGGACTTGTCTACGGCCAACATTACCATGCATCGTAAAAATATCACATATCAAGTGATTCCTGTACTTGAAGCATTTTTAAAGTGAGGAAAGACTTTGCACGGGGCCAACCTCACTCTCTGAACATCAAATGCATTTACCTCCAAACAACTGGTCTACATCATTGGATGTAAACGAAATCTCGCAGGTTTTATATGAGAGTGACCTTCTCCTAGAGAGATGTCTTAGAATAGAGATCTCTCGCTCCACAGAAATAAAAATGAAAAAAAAAAAGAAAATCTTATTGAACGGCCGTTGACTCTCCTGGGTTTTTCCACCATTTGGCGGGTTTTGTTTTTCCTCCCGAAAAATGACCCTCATCACCAAGTAAGCTTGGGGTTGCCGGTTTAGTCGCCGACGACCCGACCATGCACAGGTTGTACTGGGTTCCATACACACATACATGCATACATGATGGCTGCCCCCTCGTTATCGAGTATGGACATTGCACGAGGAAAAAAAAAAACTATAATAATAGTAATAATAATTGTTTCTACTTTTGGCACAAGGCCAGCAATTATCCCAGTATATTACTGGTACTTTTATTTTATCGACCCCGTAAGGATGAAAGGCAAAGTTAACCTCGGCGGGATTTGAACTCAGATCATAATAATAATAATAATAATAATAATAATAGGAGAGGGAGAAAATTAACCGATACCAGTACTTGAAGTGGGAGGTAAAAAGGATTTGGAACTGCCATGAGGTCAAAGTGGTCCCGATTGTCATAGGCGCACTAGGTACTATCTCAAAGAGTTGCCAAGGATGGTTAAAGAAAATTGCTCCCGCCCCACTTTTGGAACACTTCAAAAGGAATGCTTGCTGGTAACAGCAAGAACCCTCCGATACGTCCTGAATATCTGAGGCTGCAGGTAGTGGCTTGATATTCATTTCAACAAACTTTCCAGTTAAATAACATCAATGACTGAGACTCAAAGAACAATAATAATAACAACAACAACAACAACAATAATAATAATATACACATATATACATATATACATACATACACACATACATACATACATACATACATACATACATACATACATACATACATACATACATACATACATACATATTATATGTGCCAGACTGAAATAGGTAGTAAATGCTTGAAGGTGATGCCCCAGCATGACCGTAGTCAAATGACTGGGCCCAGTAAACGAATGTGTGTATGTGTGTTGGAATTCATATGTATACACACCTACTTATCTAAACATGCATTTAAACTTATAGGTCTCTCCCTCTCTCTCTCTCTCTCTCTCTCTCTCTCTCTCTCTCTCTCTCTCTCTCTCTCTCTCTCTCTCTCTCTCCCTCTCTCTCTCTCCTTCAAACAGAAGCACATTATTACACATACACATACATACGCACAAATAAATATACATACAAATCAACATACATACAAACACAGACTCATATATACGTATACATACAAATCCACATACACACAGAAAAGACCTTGAGTTATAATCTTGTGTAAGCAAAATTATTTAAAATAAGCTTATATATTATATATATATATATATATGTGTGTGTGTGTGTACATTTATATATATATATATATATATATATATATATATATATATATATACACACACATACTTTTTTTGATCGATGTAAATCCACTGAAAAATGGACAGCAAAATGACATTATTTGGAATATAAATCGATTTTTTCCACTATCAGCTCCTTGGTTGATAATGTTTAGCTCATAATTCTTGTGAGGGTGTCGACAGAACCGGAGGGAATTATCTTAAGTCTTGCTATGAAAATAATGGTCCTTTACTATGGTGGTGGTGGTGGTTGGTGATGGTGGCGTGTGGTGGTGGTGGTGGTGGTGGTGGTGGTTCTGGTGATAGAAGTTGTGGTAATGGTTGTGGTGATGGTTGTGGTGTGTGATAGTAGAGTGTGCATGATGGTTGTCGTGGTTGTCGTGGTCGTGGTGGTGGTGGTGGTGGTTATGGTGGTGTTTTCAGTGTTGTCTGAATGTGGTAAAGGTAGTGGATGTGTGCGGTAGTGTTAATGGTGTTGGTGGTGGTGGTGGTGGTGGTGGTGGTGGTGGTGGTGGTGGTGGTGGTGGTGGTGGTGGTGGTGGTGGTAATGGTATTGGTGGTGACGGCAGTGATGGTGGTAATGGTATTGGTGGTGACGGCAGTGATGGTGGTATTGGTGTTGGTGATGTCTGGCAGTGATAGTGGCGAGGTCTGGCAGTGATGGTGGTGTTGGTGGTGGTGATGTCTGGCAGTGATAGTGGCGAGGTCTGGCAGTGATGGTGGTGTTGGTGGTGGTGATGTCTGGCAGTGATAGTGGCGAGGTCTGGCAGTGATGGTGGTGTTGGTGGTGGTGATGTCTGGCAGTGATGGTGGTGTTGGTGGTGGTGATGTCAGGCAGTGATAGTGGCGAGGTCTGGCAGTGATGGTGGTGTTGGTGGTGGTGATGTCTGGCAGTGATAGTGGTGTTGGTGGTGGCGAGGTCTGGCAGTGATGATGGTGTTGGTGGTGGTGATGTCTGGCAATGATGGTGGTGTTGGTGGTGGCGAGGTCTGGCAGTGATAATGATGTTGGTGGCCGTGTGAAGTCTGGCAGTGATGGTAGTGGTGATGTATGGCAGTGATAATGGTGTTGGTGGTGGCGATGTCTGGCAGTGATGGTGGTGGTGGTGGTGGTGGTGATGTCTGGCAGTGATGGTGGTGTTGGTGGTGGTGATGTCTGGCAGTGATGGTGGTGTTGGTGGTGGTGATGTCTGGCAGTGATGGTGGTGTTGGTGGTGGTGATGTCTGGCAGTGATGGTGGTGTTGGTGGTGGTGATGTTTAGCAGTGATGGTGGTGGTGATGTCTAGCAGTGATGATGGTGTTGGTGGTGGTGATGTCTGGCAATGATGGTGGTGTTGGTGGTGGCGAGGTCTGGCAGTGATAATGATGTTGGTGGCCGTGTGAAGTCTGGCAGTGATGGTAGTGGTGATGTCTGGCAGTGATAATGGTGTTGGTGGTGGCGATGTCTGGCAGTGATGGTGGTGGTGTTGGTGGTGGTGATGTCTGGCAGTGATGGTGGTGTTGGTGGTGGTGATATCTGGCAGTGATGGTGGTGTTGGTGGTGGTGATGTCTGGCACTGATGGTGGTGTTGGTGGTGGTGATGTCTGGCAGTGATGGTGGTGTTGGAGGTGGTGATGTCTGGCAGTGATGGAGCTACTTCTAGCCCGACAAGTAACTATGTAAAGCATAGGTTCTCAAACTGTTGGGGTCACCCCACCCCCTCACGGCCATGTAATACCCTCAGCGCCCCCACCCTACCCCTATTTCCAGAGAGACCTACCTACATACAAATTGTAAATAATATATAATCGTTAATTCATATAAAATAAATAATTGTTTCTACTTTAGGCACAAGGCCAGCAATAACCCAGTGCATTACTGGTACTTTATTTTATCGACCTCGTAAGGATGAACGGCAAAGTTAACCTCAGCAAGATTTGAACTTTATATAATAAATAATATGATATATACTATGTGTAAATAGATATTATATATTTTTATTTTACTATATTTATATATAACATGTATTACACTGGGTAATTGCTGGCCTTGTGCCAAAAAGTAGAAACAATTATTTGATATTTAATATAGTATTATATCATCTCTACCGCCCCCTAGGGCCCTAGCACCCCCATCCCCTGAACCTTTTCCATGCCTCCCAGGGGTGGGGGAGGATAACGCTTACTTTGAGAACCTCTGATGTAGAGGCTTCAATGTTAGTAGTAGTAGTAGTAGTAGTAGTAGTAGTAGTAGTAGTAGTAGCAGCAGCAGCAGCAGCAGTAATGTAGTAGTAGTAGTAGTAGTAGTAGTAGTAGTAGTAGTAGTAGTAGTAGTAGTAGTAGTAACGGAATATGTCGCAAGGTAACCAAGGAATGCAAAAGAAGAAATAGAAGGCTATGTAGCCTTTTTAGTTGTTTGTATATTTGGTGTTGGTTGTGGCAAATATTGTGATAGTCTGGTGAAATATATTGGAAAACTATAGTAGAGGGTGGCGAGGAGAGGTTATAGCTTCTCACTTTGTATATATTATATATTCAGGCCGCGAATTATATATATGTGTGTGTGTGTGTGTGTGTGTGTGTGTGTGTGTGTGTGTGTGTGTGTGTGTGTATGTGTGTGTGTGTGTGTGTGTGTGTGTGTGTGTGTCTGTGTGTGTGTGTGTGTGTCTGTGTGTGTGTGTGTGTGTGTGTACATATACATATATATATATCTATATGCGAGAAAAACCACAGACCCTCAATCTCAATTCTACTTTTGAAAAGCATAAGAACTGTGAAACCGGTAAAGGAAGCAAATATATATTCTTAAAAAGACTCCAGTTGCATTATCGATTTCATCTTTTTTTCCTTATACTTTCACTCGTGTAGGACATCTCGTTCTATTTCATTTTTTTAAAAAATTCATTTTCTTATATATATATATATGTGTATGTGTGTGTGTGTGTGTAACCACTGTAACAAGTGTTAATTTCTCCCTCCGCCTATGAGATTTTCTCACTTGCTACGAACGCGTCGAGAAACAGTCCTTTTTTTTTGAGAGAGGTCTCTTGATAAGCCGTATCAACATCACAGCGATGATGCATTTTTATAGTGCAGAAATCATTGCACACGGATCGGCGAAACTGCCGTTAGGACGTTGAAGAAAAGATAGGTATATTTTTGTTTATCATTTCCTCATATTTTGTAATTTGATATATATATATATATATATATACATGTGTGTGTGTGTGTGTGTGTGTGTGTGTGTGTGTGTGTGTGTGTGTGTGTGTGTGTGTGTGTGTGTGTGTGTGTGTGTGTGTGTGTGTGTGTGTGTGTGTGTGCGTGTGTATGTGCGTGTGTATGTGTGTATATATATATACATATTCTCTTTTACTCTTTTACCTGTTCCAACCATTCAGCTGAGGCCATGCTGGGGCACTTCCCTTGTTGCTACACGTTCTATCGTCAGCCTGTGTCGGCTGGCCATTGGTGTAAGAGGGAGTTCGTTGCTGCTGCCCTTAGGTTACCCTCGTACCTTTCTGTGGGCTCCTCCGGGATCCTGGATAGCAGTGTGTCGAGATGTTTCTTGAAAACATCCACGTCCATCCCAAGCAGATCTCTTAAATTTCTTGGCACCTTGTTGAAGAGTTGTGGGCCTTTGAACCTCAGGCTATTGTAATATCTACTCCTTATTCTAGATGTGAAAGACGCCACCCTTGGCACCATATAGTGACGTCGTGTTCGAGGGTTGGTCCAGCTCTCAATGCCAAAGTTTGGTGCCAGTCCCTCCAAGATTTTCCATATGTATATCACTGCGTATCTCTCCGTTCCAAGGAGTAGAGTTTCAGTTCTTTTAGCCTCTCCCAGTAGCTTATATCCTTCATCGTGGCAATCATCTTGGTGTAGCTTCATTAGATTGCCTCGAGCTCCGTGGTTAGTTTGATACTATGAGGGTGACCACAGTTGGGAGCAGTAGTCCAGTCGGCTTATGACAAATGTCCGCCATAGTATCAACATGGTCTCTAGGTCACTTGTCCGGAAAGTCCTCAAGATCCAGCCAGCGAGTCGCCACCCTCATGATGCATCGTTGATCATGTTTCTCCCCAGGGCTCGTATCAATTTCGACAAGGGGATTTCGATCCCTCCTGTTCCTGTGTAGCAGTGTTGTACTGTCCTTGTGTTTGCAGGTTGGTAATGTAGGGCTTGAAATTTTCCAGCATTAAACTACGTGTTGTTGTCCTCAGCCCATTTGTATATGGCATCCAGATCTTGATGTAAAAGGACAGCATCAGCCGGGATCTTGTGCTACCTTTGTGTTAACTTTGTGTCATCAGCATAGCTAGTGAGGGATGTTGTATGTACTACAGAGGACATGTCTGAGAGAGCCACCACAAACAGTAGTGGTCCCAAGAATGTGCCCTGGAGCACCCTACTAGTTATTGATATTTCCTTTGAGAGGGCCACATTGGCTATAACTGTCTGGCTTCTGTCTTTTAAGAAATGACGTAGCCACTTACCTACGTTTCCAGTTATGCCGAGTCTGTGTAGTTTGTGACATATCATTCCGTGGTCGATCTTGTCAAAGGCCTTCGCAAAGTCAAGATATATCACGCCCACATGTGTCCTGTCCAGAAGTTGTTTCAGTACCCAGTCATAGTGATGTAGCAGCTGTGTAAGGCAGCTTCTTCCTGGGCGAAAACCATGCTACGTGCTAGTTAGGCAGTCATTTTCCTCGAGGAATCTGATCAGTTTCTTTCTGATGATTCGTTCCATGACCTTACTGTTATGTGACGTCAGGGAGACTGGCCTGTACTTTTTGGCCTCTACTCTGCTTCCTCCTTTATGGATAGGGCATATTGTGCCTTCTTTTAGCTCTCTGGGTAGTTTACAGTTAGCCAAAAAAATTCTGGAGAGGATCTTCAGTGGTTTTGCTAAGGCACGCTTATATGTTTTTAGGAGGACTGCTAGGAATCCATCAGGTTCAGCAGCTGAGTTTGTTCTAATTTCTTCTATCGTGGATATCACATCCTCCGTTATGTCTATGTGGTTGATAGTCACCATTTCTTCGTGGAGTGTTTGGCATCAAAGAAATCCTCTGGCTTTGTTATTTGCATGTACCTCAATGGGGAGGGGATGAACACACTTTTGTACTGTTCATTCAGTATTTCACTTATCCCTTGGGGATCCTTGGTTAATGAACCATTTTTACGGAAGAGTGGCCCAATCTTGCAATGTACCGAGGCAGTTTCTTTTGCAAATTTAAAGACGACCTTGAGATTTGTATTAATATTTTCTATGGTCCTGTATTCTCTCTCTGCCCTCTCCTTCTTATCAGAAACTGCAGTTTCAATTTCTGACATATAGTTAATATTGTTGTCATGAAATGTTGAAAATGTGTGTTGGTGTTTTGTGTGGTGATGTTGTCGCTCCAGTTTTGCTTCCGGGTCTCTTTTTTGATCTTTTTCCAGTTAGCCTTGTGAAAGATTAGGCTGCATAAATTCCCGGTGCTTCTGAATGTTTGCGTCTCTGCTGACTCTCTTAGACCATATATCATTAGTTCTACTAAGTTATGATCCGAGAAAATCGTTGGTGTCACCTTTACATTGTGGATGAGCACTGCGTTATTTGTAAAGCAGAGATCCAGGACATTCTCGCCTCTTGTTGGAAAAAGTACTGTTTGTTCAATGAACAGCCTGTGAGGGCCAAGCAGGGACTGCGTCTGTCTCTGTTCGAGTGATGTCATTCCAGGGAGGAGGTGTCCTTCAGGCCATTTGACCTTTGGTAGGTTAAAGTCACCCAGCAGCAGAATGTTGAGACCCTAGTCCTGTTTGTCAAGGACTTCTTCCATCCATCTGAGGCTATCTTAAAACTTACTTTCAGGACTAGGGGCGTCGGGTGGCCGATATGTGACACACTTCATATGTACTATCAGTGTGTCACAGACTGAGTTGGAATGTGTCAACAGTACAATGGGTGTGACATCTTCACGGATATATATATATATATATATATATAGGAACCAGTAAGACCCCGACAGCTGAGCTCAAGCCGTTTCGACGGCTAATTCTGGACTATATACATATATACATATATACATATATACATAAATCCTAATTAAATTCTAGTATAAGTTGAGCCTAACTTATGCAGCTTCGTATGCAAATAAGATTAATCACCTCACTTACACAGATGAGAAAACCATATATCCCGCCTGTTTTCAAGTCCAGCAATCCCAAGAGTGGGAGGGATCGTCCTGATGAGGGCCAGTTAAGTTTGAAATGCATCGACGATTGTCCCCCTTGCTTCTGTTGGACACCACCAGAGGGCGATAGCCCCGGTGTTTTGCATAGCTGCGGCTATCTAAATATTTATCTATAAGCATACTGTATTTCTTTAGAACTATGAAATTCCAATATATATCTGTATACAGCTAAGCATGAAGCTAAATCCTAATTATATATATATGTGTGTGTGTGAGTGTATATATATATATATATTGGAAAATGTGTGAGATCCTTGGTACTGTTAGGTATATTTGAAAAAATGGAAAAGAATGACTTCACTTGTAGTTCTAAATAATTTCATTTAATTTTATAATATTATAATATTATGAGTTGGTAGATCTTGTCAAACTGATCTCAGTTTGACAATCGCCGCCGATGAATGCGAGAAAGTTATCCAAGAAAGTTAATCAGCAATCTTTAAAATTCTTCCCACCGAAGTTAACAAAGAACTTACTAGGGCTACCAACTCATAATATTATAATTGTTTCTACTTTTGGCACAAGACCAGCAATTATCCCAGTGTATTACTGGTACTTTATTTTATCGACCCCGTAAGGATGAAAGGCAAAGTTAATCTCTGCGGGATTTGAACACAGTCCGTAAAGGGACGTAACTGTGCTGCAAAGCATGGCGTCCGACCCTCTACCGATATTATAATATTATAAAATTAAATCAAATTATTTAGAACTACAAGTGAAGTCATTCTTTTACTTTATATATATATGTGTGTGTGTGCGTGTGTATATATGTGTACACACACACACACAGTTGAATATAGCCATTGCTGCTGGTGCCATTGCTATTGCTGCTCTTATATATGATGACGATAATCATGATAATGATCATACAGTATTTTTCCGCGTATTGCGCGCATTCTTGAATAACGCGAACTCTTTTAGAACGCGATCTCTTGTATAATGCGCATTCTTGTATAACGCACATACGTGTATAACGCGCATTTGTGTATAACGCGCATTCATGTATAGTACGCATCCCTTTTTGACCAGAAAAATGTCTATAAAAGCCTAGTTTCCAGAGGACTGAAGATAAACAATTAGAATTCCAGTATTCCATCATAAAACGACGCAAGATGACAGTATTGGTAGAGGGTCTGACGCCATGCTTTACAGCAAAGAGTTACGGCCCTTTATGGTCTGAGTTCAAATCCCGCCGAGGTTAACTTTGCCTTTCATCCTTACGGGGTCGATAAAATAAAGTACCAGTAATACACTGGAATAATTGCTGGCCTTGTGCCAAAAGTATAAACAATATATATATCAGAAAAGGTACATTTAGTCGTGGTGTATAGCGTGGTATATATACTGTGGTATATACTGTGGTGTATACTGTGGTGTATACTGTGGTGTATACTGTAGTGTATACTGTGGTATATACTGTGGTGTATACTGTGGTGTATACTGTGGTATATACTGTGGTGTATACTGTGGTATATACCGTGGTATATACTGTGGTGTATAGCGTGGTATATATACTGTGGTATATACTGTGGTGTATACTGTGGTGTATACTGTGATGTATACTGTGGTATATACTGTGGTGTATACTGTGGTGTATACTGTGATGTATACTGTGGTATATACTGTGGTATATACTGTGGTATATACTGTGGTATATACTGTGGTAAATACTGTGGTAAATACTGTGGTGTATACTGTGTTGTATACTGTGGTGTATACTGTGGTGTATACTGTGGTGTATACTGTGGTGTATACTGTGGTGTATACTGTGGTGTATACTGTGGTATATACTGTGGTATATACTGTGGTATATACTGTGGTATATACTGTGGTATATACTGTGGTGTATACTGTGGTATATACTGTGGTATATACTGTGGTGTATACTGTGGTGTATACTGTGGTGTATACTGTAGTGTATACTGTGGTATATACTGTGGTGTATACTGTGGTGTATACTGTGGTATATACTGTGGTGTATACTGTGGTATATACCGTGGTATATACTGTGGTGTATACTGTGGTATATACTGTGGTGTATACTGTAGTATATACTGTGGTGTATACTGTGGTATATACTGTGGTGTATACTGTGGTGTATACTGTGGTATATACTGTGGTGTATACTGTGGTGTATACTGTGGTGTATACTGTGGTATATACTGTGGTAAATACTGTGGTATATACTGTGGTGTATACTGTGGGGTATACTGTGGTGTATACTGTGGTATATACTGTGGTGTATACTGTGGTATATACTGTGGTAT
>OZ024743.1:64464093-64471593 GCA_964016885.1 Eledone cirrhosa
ATATATATATATATATATATATAGAGAGAGAGAGAGAGAGAGAGAGAGAGAGGGGAGAGAGAGAGAGGGAGAGAGAGAGGGAGAGAGAGAGACAGGATGTCCCCCCAAAATGTATACATACTTTGATTAGAATTGCTTTTGAAGTGTGTATATATTTTTGTGGGACACCCTGTATGTATATGTATATGTATATATATATATATATCCAAAATGGTTAACTGAATACGCACGTGCTGGTCTTCCACAAACAACCTTGCCCGAACTTATGTCTAGTGGGGGGGGGGGAGACTTTCTAGGTGCAAAGCCCATGGTCATTGGCGATCGAAGGAAGTCTTTTTAATCAGACAGGTAGTTCAGAAATGGGTTATATCCAATAGCTATAGTAATAGCATCATCATCAACTACTACAAGTGCAAAGAAGATGCTCTAGAAAGAAGTAATTACAAAGGATTCTGACAGATGGACCACGTTATTAAAGAGCTGATTATAACAGAATGAGTTATAGTGCAACTAATTAGAAATATAATTAGCTTTAATAAGATGCAGTTCGGATTAGTGTCACGAATGAGTATTACTAATGAGAATCACTAATGACCTTTTCCTAGTTAGACAGAGGCGAAGTTGTATGCCAAGAACAGCCCACTAATCTAAATATTCGTTGGATTTGAGAAGTTCTTTGACATCTGATGGTCTCTAGGAAAACTAGATCTAGATGAAAGAATTATGACAGCCTAACAAGCTATCTACAAGGGTACTATGTCTGATCTCTGGTGGTCTCTAGGAAAACTGGATCTAGATGAAAGAATTATGACAGCCTAACAAGCTATCTACAAGGGTACTATGTCTGATCTCTGGTGGTCTCTAGGAAAACTGGATCTAGATGAAAGAATTATGACAGCCTAACAAGCTATCTACAAGGGTACCACGTCTGATCTCTGGTGGTCTCTAGGAAAACTGGATCTAGATGAAAGAATTATGACAGCCTAACAAGCTATCTACAAGGGTACCACGTCTGATCTCTGGTGGTCTCTAGGAAAACTGGATCTAGATGAAAGAATTATGACAGCCTAACAAGCTATCTACAAGGGTACTATGTCTGATCTCTGGTGGTCTCTAGGAAAACTGGATCTAGATGAAAGAATTATGACAGCCTAACAAGCTATCTACAAGGGTACCACGTCTGATCTCTGGTGGTCTCTAGGAAAACTGGATCTAGATGAAAGAATTATGACAGCCTAACAAGCTATCTACAAGGGTACCACGTCTGATCTCTGGTGGTCTCTAGGAAAACTGGATCTAGATGAAAGAATTATGACAGCCTAACAAGCTATCTACAAGGGTACCACGTCTGATCTCTGGTGGTCTCTAGGAAAACTGGATCTAGATGAAAGAATTATGACAGCCTAACAAGCTATCTACAAGGGTACCACGTCTGATCTCTGGTGGTCTCTAGGAAAACTGGATCTAGATGAAAGAATTATGACAGCCTAACAAGCTATCTACAAGGGTACTATGTCTGATCTCTGGTGGTCTCTAGGAAAACTGGATCTAGATGAAAGAATTATGACAGCCTAACAAGCTATCTACAAGGGTACTATGTCTGATCTCTGGTGGTCTCTAGGAAAACTGGATCTAGATGAAAGAATTATGACAGCCTAACAAGCTATCTACAAGGGTACCACGTCTGATCTCTGGTGGTCTCTAGGAAAACTGGATCTAGATGAAAGAATTATGACAGCCTAACAAGCTATCTACAAGGGTACCACGTCTGATCTCTGGTGGTCTCTAGGAAAACTGGATCTAGATGAAAGAATTATGACAGCCTAACAAGCTATCTACAAGGGTACTATGTCTGATCTCTGGTGGTCTCTAGGAAAACTGGATCTAGATGAAAGAATTATGACAGCCTAACAAGCTATCTACAAGGGTACCACGTCTGATCTCTGGTGGTCTCTAGGAAAACTGGATCTAGATGAAAGAATTATGACAGCCTAACAAGCTATCTACAAGGGTACCACGTCTGATCTCTGGTGGTCTCTAGGAAAACTGGATCTAGATGAAAGAATTATGACAGCCTAACAAGCTATCTACAAGGGTACCACGTCTGATCTCTGGTGGTCTCTAGGAAAACTGGATCTAGATGAAAGAATTATGACAGCCTAACAAGCTATCTACAAGGGTACCACGTCTGATCTCTGGTGGTCTCTAGGAAAACTGGATCTAGATGAAAGAATTATGACAGCCTAACAAGCTATCTACAAGGGTACCACGTCTGATCTCTGGTGGTCTCTAGGAAAACTGGATCTAGATGAAAGAATTATGACAGCCTAACAAGCTATCTACAAGGGTACTATGTCTGATCTCTGGTGGTCTCTAGGAAAACTGGATCTAGATGAAAGAATTATGACAGCCTAACAAGCTATCTACAAGGGTACCACGTCTGATCTCTGGTGGTCTCTAGGAAAACTGGATCTAGATGAAAGAATTATGACAGCCTAACAAGCTATCTACAAGGGTACTATGTCTGATCTCTGGTGGTCTCTAGGAAAACTGGATCTAGATGAAAGAATTATGACAGCCTAACAAGCTATCTACAAGGGTACCACGTCTGATCTCTGGTGGTCTCTAGGAAAACTGGATCTAGATGAAAGAATTATGACAGCCTAACAAGCTATCTACAAGGGTACCACGTCTGATCTCTGGTGGTCTCTAGGAAAACTGGATCTAGATGAAAGAATTATGACAGCCTAACAAGCTATCTACAAGGGTACTATGTCTGATCTCTGGTGGTCTCTAGGAAAACTGGATCTAGATGAAAGAATTATGACAGCCTAACAAGCTATCTACAAGGGTACCACGTCTGATCTCTGGTGGTCTCTAGGAAAACTGGATCTAAATGAAAGAATTATGACAGCCTAACAAGCTATCTACAAGGGTACCACGTCTGATCTCTGGTGGTCTCTAGGAAAACTGGATCTAGATGAAAGAATTATGACAGCCTAACAAGCTATCTACAAGGGTACTATGTCTGATCTCTGGTGGTCTCTAGGAAAACTGGATCTAGATGAAAGAATTATGACAGCCTAACAAGCTATCTACAAGGGTACCACGTCTGATCTCTGGTGGTCTCTAGGAAAACTGGATCTAGATGAAAGAATTATGACAGCCTAACAAGCTATCTACAAGGGTACTATGTCTGATCTCTGGTGGTCTCTAGGAAAACTGGATCTAGATGAAAGAATTATGACAGCCTAACAAGCTATCTACAAGGGTACCACGTCTGATCTCTGGTGGTCTCTAGGAAAACTGGATCTAGATGAAAGAATTATGACAGCCTAACAAGCTATCTACAAGGGTACTATGTCTGATCTCTGGTGGTCTCTAGGAAAACTGGATCTAGATGAAAGAATTATGACAGCCTAACAAGCTATCTACAAGGGTACCACGTCTGATCTCTGGTGGTCTCTAGGAAAACTGGATCTAGATGAAAGAATTATGACAGCCTAACAAGCTATCTACAAGGGTACCACGTCTGATCTCTGGTGGTCTCTAGGAAAACTGGATCTAGATGAAAGAATTATGACAGCCTAACAAGCTATCTACAAGGGTACCACGTCTGATCTCTGGTGGTCTCTAGGAAAACTGGATCTAGATGAAAGAATTATGACAGCCTAACAAGCTATCTACAAGGGTACCACGTCTGATCTCTGGTGGTCTCTAGGAAAACTGGATCTAGATGAAAGAATTATGACAGCCTAACAAGCTATCTACAAGGGTACCACGTCTGATCTCTGGTGGTCTCTAGGAAAACTGGATCTAGATGAAAGAATTATGACAGCCTAACAAGCTATCTACAAGGGTACCACGTCTGATCTCTGGTGGTCTCTAGGAAAACTGGATCTAGATGAAAGAATTATGACAGCCTAACAAGCTATCTACAAGGGTACCACGTCTGATCTCTGGTGGTCTCTAGGAAAACTGGATCTAGATGAAAGAATTATGACAGCCTAACAAGCTATCTACAAGGGTACCACGTCTGATCTCTGGTGGTCTCTAGGAAAACTGGATCTAGATGAAAGAATTATGACAGCCTAACAAGCTATCTACAAGGGTACCACGTCTGATCTCTGGTGGTCTCTAGGAAAACTGGATCTAGATGAAAGAATTATGACAGCCTAACAAGCTATCTACAAGGGTACCACGTCTGATCTCTGGTGGTCTCTAGGAAAACTGGATCTAGATGAAAGAATTATGACAGCCTAACAAGCTATCTACAAGGGTACCACGTCTGATCTCTGGTGGTCTCTAGGAAAACTGGATCTAGATGAAAGAATTATGACAGCCTAACAAGCTATCTACAAGGGTACCACGTCTGATCTCTGGTGGTCTCTAGGAAAACTGGATCTAGATGAAAGAATTATGACAGCCTAACAAGCTATCTACAAGGGTACTATGTCTGATCTCTGGTGGTCTCTAGGAAAACTGGATCTAGATGAAAGAATTATGACAGCCTAACAAGCTATCTACAAGGGTACTATGTCTGATCTCTGGTGGTCTCTAGGAAAACTGGATCTAGATGAAAGAATTATGACAGCCTAACAAGCTATCTACAAGGGTACTATGTCTGATCTCTGGTGGTCTCTAGGAAAACTGGATCTAGATGAAAGAATTATGACAGCCTAACAAGCTATCTACAAGGGTACCACGTCTGATCTCTGGTGGTCTCTAGGAAAACTGGATCTAGATGAAAGAATTATGACAGCCTAACAAGCTATCTACAAGGGTACTATGTCTGATCTCTGGTGGTCTCTAGGAAAACTGGATCTAGATGAAAGAATTATGACAGCCTAACAAGCTATCTACAAGGGTACCACGTCGGAAAAATCTAGGTACAGATGAAAGAATAGAGGTAATCTTTATATTCCAAACATCAAATGTTATACAATGATGGAAAATATTAAAAACAGCAGCACCACCACCACCAACACTATCACCCCACCCCCACCACTACCATCACCACCACCACCAATAAAATCAAGCTCATTTCCCTAACATTTGAAAAGATCAATAAAAATGTAATTATTGGATTCCCTGTATCTATATCAATGTCAATGGTGGTGGTGGTGGTGGTGGTGGTGATGGGAGTGGTGGTGGTGGTGGTGGTGGTGATGTTGGTGGTGGTATTGGTGGTGGCGGTGGTGGTGGTGGTGGTGGTGGTGGTGGTGTTGGTGTGGTGGTGTTGGTGGTGGTATTGGTGGTGGTGGTGGTGGTGGTGTGGTGGTGGTGGTGGTGTTGGTGGTGTTGGTGGTGTTGGTGGTGGTATTGGTGGTGACGGTGGTGGTGGTGGTGGTGGTGGTGGTGGTGGTGGTGGTGGTGGTGGTGGTGGTGGTGTTGGTGTGGTGGTGTTGGTGGTGGTATTGGTGGTGGTGGTGGTGGTGGTGTGGTGGTGGTGGTGGTGTTGGTGGTGTTGGTGGTGGTATTGGTGGTGGTGGTGGTGATGATGGTAGTGGTGGTAGTGGTAGTGGTGGCGGGTGTCGTGTGGTGACGGTGGGGGTGGTATTGGTGGGGGGGGCAGTATGGGGTGGTGGAATGGGGGGGTATTGGTGGTGGTGGTGGTGATGATGGTGGCTGTGGTGGTGGTGGTGTTGTGGGGCGGTTATAATGATTATGGTGGTGGTGGTGATGCTGCTATTGGTGGTGGTGGTGGTGGTGGTGATAATGGTGGTGGTAGTTGTGGTGGTATTGCTGGTGGTGGTGGTGTGGTACTGGCAGTTGTGGGGGTAGTGTTGGGTGTCGGTGGTGGAGGGGTGGTGGTAGTACTGGTGGTAGTAGTGGTGGTTTTGGTGGTGATTGTAGTGGTGATGCTTGTGGTGGTTGTGGTGGTGGGGAAATCAAAGTAGTTCCGGTGGCGAAATCATAGTAGTGGTAGAGCGATGTTAGTGGTAGTGGTAATGGTGTTAGTGGTAGTTGTAGTGGTAGTAATTATAATTGTTTCTACTTTTGGCACAAGGCCAGCAATTATCCCAGTGTATTACTGGTACTTTATTTTATCGACTCCGTAAGGATGAAAGGCAAAGTTAACCTCGACGGGATTTGAACTCAGGCCTTAAAGGGGCGTAACTCTATGCGTCAAAGCATGGCGTCTGACCCTCTACCTATACTACCAATCACCGCCCTCGTAGTAATCATAATGTTGTCAGTAGAGTTGTTACAACTCTCATAACGAGAGTAATTATTCCACCATTAAGCTACATTACAAACATTTCCAACATAATCTGCCCCTTCTCTAATCCTCACTAATAATTCACATCTCTCTCTCTCTCTCTTCCCCCCTCTCTCTCTCTCTCTCTCTCTTCCTCTCTTGCTCCCTCTCTCTCTCTATTTCTCCCTCTCTTTCTTCTCTCTCCTTCTTTGTCTCTCTTTCATTTCTCTTTCACGGCTTCTCGTTCTCCCCCCCCCCTCTCTCTCTCTGTGTTTCGCTGCTCCTCTTTCTCTCTCTCCGTCTTTCTCTCTAGCTTTCATTTCTCTTTCTCTTACTCTTTCTCTTTCTCTTTCTTTCTCTCTTTCCATTTCTATCTCTCATTCTATCTGTCTCTCTTTCTCTCTCTCTCTCTCTCTCTCTCTCTCTCTCTCTCTCTCTATCCTTAACTCTTTCATTTTTCTTTTACTACTTCTCCCTCTCTATCTCCCTCTCTCCCTCTTTCTTTTCTGATTCTCTCGTTTTTCAACTCTACATTCTATCTACCAGGCAGATACCAATACGCTTGGGGAAAGTCAATTATACGATTGTCCAGCGACCTATCCTTGGGGATTTATTTATCCTTAATTTCTCTCAACATTAAAATAACGTTAAACAAACGGAAGATAAGCCCTGTGCTCTATGAACCAGTCTAATTCGTGTGGTGTTAAATATTAAATAATTACGATGATATAAGTGATCTCCAACTTGGATATATATATATATATATTGAATGGACCTGTTATTTTCATCTAAAGACATTTTTTCCAATTCCAACCCGCCCGTCCCCTCAAACTATCTTTTTTCTCATTCTTTCTACTGATGAAAGACTAGCGTCCGAAACGTTAAGACCCTCTTCCTGTTATATCAAGCGTTAACCTAATATATCCCTTCTATATACTGTACCGATTGTGTTGTTATTTCTGTTTACCTTTTACATATACATATATATATATATATATATATATATATATATATATATATATATATATATATATAATATTAATAAATGGAAACTATCTTTATAAAACCATATTTATTTTATTATATATATTTCAAGGGTACCAAAGTTTTTGCTACTCTCTCATCAGTTAAAATACAAAAGTTGTTTTATAGATAGTGACATATCCAAAAACAAGAACTTATCATTTTAAGTTCTGTTTGACCTTTTTATAACTTATTTTATAGCATCTCAGTGCATGACCACAATATTCTTTATATTAATATATATATATTGTTATATTTGGGGATAGTCATGTTGC
>OZ024743.1:64506593-64526593 GCA_964016885.1 Eledone cirrhosa
ACAAAGGGGCATGCTGAGGGAGGGAGTCTAAAAGTGGTAATTTTTAATATTTAAGCGGCTACCACCCCGTCCCTGAACAACAAATGCAAAATATAAAGCCATTAGAGGATGTGCAATGATAAATTCTATTTTGCTTTAAAATTTGAACGAAATCGGTGGCAAAATGTGGGAGCTAGAGCCAAAACTATTATTTTTCGATACCTAAAAAAAGGTGAACCCCACTATCGATTTTTATCTGTAGAATGACCCCGGAATAAAAACAAACGACACGCTGATATATAGAAAACACTCCCCGATGACTAATCTATGAGCCTGTAAAGTTTCATGAAAATCGGTCGTAAGATGTAGGCCCCTATAGGTAATACACAGACACACAGACACACACACCTACTTAATTTTATATATATACAGATTACAATAATTTGTATTATTGTAATATATATCATTACTATAATGTGTATCATTACAATATATCATTACTATAACATTATGATATATATTATTACAGTATTGCGTTCCTTTACTATCTGTTTTGGAATAGGAATAATACCAATGTAGATCAATCAAGTACTGATAACAATATTATTAGTTTAGTCATCAATTAAATTAATTACTATCTAATACTGAGGTCGATATAATCGATTTTCCTACCAAAAATATTTGTAATCTTTGACATAATATAGAAATTAACATCCTGCAGCGTTCCAGTCTGAGTCAACTTTGCCTTTCATCCTTTCAAGGTCGATAAATAAAATACCATTCATATACTGGGGCTGGGGTAATTGATTTCACCCTCCCCAAAATTGCTGGCCTTGTGCCTAAATCAGAAATCATTATTTGGCAGTATCAGTAGAAGGTCGGACGCCATGCTTTCCAGCATAGTTACGTCCCTTTACAGTCTGAGTTCAAATTCCGCCGAGGTTAACTTTGCCTTTCATCCTTAAGGGGTTGATAAAATAAAGTACCAGTTATGTACTGGGTAATTGCTGGCCTTGTGCCAAAAGTAGAAACAATTATTATTACTTATTGTCCTTTACATTCTGAGTTCAAATCCCGTCGAGGTTAGCTTTGCCTTTCATCCTTACGGAGTCCATAAAATAAAGTACCAGTAATGCTCTGGGGCCGATTTAATCAACTTTCCCCTCCCCCAGAATTGTTGGTCTTGTGCCTAAATCAGAAACCATTATTATTATGGACGGTGGGTTGGCAGTATCGGTAGAGGGTCGGACGCCATGCTTTGAAGCATAGAGTTACGTCCCTTTATGATCTGAGTTCAAATTCCGCCGAGATTAACTTTGTTTTCATCCTTACGGAGTCGATAAAATGAAGTACCAGTAATGTACTGGGTAATTGCTGGCCTTGTGTCAAAAGTAGAAACAATTATTATCATTATTCCCACTCTGTAGAGTATGGCATGAAACAGACGAATTTATGGCACATATTGCTAGGGGATGTGAACAATTAGCAAAAAGACGATATGAAATCCGGCATGATCTTATAGCAAAAAGAGTCCATTGTGAGTTGTGCCAAAAATACATAGAAACACAATGTCAGCGGTACGAACCTACTCCTCTTGAATCGTGTCTATCAGGAGAGGGGTTAGAGTTATTTGGGGACCACAAGGTCCAGCACAACCACTCTGGCATTTCAAAACCAAACAACCCTTCAAATGGACTCTTATTGATATTGCGATTACTCAAGACCACAATGTGGCTGAAAAGGCAATGGAAAAAATCAATAAGTATGTAGACCATGCAGGTGTTATAAGAACTGATCTCCATGTAGAGACAGGAGTTGTGGCAATCGTCATTGGCGCGCTAGACATGGTCCCTAAATGTCTTAAGTCTTTCATCAATAGTCTTGGGATCCTCGACATCATAGATAGTGTCCAAATTCCTACCATCGCCACCACCATCACTACCACCACTACAATCAATACCACCACTACCATCACTACCACAACTACCACGACTACCATCACTACCACTACCACCACTACCATCACTACCACCACTACCACCATTGTCATCACTGCCACTACAATCATTACCTTCACTACAACCACTACCACCACTGCCATCACTACCTCTACCATCAATACCACTACCATCACTACTATCACTACTCTACCATCACTACCACTACCACCACTACCACCACTACCACCACTACCATCACTATCATCACTACCATCACTACCATCACTACCACCACTACCACCACCACTACTACCACCACCACCACTACCATCACCACCACTACCATCACTACCATCACCACCTCTACCACCACAACTACTACCACCACTACTATCACTACCACCACCACCACTACCACTACCATCACGACCACTACCACTACCATCACTACCATCACCACTACTACCGCCACCACCACTACCATCACTACCACCACTACCACAACTACCACGACTACCATCACCACCTCTACCACCACTACAACTACCACCACTACCACCACTACCATCACTACCACCACTACCATCACCACTACTACCACCACCACCACTACCATCACTACCATCACCACCACTACCATCACTACCATCACCACCTCTACCACCACTACTACTACCACCACTACTACCACTACCACCACCACCACTACCACTACCATCACGACCACTACCACTACCATCACTACCACCACTACCATCACCACTACTACCACCACCACCACTACCATCACTACCATCACCACCTCTACCACCACTACCACTACCACCACTACAATCCTACACAATATATTGTGTCTCTGAGATCAGGGACTGATCTAAGGCCAATTAACACGCTGTACCTAACAACTGATTGATAGAGAAACCTTACAAAAGGATGAGTTCAAATCCCGCCGAGGTTAACTTTGCCTTTCATCCTTACGGGGTCGATAAAATAAAATACCAGTAATACACTGGGATAATGGCTGGCCTTGTGCCAAATGTAGAAACAATTATTTAAAACGAAAATAATGATAAAAATCGTTTCTGATTTAGACTCAAGGCCAACAGAGAGAAGGGTGAGTTACTGGTACTTTATTTTATTGACCACGTTAGTATAAAATGCAAGGCTAACCTCGGCGGGATTTGAACTCAGAGCGTAAAGCGACGTAACTCTATGCTGCAAAGCATGTTGTCCGACGCTCAACCGGAACTGCCAATAATAATGGTTTCTTATATAGGCACAAGGTCAGCAATTTTGCGTAAGAGGAAGTCGATTAAATCGACACCAGTGCGTGACTGGTACTTTATTTTATCGACCCCGTAAGGGTGAAAGGCAAAGTTAACCTCGGTGGGATTTGAACTCAGACCGTAAAGGGCCGTAACTCTTTCGTTTTAAATAACTGTTTCTACTTTTGGCAGAAGGCCAGCAATTGACCCAAGTGTATAACTGGTACTTTATTTTACCGACCCCCGTAAGTATCAAAGGCAAAGTTAACCTCGGCGGGACTTGACCTCAGACCATAAAGGGCCATAACTCTTCGTAATGTTACAAAGCATGGCGCCCCACCCTCTACCGATACTGCCAATCCACCCCTGTTGTATTTCTATGTCATAATGATCTGGTTTCACTCTATAATAAGATTGACTGCCGTTACAGCAAATTGAGAAATTCTCAGCAGCGTCATTCCCACTCTTCTGTATTTCTCTTGTTCTCATTGTTTTATGTAAATATTGTTGCAATGTGATGCCTTTTTATAAATATTTTTTCGAACAACTCAGCTTCCCCTTTCACAATTTTTACATTACGAATCGTTTGGCACATTTTAATATAAAATGAAATTATATACTTACATCAACACAAATACATACATACACACACACACACACACATTCACAAGCAGACTCACAAACACACATGAATGTATGTATGTATGTATGTATGTATGTATGTATGTATGTATGTATGTATGTATGTATGTATGTATGTATGTATGTCAGGTCACCAGTTGGTGCTACTGGTAACATGTATCCCAGTACAACCTGTCTCATGGTCGGGTCGTTGGCGACTAAACTGGCAACCCCACCAAGGTTTCTTGCCGAGGAGGGTGACTTTGGACATCCTGCAGGACTAAAAACAAAACCTGTCAAAGGGCAAAGGAGCTCTTAAGAGTCAATGGCCATCCAAAATCACCGGGAGAGATGACCCCTTAGCCTTTGTCAAGGCAGAATTCTAGGAGAAGGAAAACTCTGATATAACACCTGCAACTCTGATGGTATCCAATGATGTTGACTTGTTCTTCTTTTTGGTAAATATCATCTTGGTTAAGAGAGTGGGACTGGCTTTGTGCAGTGCCTTTGCTCACTATAAAAGCTTCACGGCACAGGCATTGCTTTATATCTGGAGATCTCTCTGCACTTGTCGTCATTGGTACCATGGGCCCAACACTATGTGTCAATAATTGTCACAAGTGTAGTGTTTGTACCAGAGTTTTCAAGTCGCTGGCTGGACTAAAAAGTCACACTCGTTCAGCGCATCAGTAGGGGTTCTCCTACATGGATATAAAGTAGTGGCCGTACTCGAAAACGAGTTGGCAGCCACCATGTATGTATGTATGTATTAATATGTATGTATGTATTTGTGCGTGCATGTGTGCGTACGTATATATATATACATGTGTGTGTATATATCGTTACCAAGGTTACCAAACGGTTTGTCTTGTTTACTCTCTTTATTTTCGTTTTTTTTTTTTTTTACTTTTCTGTATCTATCCTTTGTGATCCTGTCCCTATTTTTGTACTCCTGAAGAAGGTCTAAAGCCCGACACGTCAAACTTTCTTTCCCCTTTTCCATATAAAGCGTGAAACTGATTATTTATATATATATATATATATATATATATATATATATATATATATATATATATATATATATATATATATATATAATACATTAACAGAGAGAGCTCTAAGCAATACTCCGACCGACTTCCGCCTCACTCAACAAACATTAGGATATACCTTAGTATAATCCCAATTATACGTTTGGGGTGCTAACTATACGTATTTTGCGGATAGCCAGTTGTATTATTTTATATGAGACATAATTAAAATACATCTCTCTTTCCAAACGATCGTTTCATTATAAGTTTTCTACAAATTGGGAAAATAATGTCCAGGTTATGTAGAAGCCTACACATAGTCCGTAGGAATATATGTAGGTGAGCACTTATAAATCATCAGTGGATGCCCGACAAATATCGATATAAAAAAAACCTTACCGATATTAATGTTCAGCGATGGTACTCTTCCGTGCTAGAATGACTGCCAATATATATATATATATAAGCAAGTATTGCACCAAGAAAAATATAAACGTCGGCGTGAAGGAGATTAGGAATCTATTTACTTTAACATATGTTTCCATGTCTATTATAATCGTCTACATATGCTGACTATAACATATATTGTTCAATCATATGTAATACTTAATTATTTATCACACTTCATCAGAAAGCCTATTGCAGTGAAAGTGACTATTCACTAAGCGGTAGAATTCAGCAATGGGATTTTCGTTTAAGAAAATGTAAATAAGTTAAAATGACAATAAAAATAGAATGAAATACAGTCAGTATATATAGTAATTTAGTATAGTAATATAGTAATTTGCTTGAAGCATTGTGTATAGTATATAATATAGAAAGTGATATATATTCGATGCTCTAAGACAATGGAAAATAAACGGTAGAGTGAAGACAAAGAAAAAGTTAGTTTCTCTGGTTTATGTTATTATTATCTTTTATTTTTCTTTCTCCCTAATATTTCGGAATTAAAATTCCGTTCGTCAGACTATGGGGAACTCTCAGAGCAAAACGTTCCGGTCTATTCGCTTTGAAATTTCATTTTACCGTCCATTTTCCATTGTCTTAGTTTTCTTATATACATATATCTTTCTACATTATATACATATATATATATATATATATATATATATATATATATATATATATATATATATATATATATATATATATATATATATATATATATATATATTTAAAAGAATAGAGGTGTAACACACGAGTTGTGATATATTAGTAAAAGGAAAAGAAAATGCTGACAAATTTTTCCCAGTGAAAAATAGTTTAATTAGGAATAAGTAAAAATTAGTAATAAGTATTGGTTAGTATTCAGTTTTAGTTTTAAGTTTTTACCGGTTACACAAGTATTCCCATACGGCAGGGCCTAATGGATTCTCCTTGCAGTACGTACAATCTGGACACTCACACGCACCTTGGTGTTATGACAATACTATACATCATTTCACCCCTTTTATTATCGTTTTTGATGTTCTTTTGAGAGAATCGTTTTTGCAAATTACTGAAAATATCGAATAATTTACACCATTTTTACCAGTATCACAAAAATACTGGTCCATCCACACACACACACACACATACACACATATATACACACACACACATATACACACACACATACACACGCGTACACTAACACACAAACGCACACACACACACACACACACACACACACACACACACACACACACACACACACACACACACACACACTTCTCCGTGTAAGACAAGAGCTGAAAAATATCTTTCAACATGTTAAAATATCCCCCACACACGTACAGACACATTCCTACTGACCGAATCCCTCTACCACGAACCACTTTGCTACACACACACTCAGATATTTGTCTTAATAGACACCTGAACTGTTGATCTTTGAACATGACTGCAATTCACACACACATCCTTACTGACCATTATCACAACAATGAACCTCTTTACTACACACACACACACACACATATTTGTCTTAAAAGACTTAATCAGGCGAAAAAGGACACTCTTCGACAAACCTACATTTGGCGCAAAATCAATTTTTAACATTCACGTGACCTCTACCGACCAATCAAAATTGTTTTGACTACAAGAATTTTTGCAACACGAATTGGTGCGAAACTTATAGTACTCATTCACGTGACATTCAACAACCAACCAAATCTTAATACCTCTGAAACCACTTTTTTCACATAAAACAGGTAGAATTTCCAAAACTGATCAGATTAGAGCAAAATCACGGGCGCTCTATTTCAGAATTATTTTTGAAAAGCATTAGAAATGCGCAACCGGTAAAAACTTAAAACTAAAACTGAATACTAACCAATACTTATTACTAATTTTTACTTATTCCTAATTAAACTATTTTTCACTGGGAAAAATGTGTCAGCATTTACTTTTCCTTTTACTAATATATATATATATATATTGTTATACTTGGGGAGGGTCATATTTGTGTAATATTTCCAGAATTAACAACAGAACACTCTCACTGTTTGGTTGGCAATGAAAGAACTTTGATAAACTATATATATGTGTTTGTGTCTATATTGTATCTGCATGATTTTTTACCGTTGGTCAGTCAATGGCAACATTGAGGACCGAATAAATTAGATTACCGATATAAAAGACACAGAAGCGAAAAGCGAAAACCAACCAAACAGTGAGTGTGTTCTGTTATTAATTCTGGCAATATTACACAAATATGACCCTCCCCAAGTATAACAATATTTGTTTCGACACACGATTTCATATAAAAAACCTCGCAAAATTAATTCATCGCCGTTATATATATATATATATGTATATATATATAACGAATAAAGTGTGATAAGGAACCAGGTGTACCATAACGCACCAGAGTACTCGATACTTTGGGTAGTAGAGTGGGTAATAGGAAAATAGTCAGGACCCCGACGGCAGAGCTCAAGCCGTTTCGACGGCTATTTCTGGACTAGGACACCTCGTTTTTTTTTTTCATTTTGTAAAAAAAACCTCAATTTCTAATATATATATATAAGGATGGATTCAGTTTGAAATTGGTTAGACCATTACTCACCAGAGTACTCGATATTTGGCGGGTAGTCGAATATGGTTATATGAAAGAGTCGGGACCCCGATGGATGAGCTCTTGCTGTTTCAACAGCTGTTGAAACGGCAAGAATTCAGTCGTCGGGGTCCCGACTCTTATATATATATAGGTGTGTGTGTTTGTTGGTTCTGAGGATGATGACGTGATGGATCAGGGATTTCGAGACTAGAAATAGGTGGTGACATAAATACTATCTGCTAGTCAACATATCGATCTACCACGATCAATTAACCATCTGAACCGATCGTAAACAATGAACTAGTTAAGAGCCTATCTCCGACTTTTGTTTTATTTTCATTGTTCAACTCACACACACACAGAGTCTTCCTCAACCCCCACCCCCATACATACATACACATACATAAATGTATATATATATATATATATATATATATATATATATATATATATATATATATCCTGGCTAACTGATCCACAATTTTCAAGTTAGTTGAAAGAAATAAAGAACAATAGCAATAAAGTTTTATATAAAGTGCGTCATGTTGACATCCGAGCTCGCAATTCCCATATAATAAAACATACTTTTTTTTAACTAAATACAAATAACTCTTTTATAAACTCGAATCTAAAATATACAACCTGAACAGTTTTTTTTCTAATAGCAAAATAACAAAATTAGAACTACATTTAGCAACAGTTGAAGCTCGTCATATAAGTATTTGCAACGTTGGTCGTTTATAGTGAATTTATTTTAAAATGGAATTCCTTCCTTATACATTGTAGCTAATCTGAAACTGCATGGAACAAATTCACAGCACGTAGAAAATGCTATAGTTCCATTCTAACTGAAAACATGTAATAGTTAGTTTTAGTTATCTTTGATTGTGAACAAGTTAACTGTGTTATTGCTTATGAAAAGTATATATGTATATGTGTCACTCTCGGGTCCCAAATAATAGGGGTTGGATAAGCGGGGGAGATTGGAAAATCAGTAATTTTTCTAGGTTGACTCCGTTGGGGGGCTGGGTTAAACGAGAATTAGTCGTTTAGTTTACATACTGAGACCCATCCCATCCTATTTATTTTATAACTTATAGGATTTCTTGTATTGTCCTTTTTTTTTTTTGTCATGTATAATGTTTTTTTAAAGAAAATTAATTGTCGCAGGTATGCTACCACTTAAAATAAAATTTTGCCGGAAATAGATTAGCAAAATTTAATAAGCGGTGAAGATTGGAAAACATCTGAAAAATTAATAAGCGGGGGTGGAGACGATGATTCGAGAACCGAGAGTATGTATGTTAGATATTACAATGAACGACAAAATACTATCACAGGTTTTTAGGGTTAATTCCTGTTCCCAAATCTATTGTATGAAACCGTGGAAATTTTCTTGAATGATATAGAAATAAATATTGATTTCTAATTTAGGCACAAGCCAACATATGGAGATTAATGTAAAATAATTGTTTCTACGTTTGGCACAAGGCCAGCAATTACCAGTGTATTACTGGTACTTTATTTTATCGACCCCGTAAGGATGAAAGGAAAAGTCAACCTCGGCGGGATTTGAACTCAGATCGTAAAGGGACGTAACTATGCTGGAAAGCATGGCGTCCGACCCTCTACCGATACTGCCAATCAAAATAATGTTTTGTTATTGCGTGTCCTAGTGGTGAGAGTGTCGGACTTGTGATCATAATGTCGTGGGTTCAACTCCTGGACTGGGTTGTGTATTGTGTTCTTGAGCAAAAGCACTTCATTTACGTTGCTCTAGTATACTCAGCTGAAAATGAGTACCAACAATAGCTCGGGGTTTAACCCTACGATGGACTAGCGTCCTGTCCAGGGGGAAGCCTTGCACTCTCAGTTGCTTCACGCCACGAAAGTGATAAGCACTGGCCTGACGAACCTCCTAGCTTGAAACAGACTTCAGACTAGACAAGAGACTAGACACTATGGCAATACACAGCTTCATACATTCGTAGCGTCAATAATTCTCTCTGTATGTTAATGAAATTAAATAATCCAAACTTGATTCCCATAATGTATATTTAACATGTCCCTTAGGCAGCTGAAAAATTACCTTCTCACACCGACTATCTGTTAAAGGAGATTTACGAGTAGTTACACACTCACACACACAGCGAGACAAACATACACACATATACGCATACACTCTCCCACACATACTATCTCACACACACACTCTCATACATACACACTCTCTCACACACACTCACACACACACACACACATATAGGCATACACTCTCGCACACACTATCTCACACACACACTCTCATACATACACACTCTCTCATACACACACACTCACACACACTCACACACACACAGCGAGCATACACACATATAGGCATACACTCTCGCACACACTATCTCACACACACACTCACGCTCTCACACACTCTCATACATACACACTCTCTCACACACACACACACTCTCATACATACACACTCTCTCACACACACTCACACACACTCTCATACATACACACTCTCCCACACACACGCACAAGCACACACATATATTATTTTTTACTGCTTAATGACAGGGAAGAACAGCGTATATGAGCGTATTAATACGCATAGAGTTACGGCCCTTGCCATTCTGAGTTCAAATCCCACCGAGGTTAACTTTGCCTTTCATCCTTACGGGGTCGATAAAATAAAGTACCAGTAATGTGCTGGGGCCGATTTAATCGACTTCCCCCCCCCCCCAAAAAAAAAATTACTGGCCTAGTGCCTATACTAGAAATCATTATTTATGGGGCAGGAGATTGGCGGTATCGGTAGAGGGTCGGACGCCATGCTTTGCAGCATAGAGTTATGGCCCTTTATGGTCTGAGTTCAAATCCCACCGAGGTTAGCTTTGCCTTTCATCATTAAGGAGTCGATAAATAAAGTACTAGTAATCTACTGTGGGCGCTTTAATCGACTTTCCCCTCACACCAAAATTGTTGGCCTTGTGCCTAAATCAGAAGTTATTATTAATGTACTTTTTGGTCATGTATAATGTTTTTTAAAGCCCAAAGAAAATTAATTGTCGCAGGAATGCTACCACTTAAAATATAATTAGATTAGTAAAATTTAATAAGCGTGGGTGGAATTAGAGCTGAGGAGTTGGAAACAATCTGAAAAATTAATAAGCAGGGCGTGGGCGGAGGGCTATTATTCGAGACCCCAGAATACCTATTATAGTATACTTACTCTTTTTAGACATTACATTAAATTTAGATACAAAAACTTAGCCATTACAACAA
The DNA here is from genome assembly GCA_964016885.1 of Eledone cirrhosa. NCBI lineage: Eukaryota > Metazoa > Mollusca > Cephalopoda > Octopoda > Eledonidae > Eledone > Eledone cirrhosa. The sequence goes on from OZ024743.1 coordinate 64,517,758, forward strand.
ACTTAAAGTTTGTAGTAATGGCTAATTCTTTTCTATCTAAATTTAAAGTACTGTAATGTTTAAAAAATATTCTTTCTGCATTAAAAACATTATGCATGACAAAAACATTAAAAACATTATACATTGCAGAATATCTCATACGTTATCAATAAATAGGATGGGTTAGGGTTCCAATATTCTGGTTAATATTTTAGACATTGCTTTAAATTTTGATACAAAAAAAAATTAGCCATTACTATAAACTTAATCAACACCTATTTATATATAACTAACGACTCTTATCACACACCATATGGTTTAGAAATTAAATTCTTAACATTAATTAACGCGTATCATCGTTATCTTCCTATGAACCTACGTCTATCAGTGCCTCTTGTTATAATGAAGCGTTAGGGCGGTGAATTGCCAGAATTGTTACTGCATCCAGTTACGACCATTAACGTTGTGAGTTCAAATGCCGCAGTGGATAGATTTGCCTTTCATCCTTACGTGGTCGATAAAATAAAGTACCTGTAACACACTGGCGCCGATTTAATCGACTTTCCTTTCCCTAAAATAGTTGACCTTATGCCTAAATCAGAAACCATTATTATAATGAAGCCGAGGGCGGTAAATTGGCTGAGTCGTTAGAGCGTCGGACAAAATTGCGTAGCATATTTTTTCAAACTCTTTACGTTCAAATCAATCCGACGTCAACATAGCTTACCATGGCTTACTTTATTGATAAAATAAAGTACCAGTAAAAACTGGGGCCGATTTAATCGATTTTACCCTTCCCCTAAATTACTGGCCTTGTTGCCAGCGATTTAGGTGAAGGGGGAGAGTCACTATTATAACAAAGGTGTCCGTTATTGTGACTTCACGAAGAAAATAAAACGCCCACATATATTTAATGTTGCTAAGCTTATAAACGGACAACGGTTGTTTCTACAGGATAACCCAGTATATAGTTTAAATATAAGGACAAACACAGCTAAAGAGGTCTTTAATTTAATCTCCCTTCGTTTACAGACAAACCAAAAATACCGCAACAGAAATCTGATTAAGTCACACTACATTTCCAGTAAGATATTTCCAAGTTCCATTAACAATCATAAAGCGAAATGATTTTGTAATTCAAATAATTTATTTTTTCCACCTATCTCTAAGTCTATTGATCGTCATAATTGTTGGTTGGGGGAAACTTCCTTCAGTAGACTGTGCCAAAATACACGTAGACAAACAATTCTAGACTAAAATCATATATCGATTTAAATGTACGACTTTAAGGCTCGTTGTTACCAGCACTGGCATTATTTTTATTTTAAACTCGAACAGGAAAATTATGACAGCCTTGTTTAAGTATAATTGGTTTTTGAGAAGAACACGACCGCCATACTTGCAAAATCATTTGATTTGTGCTATATGTTTCATTTATAATATATATATATATATATATATATATATATATGCGTGTGTGTGTGTGTGTGTGTGTGTGTGTATTATAAATGAAACATATCTTTCTATATATATATAGAGAGAGAGGAGGGAAGAGAGAGAGAGAGAGTCTGCGGTGCTGAGACCGAGGAGTCCACTAATCGTGGGAAGATAAGAGTTCGTATAGAGCTATGTAAAGTACCATCGGCGGCACCAAGTGGTTGAGATTTTACATCTCTGTCTCTCTCTATATATATGTATATACCCTTTAAATTTTATATACTCCCGTAAGGCTGAGTAAAACTTTAGGCAGTATTCGGCTGCGCTTTCTAGCAACCTGCCTACTCGCCGACAAGCACCAATCACAAACTTTCTGCCTTGACCACTAGCCACGTGATGATTCTTAGCCATTTTGAATTCGTTCCTGGCGGGGATCATGTAAGAAAAATTTTTGTCCAATTGAGTTTATCTCCTGATGATTTCCAACCTCGTTGGAATGAAACCGTCTGGGGTAGAGATATTTTGATGATTTTGGTAGGTTTATGTACATTTTTTCTTCTAACTTTGATTTTGTACCTAAGTATGTATGGTCAACTATATGTCTAGTCAATTTCTACAGGCTATCAGAAATACTAGGTAAATTTTCTGTAGCTATGAGTCGCGGATAAAAAGCTATATCATTTATCTATTGTTTCTTCATAAGTATATTTTAAACCTATAGCCTCGTTTAAATTATTTTTTGTGTGGTTGATTTATGCTGATTAGGAGAAGAAATACTGTATATATTTTATCTAATGATTCTATGGACTTACTTTATATATATATATATATATATATATATATATATATATATATATATATATATATATATATATATATATATATATATATATATATATATATATATATAATTCAAGAAAGAAGAGTGACATGGTTCGCTATACAATAAGGGCTTTATTCACATTGCTGACAATTGTTTCTTTGATCTGGTAGGTCTAGAGTTCGCTATCCGCCTGATTATGCCCAATCGATCTCCAATACTTTGTTTATAACCAGTCGTTTTCATCAGAGCAGGCGAAGAATCAAAGAAACTATTGTCAGCAATGTGAATAAAGCCCTATTGTATAGCGAACCATGTCACTCTTCTTTCTTGAATTATCATTACTCCAAGTATAAACTACATAGAAATCACCGCGAACTCGCAGCATCACTATGGAAACGTCTTGTTGAGTCAAACTAAGCCACACGTTAATACTATCCACTACAAGAACTACTCCAACTGGACTACATCTAAGTGGATTGCCTATAACGATAACATATATATATATATATATATATATATATATATATATATATATATATATATATATATATATATATATTGGTAAACGGAATAGAAAATGCTGACAAATTGTTCACAGTTGAAAAAAGGTTTAATTAGGAATAAAAGAGTATTAGTGATTGTATGGGTTAGTATTCAGATCAGAGCAAACAGCACGGACACTCTATCTCAAAATTATTTTTGAAAAGCATTTAGAAATGCGCAACCGGTAAAAAACTTAAAAACTTAAAACCACAACTGAATACTAACCCATACAATCACTAATACTCTTTTATTCCTAATTAAACCTTTTTTCAACTGTGAACAATTTGTCAGCATTTCCTATTCCGTTTACCAATATATAATAACTTGTGTGTTACACCTCTATTCTTTTAACTATATATATATATATATATATATATATATATATATATATATATATATATGTATATATATATATATATATATATATATATATATATATATATATATATATATATATATATATATATATATATATATATATATATATATGTATATATATATATATATATATATATATATATATATATATATATATATATATATATATATATATATATATATATATATATATATATATATATATATATATATATATATATATATATATATATATATATATATATATATATATATATATATATATATATATATATATATATATATATTATTGAATTGGCAGTATAAGTAGAGATTCGGACGCCATGCTTTGCAGCATAGAGTTACGGCCCTTTATGATCTGAGTTCAAATCCCGCCGAGGTTAACTTTGCCTTTCATCCTTACGGGTTCGATAAAATAAAGTACCAGTAATGCACTGGATAATTGCTGGCCTTGTGCCAAAAGTAGAAACAATTATTATTACTATTGTTGTTGTTACTGTTATCATTATTATTTATAGAAAGAGGTAAATATATATTTATGTGGAATCTTGTAAAAAAAAATCTTGTAAAAAAAAAACTTTACTTAAATTTTCATTAGAAAAATACAGACACTAAGCTTAAAAACCAATGAAACATATTTTATAGCAATTCAATTGCTACTCAGCATTAATACATTACATAAATAGAGCCCGCCCCAGCTCAGACCTACATGAAACTTTAAGTAACATTTTTAGACAAGATTGTACGTAAATATACAATATGTAATTCTATTTTAATATTTTTGTGTCTCATTCTATCATGTGACACATGTTCAAACACAGTGTGTGTGGTTGCATGTGTGTGTGCGTACGTATGCGTGTATGTGTGTGTGCATGTGCGTGTATGTGTGTGTGTGTCAGTGAATGTGTGTGTGTATGTGTATGTGTGTGTATGTGTGTGACTGTTTGCTCATATATATGTATATATGTTTAATATAACGCCGCTATTTTGAAAAAGTGGTCTGAATCAAAATTGTAACAGAGCTGTTCAGTAAAACGTAAAATAAGTACTGGGGTGATAAGGATTGACAAAAACACCCACAGGGGTAGTGCCCCAGTATGACCGCCGTCCATTGATTAAACTAGTAAAACAGTGATACATACATTCATATACACACACACACATATATATATATATATATACAAACACATACACACACATATACTTACATACAACATGCATACATATATACACATACATATATATACATATGTACATACTTATATATATATATATATATACAAACACATAGACATACACATACACATATACACACATATCTACCTACATACATACTTGCATACATACATACACATTCATGCACAGATACATATATAAATACACATACATACATACATACATACATACATACATACATACATACATACATACATACATACAAACACACACATATACATGCATACATACATACTTACATAAACATACACACACACACAAATAAAACCAGACACAACAACAACAGCAACAACAACTAAAAAAATTATTTCAAAGAAAAAAAAGTATATAAGGAAATTGGCAGCCGAGAAAGTGAGAAAGCATCCGGTAAGTGTTGTGTGTTATTTCTTGTAATTTTATAAGCTTTACTCTCGCTCTCTCAATATAAACTGTTTATCCCAAAATGGAGGACGGCAGAATGTTGGAGAAGCGTCTCATTTGCCTTTAACAGTCGTCGTTTAATCTTGAGAGTGTCATAGCACGTGGGAAACATCAGTGACGAAAGAAGTTCCTACGACGACCCATTCTCTTCCCACACCACTCTCTCTCTCTCTCTCTCTCTCTCTCTCTCTCTCTCTCTCTCTCTCTCTCTCTCTCTCTCTCTCTCTCTCTCTCTCTCTCTTTCTCTTTCTCTCTCTCTCTCTCTCTCTCTCTCTCTTTCTACTACACACTTCCACCCGCCCGACCCCCAGCACTATTTTTTCCGTCTCATACCCCCCTCCCCACGTTCACTTTATTCGCCCTTCGCCCGATTTTTCTTCTTCATCGCTTTTTTCTTTCTTCTTCTCTGTTACTTTCTCCACTTCTCTTTTTTCTCCCCATTCTCTTTCTCTCTCTTTCTCTCCTCTATCCCTTTCTTCAATCCTCTTTCTCTATCTCTATCTCTAACTCTCTCTCACGCACGCACGCACACACACACTGCCTACTCCCGCTTCATGAATTCTTCCTAACTGTTTCTCCCAGTCTCTATTTTTCTTTTTCATTCACTCTCTCCCCCTCTCCCTCTCTCCCTCTCTCCATTTCTCTCTCTTTTCTCCACTCCCCACTCACACACACACATTAATGTAGGCATTGTCTTAGTTGCCATTTCTCTTGTTATAAACCATTTCACGACAAAACTGTTATTTCATAGACAGAGATGTTGAGAAAGTGTTAGGACCAAAATCAATAAAAAGGGATGCATTCCTTCCAAATTTGTGGAGGAAAACTACAGTTCGGGGACATGAAGAGGACACCAGAGGTCTGGACAGAGGCCGCCAGGAAATGGTAACGAACAGTCAAGTCTCGGTATTTGGAGGGCTTATAAACATTTCAAAGAAATTAGATCAACCAACACCCAAAGACCCCACCCATCCATCTACCGCAAAACACACACACACTCATGCACTTGCGGGGACCTATGTTTGTCGACCTCCTTATGGTGAGCCCTGGAAACTGAATACTAATTACTGATTACTGATCTCTGATCACTGATTTCTGATCACTGATCGCTGATCACTAATCTCTGATCACTAATCTCTGATCAACGATCCCTGATCACCGATCTCTGATCATCGATCTCTAATCACTGATCTCTGATCTCTGATCTCTGATCTCTGATCACTCATCTCTGATGTCAGATCACTGATCTCTGATCTCTGATCACCGATCTCTGACCACCGATCTCTGACCACTGATCACCGACCACTGATCTCTGATCACTGATCTCTGGTCTCTGATCACTGATCTCTGATTTCTGATCCCTGATCTCGATCAGGCGAAACACAACAACCTGAGATCAACTCATTCGCAAGACGACATACACTTGCATACAATTATAACTAAAAAAAAAGACTACTCTCAGGTCTCAAATAATGCCCTCCACCTGCTAATGAATCTTACAGATCCCCCCCCCCCCACACACACATACACTCTACTACGCTTTTATTCCACCTCACCCTCTCACTCCAGCACCGCTTATTAACTGTTGCTAATCTATATCCGGCGAAACTTTATTTTAATTTTCTTTATATATCAAAAAACATTATATATAACAAAAAAGGCGGCGAATTGGCAGTATCGGTAGAGGGTCGGACATGCTTTCCAGCGTAGTTACGTCCCTTTACAGTCTGAGTTCAAATCCCGCTGAGGTTAACTTTGCCTTTCATCCTTACGGGGTCGATAAAATAAAGTACCAGTAATGTACTGGGTAATTGCTGGCCTTGTGCCAAATTGTCCGACTCTCTACCGATACTGCCAATCCACCATAATATAATATAATATAATATATATTATATTATATTATATTATGCTGGATTGGCAGTATCGGTAGAGAGTCGGACACCATGCTTTGAAGCATAGAGTTACGTCCCTTTATGATCTGAGTTCAAATCCCGCCGAGGTTAACTTTGCTTTTCATCCTTACGGGGTCGATAAAATAAAGTACCAGTAATGTACTGAGTTATTGCTGGCCTTGTGCCTAAAGTAGAAACAATTATATTATATTTATCGGTAGAGGGTCGGACGTCATGCTTTGACGCATAGAGTTACGGCCCTTTCCAAGTAGCAACAATTATATTATATTATATTATATTATATTATATTATATTATATTATATTGGCAGTATCGGTAGAGAGTCGGACGCCATGCTTTCCAGCATAGTTACGTCCCTTTACGATCTGAGTTCAAATCCTGCCGAGGTTGACTTTGCCTTTCATCCTTACGGGGTCGATAAAATAAAGTACCAGTAATGCACTGGGTATTTGCTGGCCTTGTGCCAAAAGTAGAAACAATTATATTATAATATATAATATTATATTGTATTATATTAAAGGATGGTGGATTGGCAGTATCGGTAGAGAGTCGGACGCCATGCTTTGACGCATAGAGTTACGGCCCTTGCCATTCTGAGTTCAAATCCCGCCGAGGTTAACTTTGCCTTTCATCCTTACGGGGTCGATAAAATAAAGTACCAGTAATGTACTGGGTAATTGCTGGCCTTGTGCCAAATTGTCCGACTCTCTACCGATACTGCCAATCCACCATAATATAATATAATATATATTATATTATGCTGGATTGGCAGTATCGGTAGAGAGTCGGACACCATGCTTTGAAGCATAGAGTTAGGTTCCTTTATGATCTGAGTTCAAATCCCGCCGAGGTTAACTTTGCTTTTCATCCTTACGGGGTCGATAAAATAAAGTACCAGTAATGTACTGAAATATTGCTGGCCTTGTGCCAAAAAGAAACACAATTATATTATATTATTATGTATTCTATGTTATATTATATTATATTACATTATAAATTATTATATTATATTATATTACATCATAATGTATTCTATGTTATATTATATTATATTATATTATATTATATTATATATTATATCATATATTATATTATATTATAGTATATTACATTACATTATATTATATTATATTATATTATATTATATTATATTATATTATATTATATTATATTATATTATATTATATTATATTGCATTATAAATTATTATATTATATTATATTATATTAAATAACAGAGGTACGTTCGCATTAAAAAATATTCTATGACTTTATGTTACGGCTCCCATATTTCCTATGAGGTTCCATCTGATAAAGCAAACATGGCTGCAATACTTGTTTCCAAAGAGGTTCAGAAGCGACCACGAAGAGAGAACATTCTTTCTTCGTTGGCTAGCGTCTATTGTTAGTTCTCAACATGGGTGGCTAGTTTTGTTATGGCGCTGTTTAGAGGAGACATTACAACAAAAACAAAAAAAAACACAACAATATCCTTAACGAGACGGGTGATGGTAGTTACATGAATTAAGGAAGGGTATTATTTTATGATCCCCAGTTTGTCTTTATTTATTATAAACTCAGAGACATCGTTCATATACAATCCTAAATTTACGGTATATATATATTATACACCAAAGTAAACCAGTTTGTCTACGTATATAAATGTGTTCGTATATATAATACATACATGGTCATATATTTAGAGATATATATACACGTCGGCACACAAATATTTACACACACATATATACAGACATACATATACACTGATATATAAATATATATGTTTATGTAAATATTTATATGTATATATATATATATGTACATATACATGTCTATGTGTGTATGTACACATTCGCGCACACATGTGTATATATATATATATATATATATATATATATATATATATATATATATATATATATATATATATATATATATTTATATAGGAAAATAGTTAGGACCCCGACGGCAGAGCTCAAGTGATTTCGACATTCGACAGAAATAGCTGCGTCCAGAAATAGCGGTCGAAATGGCTTGAGCTCTGCCGTCGAGGTCCTGACTCTTTTCTTATTTATATATATATATACCCAAAGTATCAACTACTCT
>OZ024743.1:64531593-64549093 GCA_964016885.1 Eledone cirrhosa
ACATATGTCTTCACATATCTGTACATGTGTGTGTATATGTCTTCACATATCTATACATATGTCTTCACATATCTGTACATATGTGTGTATATGTCTTCACATATATATACATATGTCTTCACATATCTGTACATATGTGTGTATATGTCTTCACATATCTATACATATGTCTTCACATATCTGTACATGTGCAATGGAGAAACTTCTGGAATATTTGAGATATTTTCACAGCCCCATTAATGGCTTGTAATTTCTTAATTAGTTATAATATATCTCCTGATATTATGCTACTCATCCTCACAAAAGGATGCTGGGACACTTAGTTGCACATCTACATTCGGCCTCAAGTATCTGTATATGGTTCGACATGGCCGTTTTCGTTTAATTATATTCTTTACGTCCATGCTGTGTGTATCTCGGATTTTAGAATAGTCACACTGTACCCTGCATGTCGTAAGGGGTAGCTTTAAGGCGGTTGACATGTGGAAGGACATCTGGTTGTAAAGCATTGTCCCTAAATAACCCATCCAATCCATGCTTAGCATGATAAAGTGGACATGAAAACAATGATGATGATGATAATCATGATGATGATAATCATGATAATCATGATGATGATAATGATGATGATGATGAATGCGATGACGATGACGATAACGATGACGATGACGATGACGATGATAATGATGATGATGATGAATGCGATAACGATGACGATGATAATGATAATGATGATGATGATGAATGCGATGACGATGACGATGACGATGATAATGATGATGATGATGAATTCGATAACGATGACGATGATAATGATAATGATGATGATGATGAATGCGATAACGATGACGATGATAATGATAATGATGATGATGATGAATGCGATGACGATGACGATGACGATGATAATGATGTTGATTATGATGATGATGATGATGATGCGTCCCAGATCTTTGTCTAGCCAGTTGTGGTGACATTTTACAGAACCTTTGACAGGAACACTCCACTTGCATTGTTTCCTATTAAAGGTAGACATGCTCTCTATATCACTCACATATTTTTTATCTTCAGGACGATTCTTTCTACGAATTCGGATTATATTTGGCTATTACATCTTTAATATATATCCCACAGAGTCTGTCTCCATCAGTTATTTCACCTAGACTTTTTACCTGCTTTTCTATTTTTTTTTTTTTTTGTGCCTGTTTTTTTAACCCTTGTTCCTGGACTGCAAAAGCGCCATAACAGATCAAAGGAGTTATCTAGTATCCCTTACAGTTAAGAACAAAAACAATATAGACAAAGAGATGAAACAAGGGAAGGCCAACAGGAGGTGAAAGAAGCTTAAATAAGGTAAAAACAAAGGTGAAAACAAAAACAGTTATAAAGCAGCTAAACATTTCTGTTGTTGAATCTTTTTATAGCCTCCATGTACTGAAAGATCTTGTTTATAGTTGGTAGATCTTTGACAATATATTGTATCTCCAACCTTGGTATAGATCTTTGGAACATCCACAAAGTAGTTTTTGGTGACCACTCAAAGATCGACTGATACATTTAGACTCAGTAAAAGTGACGTATTATCAAACATAATGCATTATATGTGAGTGCACGCTAGAGTTACATGAAACTTATATGGATAGATAGATAGATAGATAGATATATTTCTTTATTAGCCACAGGGGCACAAAAGAAGGGGACAAATACAAAGGGGGAAGTTTACATACAATAAAAACGTGTAAAATGTTATCACAGATGGAATTTAAAAGTTAGTCGATTTTCCCCAATAGAGGGAGACAGTTTATATGGGTAACACATACCCCCGAAAAAATGTGCAACCCTCATCTCCAGGAGTACGAAGAGCTTGTACTCCTTTCCTCTCCTCCTCCTTTTCCTCAATCTACAGGCTGATATAGAGAGAAGGCCCATTCACTCGGGCCATTCTCGCCACTTTCACCCACCTTTCATAAAACTTGCTGCGGTACAGCACCTCTCTCTCCATCCTGATTCTTCTTCCAAAGTGGTATTTGAAAAAAAGAATCAGTTGTTGGCCGGAGAGAAAGGTGTCTGACCTCAGCCCTTTCAACCTTGTCCACCATACAACCTCTTTCGCCATAGCTATCACACAAAGGAAAACCGCCTCTCCTTCGTTTTTGAAGGAGGGTGGCGGTTTGATCATGACAATGGACTCGGTGGTCAACTGGATTGGTCCCACCCGCGACAATAGTCGTTCTACATATCCCCACAGGTCAGTGACGCCCGGGCAGTGTATGAATGCGTGCGCGACGGTTTCTTCGTCTCGCACGCACCTCGGACAGATCTTTTTTGCAGGGTCCCTGCCCGGGCGCCCATGTCTGTAGAGCTTGTCTCGAACTGGTAGAGCTCCTCGGTAGCACTGCCAGGCCAGGGACTTTTGGAAGTTGTCCATCGGTCCCGGGCGGAAGGTCCTACCGAACAGACTGGCCAGTTCATCTTCCTCCACGCCTAGAGTTTCACCGAGCGCGTCGTCGCACTTGCTGCGGACCAACCCTCTATAGAATGACGAAGTGGAGTCTCCACTGATCGCCGGGTCCGCCTGCCAGAGGGCTGTGAGCGCCTGAGCACATTCGATGTGCCAGTCGCCCATTTTCCTCGGTCTCTGCTTGACCCAGGACTGCAGCTCGGTCAGTGAGACGAGTCGTGGGAAGGCTCGCCTCACGAACGGGGCCCACACCGGTTGTCCGGTGAGGAATACGTAGAGATGCCGCAGCCTGAGCGCGTGTTTGCGCATCGTCAACCACGGCATCCCCAGCCCTCCGTTAGAAGAGTGTTGGCAGCAGATGGATCTTCTTACCAAAGGAGCCCGCCTCTTCCAAAGGAATCGGAAGAGGGCGCGCTCCATTTTGGCGAGCGTTTTGGCTGGACAAGGCACGACGGTCAAGCGGTAGTAGATGGCGGACGCTATAAAAGTGTTCGCCACCTCCGCTCGACCTTTCAAGGATAGTTTGCACTCGGCCCACTTCTGGGTGAGTGCAAACACCTTGGCCGTCACTTCGTTCCAGTTCTTCTCCACCTGGAGGTCCGGACCAAACCAGACCCCGAGCAGCTTTACCGGTCCTTCCGTCCAGCGTCCGACGACGCCATCGGAAGGCATCGGTCTGCCTCTCCACGATCCGAGTTGCAAACCGATGGACTTGTCCCGGTTCAGCTTCGCTCCTGTGAGACTTTCGTATTCCTTTAGTAAGGTGCCGACTTTCTCGATTTGCGAGGCGCTCGACACCATTACTGTCACGTCGTCGGCGTAGGCCGACGCCGCTTTCCGCAGTCCCGGTTCCAGAGGGATGCCCTGCAATAGCTCCAGCTTCCGCAGTAGTGGCTCGAGAGTCAGTACGTACAGAAGGGAGGAGAGAGGGCATCCCTGTCGAATGGATCGCGTAATATGGAACGGCTCCGAGAGGTAACCGTTCACCTTGACCCTTGAGCAGATGTTGCTGTTGTGCATTGCAGCAATCCAGCCCCTGAACACGGGTCCGAAGCCTGCCGCCTCGAGCACCGCATCCAGGTAACGATGGTCAACCCTATCGAAAGCCTTAGACTGATCCAAGTTGATCAGGGCCCCACCGAAGCCGGGTTTACACCCTACCCTCTCTATGATGTATCGCATGAGGTGGAGGTTGTCGTGTATGGACCTGGTCGGGATCGCGCATGTCTGCGCTTCTCCCACCAGGTTCTCGACGACAAGCGCCAGCCTCTTTGCCAACACCTTGGCCAAAATCTGTAACTCTGTGTTTAGCAGAGTTATGGGCCGGAAGTTGCCTATGTCATCCCCCTTATTCTCGTCCTTCCTGATTAGTGTGACCACGCCCCCTGTTACAGAACTGGGAATTCTCCCGTTCTGTTGCCAGTTGCAGTAGACCGCTTCCAGGAGACCGGAGAATAAGTCCGGCATTGCTACGTAAAATTCGTAGGGTAGACCGTCGAGACCTGGAGATTTGCGTTTGCCGCATTGGCTCAGCGCGTCCCCTATCTCAGTGGCTGAAATCGGCTTTTCGCAGAACTTCGCCTCGCTGTCCGAGAGTCGCGGTAGGCCGTCGAGGTATGGACCGAAATCCATAGCCTCTCCCGGCGCGCCGCTCCCCCCGAACAGCCGAGCAAAGTGCCGCTGAAAAGCCGCACACATCTGCTTCGGCTCACGTATCACGCGTCCGTTTTGGTCCTTCAAAGACCGAATCGTGGACTTGTTGCCACTTTTTGCCTCCGTCACTCGGGCCCAGCTAACAGCTTTGGCTCCCTCGTTTCCCAGAGCACGTATTTTGCTTCTGACAACGCAGCCCTCGTGCTTTGCGTCGAAGAACTGGTCCAAGGCCGTTCTCGTTGCTAGCACGCTGGCTACGTTGCCACTTCTAATAGCCTCTTCTACTTTATCTACCAGTTCCTTCTCGGTTCTATTTCTATCTAACGCTAATTCTTTACTAAAAACTATCGAGTCTAATCTAACTGCCCTCTTGAGAGAGTACCACCATCTGTTGTTGACAATGGCCCCTGTCAAGTGCTGTTTAACTAAAGTGCTAATCCGTCTACTGTAGGCTTTGCTTGTCGGTAACGACAAGTTCATCTTCCAGTAGCCGGGTCCTTGTCTATGGGTTCTATCAAGGTTGGCCATGCAGGTCACTAGTTTGTGATCCGAATAGGCAACCATGAACATTTGTGGACAGCTTAACATGTCCCTATCCTTATTTCTAACTAGAACCCTATCTAGGTACGATCTAGATGTTCCGCTACGATTACTCCACGTCCACAGTGGCGCAGTCGGAAAATCTAGTCGATATCTATCGGCCAGGTCAAATCGGTCGATTAACTGTTTGAGGCTGTTACACCCCCCTTTATCGGGACATGCTCCCACATAGTCCCAACGTGCATCTAGGATTCCATTCCAGTCCCCCACTAAAAGCAAGGAGCGGGACGTTCCCAGAAAAGTCTCTAGACGTTTGAAGAAGTCTGGCCGCGGTGTCCCGGATGGGGCATATGCGGCCACCAGCCTGAACGCTCCACCTTCACTACCGTCAACGTCTAGGACCACCAGTCGACCCTCCGGGTCCAGATGTACCGTCTGTGTTACGAGGCCCAGGTGTTTCCGCAGCAAAACGGCAACTCCGCCCCCACCCCCCGGTTGACAGAGAGATGCGTAGATCTCAAAGTCATCGAAGATGGGGGCCAGCTGTCGCTCGCCGTGGATCCTGGACTCGCAAATGGCTACCACATCCAAACTGTGCGACCTGAGGTCGTTTAAGAGTTTGCCCTGTTTCCAGGGCATCCCCAGGCCGCGTACGTTCACACATCCAACTCTTATATTGGCCATGTTGGTGCTGAAAAGTTAAAAGAGGAAAAGAGATCACTCACCCTTCGCCTCCTGGGGACCAGGCCGCACGATTTCCATGGGGGTGTTGGAGGGGTTGTCTGGATGGGTGGTGGTTTCCGGCGGGGTGGGGACGCAGATGTTTGGTGGGGTGGGGTCTGGTGGGATGGGGGTGTCTGGGGTGGGGAGGCATTTGAGAAGGACGCGGTTGAGTGGTTTCACGCAGGAATTCCCCACATCCTTCTCAAATGTTTCTTTTAGGGACCTATAAGTTTGTATAGGGACCCTAATCAGTTTTAGGTTCATTTTTTTGCTATTTTTTATAGAGTGGGCGAAAGTTTTCCCTTCGGTGAAAGCCGAAGGGTCGTTCGTAATGGTCTCCATTAGTGTTTTGTTTTCAGTGTTTATGTAAGTGTAAGTGTAATTTTCTTGTGTTGTGTTTGTTTTTGTCTGTAGTTCTTGTGTGTGCTTTCGTTTTGTTGTAGGTATTTTGTTTTCAGGAGGTGGGGGTTTTGTTTGTGATATTTTTGTTGTTTGTGTTGGTGGTTGTATGTTTGTGGTAGTGTTTGCTGGTTTTTTGCTTTTGTGATGTCTTTTCTTTCTTTTCGAGCGATGGGGTTCTCCCTCGTCTTCACTGGGTGATGGCGAGATAGCCTCATCTGTTGTATCGTCTGTGTGATTGGGGAGGGGTATGTCTTGGGGAGCTGTTGTGTCTGTATGTGATTTTGCAGTGGTTTTAGGTGGAGTGAGGTTGGGTGGGACTGTGTTTGTTGTGGTTATTTTTGTGTGTTGGTGTTGTTGTTGTAGTGGTGGTGTTGGTGGTTGTGTTGTTTTGATGGGTGTTGGCAGAAGAGCCTTTTTTTGGTTCATTAGTTTAGGACAGGAAGCCCTCAGGTGACCCCTGCTAAAGCAATGGTAACATGAAGGCCGCCTACCCTCAACTGAAAGGTTTATGTAGGTAAGTCCGTCCAGGAGTACACGCTGTGGGATCATAGCTATTCGCTCTGGGCTCATTTGCACCAGAACTTCAATGCTAGTCCCATTGAATACATCTCTGGGGGACTTGCCTACTGACAGTATTCTGTCTTCATCAAAATTGATGAAGCCGCACAGTATCCACCATATGTTCACCTTTGGTGTGACACTTGTGATTCTGATCTTTTGTGTCCTTTTTCCCATGTATGTAGGGAAAAAGGTGTACAGGTTGGATACAATTGGCGACACAGAGTAATTTTGGGCCGTCAATTGATCCTTCATCAGTACCGAAATACTCCCAAAAAGTTTGCTTCTTTGAATGAATGCAATATCATTCATTGAATCTTTGAAAACCAGTTCAATATCTTTCTGTGACAATTGGACTGGTTTTCGGGTAGAATTGGATACTGTCCTAAAAACTATCGTTTTGAGAGCAGTTTCCTTGCGAATTTCTACCGGAGAATTGATGCTGAAAGCACCATTTTTTTCGAAGGTGACATATCTCTTAGCGTCCTTTAAAAGGTGTTCAGCATTTGTTATGTCGAGATATATCAATTGTTCTTTCTTTTGAACTTTCTCCGCAAAGGAGATTTTTGGTTTCTTTGTGGAATCCGTATTGGTGGTGTTGTCATTATTGTTGTTATTCTTGTTTTTATTCTTGTTGTCACCGATGTTGGTATCATCCGTATTTTCCTTGGTGTTGTTGTTGTCTTTGATGCTGGTGTTATTGGCGTTGTCTTTATTTTTTTCTTTGTTGTTGTTATCATTGTTGCTTTTATCATCATTATTGGTTTTGCTGTTATTTTTGTTGTCATTGAGCTGTTTGGTGTCATTTGTGTTGTTTGGATGTGAATTCGTTTTTTTATTTTCATTTTGTCTTTCCATCTCTATAGTATCTAGTGAAGAAGACGTTGTTGACTGCGAGCTTTGTAGTCTTACCGCCTCTCCACCACCATTATCGTTGGACGCAGCGTTCATAACGTAATCAAAATTTTACAATATTTTTTCCAAGATTCGATGGAGAAAAATTTTTTAAATGGATATTCCGCCCCTGAAGGGGCGAAAATGAGTTGACCCACCACCTGAAGGTCCAGACGGGTGGTCAAGTTACACAATGATATAAAATTGAACTAAAAACTTACGTTTTTTCCTTACATAAATTAACGGAAACTTCTCCGCGAAGTGACACACGACTGATAGAGAGAGAGATAGATAGATAGATAGATAGATAGATAGATATATAGATAGATAGATAGATAGATATATTTCTTTATTAGCCACAGGGGCACAAAAGAAGGGGACAAATACAAAGGGGGAAGTTTACATACAATAAAAACGTGTAAAATGTTATCACAGATGGAATTTAAAAGTTAGTCGATTTTCCCCAATAGAGGGAGACAGTTTATATGGGTAACACATACCCCCGAAAAAAAATGTGCAACCCTCATCTCCATAGATAGATAGATAGATAGATAGATAGATAGATAGATAGATAGATAGATAGATAGATAGATAGATAGTGTACCTGTGTGTGTGTTGTATATGAGAACGAATGTATGAATCTTCCTCGCGTGTGTCGGGGTGTATCGGGGTGTATCGGTCTATGAGTACGTGTTGGGCATCTGTATAATAGTTAGGAGTTATTTCCCTTGGTATGAGGGGGCGGGAGGGGAGTAATGCCTGCAGCAATGATAATTAAAACATTTAAGAGCGTCTGTTTCCTTTGTAAGTATTATTCTGTTAGGTTTAAATTGCTAACATTCGAAGAACATATATTCAGCGAATCTTCTTATGATTATGGCAACAGTTTTATGGCATCCGTACAATGACTGGCTCTTTAAAAAGAAAACGACCTCGTTCTCTTAGAGTATTTGGCAATAAACCTTATTATTTATTCTTTCGAAGATGTATCGGAGTATTGGTGTATTGGTGAGGTTTTAAACAAAAGAAACATTAAGACCATGCACTACATCTACTCCCATATACACATACATACAATGACAAAGACACACACACACACAAATACGCATACACAATCACAAAGACATACACATACAATCACAAAGACACACACACACATACAATCACAAAGACACATACAACAACCACAAAGTCACACACACATCAAATCATTAAGTACTGGGTTCCATCCCACTAAGCGCCATCTTGGGTAAGTGTCGTTTACAATAGCTACGGGTTGAACAATGCTCTGTGGGGGAAATTGGGGAGACAGAAATTGCTTGGAAGTCCGTCATATTGACTGTACCTGTAATTCAATGGGCCATCCTTGTCACACACTATGTCATGCTGAATCTCCCTGAGAATTACGTTAAAGGTACACATTTGGACAGACAACATAGCTGTACTTAGGTCGGCTTATAAATTATATGTACGACTACTTAGGTCGGCTTATAGGACATCTGTAGGTCTACTTAGGTCGAGTTATAAGACATCTGTAGGTCTACTTAGGTCGAGTTATAAGACATCTGTAGGTCTACTTAGGTCGAGTTATAAGACATCTGTAGGTCTACTTAGGTCGAGTTATAAGACATCTGTAGGCCTATTTAGGTCAATATATAAGACATCTGTAGGTCTACTTAAGTCGAGTTATAAGACATCTGTAGGCCTATTTAGGTCAAGTTATAAGACATCTTGTGGGCCTACTTATCTGGGCTTATAAGACGTCTGTAGGACTACTTAGGTGGTCTTATAAGGTATCTGTAGGACTACATTTAGCCTTAATTGATTCTGCAGTTTGCAGTACACACCTGCTTGGTGTTGAATACGCACATGCTACATGCATACATACATACATACATACATACATACATACATACATACATACATACATACATACATACATACATACATACATACATACATACATACATATGTGTGTGTTAGTGTGTATGTATGAATGTATGTATGTACGTATGCATGTATTATGTATGTATGTGCACACATATATATGTTTATATATATATGTGTGTGTACGTTTGTGTATGTGTGTGTGTGTGCGTGAGTGTATATGTGTGTGTGCATGTGTGTGTGTGTATGAGTGTCAGATCTTTGATGTTAAAGAAAGAATCACCTTCATTGCAATGGCGCCATAAGAACTTAAGTAGGTGGTACTTGAGGTGACTTCTTGGAGTTTCACACTGGCATTTATTTATCCGTTTGGCACGAAACCATTAGCTCTTCCACTTAGTTGGTATTTACTATAACGAAAACCTGTGCCTGGTCTCCATGAAATTTCAAAGAGTAATTCTCGTTGAAATTGTGAAACGAACTCATCTCTCACCCACCACACAATAGTGTTTTGTGTAGTTATTTAAAGCAATTCCAACTTATTCGTACTACAGGTTACAGATAAGTGTTAAAGAGTGGTGTATATACTACGGCGTGTCAGCTATTGAAGTCAGTTGGTTGTTGTTTTTTTAATTTTCTTCACATCTGATCTGATAAGGTTATCGGATAACGGAATTAACGGGGAAGCTTCTATACTGAATCTCCACCTGTTAAAAATAGTTGTTGAACTTCCCCCAATCGCACCATATCACAGAGGTTTAACTGCGACCACAAATGTGCTCTTGACGTGTTCTTTGCTGGCTTCGAACCGTTTCAAATGTTTATATATAAGATATGGCATAATATACACGTGGACCATTAAGATTTTCTCTGTGGGCATCGGGCCTTCTCAAATGTTTATATGTAAGATATAATATACACGCCACAATCGGGGTGTTCTTTGTGGGCCTTGAACTTTTCAGGTTTTTATATATAACATATGATATAATATACATGTCGGCTATTGAGGTGGGACTCAGACCTTTTCAAATATTTATATGTAAGGTATAATATACATGTAAACTATTGAGGTGTTCTCTGAAGGCCTCAGACCTTTTCAGATGTTTATATGTAAGGTATGATATAATATACATGTGAACCATTGAGGTGTTCTCTGAAGGCCTCAGACCTTTTCAAATGTTTATATGTAAGGTATGATATAATATACAGATGAACCATTGAGGTGTTCTCTGAAGGCCTCAGACCTTTTCAAATGTTTATATGTAAGGTATGATATAATATACAGATGAACCATTGAGGTGTTCTCTGAAGGCCTCAGACCTTTTCAAATGTTTATATGTAAGGTATGATATAATATACATGTGAACCATTGAGGTGTGCTATGGGAGACTTATAATGTTTTCAAATATGTATATTTAAGACATCCTACAATCCGTAGCCCAGAATTTTCAAACGGTTGAGACACCCTATGTAATGTAGACATAGATATGTTATGTACCTTAAAGAAGGACAGGGTGGTCATGGGTGGAATACTTTTGATCATAGATTTACTCAATCAAGACCAATATGGGACTAAACAACATACACACATAAACACACACACAAACATACACAAACTCCCACTCCCACATAAACACACTCTTACACACACTCTAACACACACACACACTCTCACACGCATTCACACATACACTCTCATACACACACTCTCACACACACACACGTACACACTCAAACACATACACACCTAAACACATACATACATACCCACATACACATATACATATACACACAAATATATACATACACACAAAAATACACACATACATACACACACATACGTACAAACACGCTAACGCTAGATCTTTCTCGAAACCAAAAGAAATGTCAGATTTTTTCCAAGATGAAATCAATTCCATATCAATGAATAAATAAATATTTTATCAATTAATTCATTTATTTATTTATTCATTTATTTATTTATTTTAATTATTTTAGTTCCCTATATTTACCACATGTTTGTAAGCACACAGTAACACATTTATATTACTACATACAGGGGCAGTGGAATTGGGGAGACCAGGAGACCATATATTTTATCCCTAAACTACCAAAACACACGTCTATTTGTATATGCGCTACAATTTACGTACATGTTGTGTTTATCGCATTTCGAACTGTTTTATGTCTTGGTTGATATTTGATAATAACAGCTAAACTAATCACTACAACTAAAGAAAAGGAGTCGATTGACTTTCGTCAAATCGGACCGAGGAAACAATGTTTCCGTTGGTCTTTCCAGTTGCTAGTACTATCTATCGGCCGCAACTCAAGGTAGAAGGAGCAATGTGAAATAAAGTATCTTGCTCAAGGACATAACGCATCGCCTGGTCTAGGAATCAAACTGACAACCTCTCGATTGCGAATCCAGTTCTCTAACCAGTCAGCGGCATGTCTTCACACTACAACTAAATTGACCAAATCCCCCCCCTCCCCCTCCCCATCCAATTTAGAAATGCTTCGTCCGCCCCTAACATGGATGTAAGCACACAGCGACGCATCTATATTCCCACAGCGGCCCATGTACCGTAGAATCCAGCGCAGCACACCGAAGAAGACAAGGGTGAAACAAATCGAGGAGGACCTAAATTCATAGTGCATCGACCTCGACCATGCGGAGGTCAGTGCCAGGGATTGGGAGAAGAAGAAGAAGAAGAAGAAGAAGAAGAAGAAGAAGAAGAAGAAGAAGAAGAAGAAGAAGAAGAAGAAGAAGAAGAAGAAGAAGAAGAAGAAGAAGAAGAAGAAGACATCTATATGTTACCACATGTATGTAAGCATACAGCACATATCTGTACGTTACTACATGTATGTAAGAATAAGGTAACACATTTATGTTAACACATGTATGTAAAGATACAGTAGTACATTTATATCTATCTGTCTATATATATAAGTGTATGTGTATCCTTATATATATATATATATAGCGAAGGAAGTGTGGTAAGGAACCAGGTTGACCATAACGCACCAGAGTACTCGATACTTAGAGTAGTAGAGTGGGTAATAGGAAAAGAGTCAGATCTAGCTGTCGAAACAGCCGGAGCTCAGCCGTCGGGGTCCTGACTCTTTTCCTATATATATATATATATATATATATGGTACATCTATATGTAGCTGTCTATATATGTATGTAATGTATCCTATATATATGTATATGGTACATCTATATGTACCCGTCTATATATGTCTATATATGTGCGTATGTGTATCCTATATATATGTATATGGTACATCTATATGTACCCGTCTATATATGTCTATATATGTGCGTATGTGTATCCTATGTATGTATATGGTAAATCTATATGTATCTGTCTGTATATATATATATATATATATATATATATATATATATATATATATATATATGTATATATAAGTATGTATGTATGCATGTCTACATTAACAGAAGAGAAGGCCGCTATATATTTGCAAGATCAATGGATAGTGATAGGAAATAAATACAGATTACCTAGGGATATATCAAACACGCTTAGTTTAGCTTTAAACCGACAACGTTCTCATAATCCAGACATTTGTTCCTTTACCATATACAGCAGCAGCAGCAGCAGCAGCAGCACCATCACCATCACTATCATCATCATCACCACCATCACCATCACCATCACCATCACCACCACCATCATGACCACCATCATGACCACCATCACCATCACCACCACCGTCACCACCACCACCATCACCACCACCATCACCACCATCACCACCACCACCGTCACCACCACCGTCACCACCACCACCACCACCATCACCACCACCACCACCATCACCACCATCACCATCACCATCACCACCACCACCACCGTCACCACCACCGTCACCACCACCACCACCATCACCACCACCATCACCACCATCACCACCACCACCATCACCCACCATCAGCACCACCATCAGCACCACCACCACCATCACCACCACCATCACCACCATCACCACCATCACCACCACCATCATCATCATCAACACTATCATCATCATCATCATCATCATCATCATCACCATTAGTATTACTATTATAACCGCAGCCATCCTGATTCCTCCAATTGTATAGGGAAGGACTGTCAAGTTACAATCTTCATGGCTATTGATTCTACAAAGCAGACACAAGTTATCTTGAACCAAAGACAAAAGACTCGACTTCTGTTTATTAAAATATCTATCAGCCTTTTCTTTGTTTTATTTCGTTGCTGTTCCTTCATTTGTTATTGTTGCAGTGGATTGGCAGTATCGGTGGAGGGTCGGACGCCATGCTTTCCATCATGGACTTACGTCCCTTTGCGGACTGAGTTCAAATCGCGCCGAGGCGTAACTTTGCCTTTCATCCTTACGGGGTCGATAAAGTAAAGTACCAGTAATGCACTGGGTAATTACTGGCCTTGTGCCAAAAGTAGAAACAATTATTGTTGTTATTAATATTATTATGGTGGATTGGCAGAATTGATAGAGCGTCGGACGCCATGCTTTGCAGCATAGAGTTACGGCCCTTTACAACCTGACTTCAAATGCTGCCGAGGTTAACTTTGCCTTTCATCCTTACGGGGTCGATAAAATAAAGTACCAGTCACGCACTGGGGTCGATTTAATCGACTTTCCCCTCATCCCAAAAATTGCTGGCCTTGTGCCTATATAAGAAACTATTATTATGGTGGATTGGCAGTATTGGTAGAGCGTCAGACAACATGCTCTGTGGCATAGAGTTACGGCGCTTTACGCTCTGAGTTCAAATTCTGCCGAGATTAGCTTTGCCTTTCATCCTTAGGGGGGCGATAAAACAAAGTACCAGAAACGTACTGGGGTCGATTTAATCGACTTTCCTCTTTCTTTCAAATTGCTGTCCTTGTGCCGAGACAATTATTAAAATGTTTTTCAGCATTTATTCCGGATCTTTATGTCGTGTGTTCAAATCCCCCTGAAGCCAGCTTTACCACTCATCCACCCGAAGGTGAATTGAATAAAGTACCAGTCATGCACTGAGGTCGATGTAATCGACTTTCGCCTCCCCACAAATTATTGGCCTTTTGCCTAAATTAGAAATATGAGGGCAGTGGAATGGCAGAATCAGTAGAGCGTCAAAAACAATGTCTCGTGTTTCTGACCTTTACGTTCTGAGTTCAAATCTCGGCGAGGTCAATCTTGCCTTCCATCTTTCGGTGAAATAAAATACCAATAAAATACTGGAATCGATGTAATCGAGGCTCCCTTGTCCCCACAATACTGGCTTTGTGTCTAAATTAAAACTCCTTGATATAAGTTCAAATTTCGGTGAGGTCAACTCGTCTTTTCATCCTCTTCGGATCAATCAAATTTAGTACCAGTCACGTACTGAGGTCGATATAATTGACTTTCCTCTTCCGCCAAGCTTGAACTTGGTTTAATAAAACAAAACATTTAAGTTTGTGTCAATGATTTCTACTTTAAGCAGAAGGACAGTCATTTTAGGAAAAGGGAAAAAGTCGATAACATCGACCTCAGTACATGACTGGTACTTTATTTTATCTCCCACACCCCCAAGAAAGGATAAAAAGGAAAGTTATCCTCGGCGGGATTTGAACTGGGAATGGAGAAATTGGTAACTAAATAGAGAAAAGTATTTTGATCGACGCTCTACTGATTATGCCGATCTACTGTCCTGGTTTGTTTCAATGATAACAGATGGTGAAACAGAGAAAAAGTGAACATAAAGAGACGGGTGTGGCGACGGGGAGGATAGATAGAAAGAGGAAGAAAGAGTGTGCGTGCGTGTGTGTGTGTGTGTGTGTGTGTGTGTGTGTGTGTGTGTGTGTGTGTGTGTGTGCGCACGTGCGTGCGTGCGTGTCTCTGTGTGCATGATGGTAAATGTGTCTATATGTGTCTCCATGTATATGTGTGTCTTCATGTATATATATATATATATATGTCTCCGTGTGTATATATATGTGTCTCCATATATATGTATGTAGCTGTGTATATATGTGTCTCCGTGTATGTATATGTATATAGCTGTGTACATGTGTGTCTCCATGTATATGTATGTATCCATGTATATGTATGTAGCTGTGTATATGTATGTATCCATGTATATGTATGTAGCTGTGTATATGTATGTATCCATGTATATGTATGTAGCTGTGTATATGTATGTATCCATGTATATATATGTAGCTGTGTATATGTATGTATCCATGTATATGTATGTAGCTGTGTATATGTATGTATCCATGTATATGTATGTAGCTGTGTATATGTATGTCTCCGTGTATATGTGTGTCTCCATGTATATGTGTGTCTCTGTGTGTATATATGTATGTCTCCATGTATATGTGTGTCTCCATGTATGTGTATGTCTCCGTGTATATGTATGTCTCCATGTATATATGTATGTAGCTGTGTATATGTATGTCTCCATGTATGTGTATGTCTCCATGTATATGTATGTCTCCATGTATATGTATGTAGCTGTGTATATGTATGTCTCTGTGTATATGTATGTCTCCGTGTGTATATATGTATGTCTCCATGTATATGTATGTAGCGGTGTATATGTATGTCTCCATGTATATGTATATCTCCATATCTCCGTGTGTATATATGTGTGTCTCCATGTATATGTATGTAGCGGTGTATATGTGTGTCTCCATGTATATGTATATCTCCGTGTGTATATATGTGTGTCTCCATGTATATATGTATGTCTCCGTGTGTATATATGTGTGTCTCCATATATATGTATGTGTAGCTGAGTGTTTGTATTTCCCTGTCCATCCCATTATTCAGTCATTATACATTTGCATTCATAGCTAAAATACCAGGTTTAAAACAACAACAACAACACCAACAACAACACCAACACCACCACCACCAACAATAACAACACCAACAACAACACCACCACCACCAATAAAGACAAGCAACAACAACACCACCACCACCACCAACAAAGACAAGCAACAACAACACCACCACCACCACCAACAAAGACAAGCAACAACAACAACACCACCACCACCAACAAAGACAAGCAACAACAACAACAACACCACCACCAACAAAGAAAAGCAACAACAACACCAACAACAACACTACTATCATGTGAAATATTCATATGAGGACTACATGTGGAGAGTAGCAAGTTGAATATGAAGTGACGTAAAGATGAGTTAACGAATCATAAATATAAAAGAACCAGGAGAGACACGTGGAGAATGTTAGGAGGCGGGGACATTGATTGTTGAGTTGAATTTATTAAGCCATGAATATATATATAATATAAATATAATATAAATATATAATATAAATGTAATATAAATATAATATAAATATATTATAAAAATAATATAATTGTTTCTACTTTTTGGCACAAGGCCAGCAATTATCCAGTGTATTACTGGTACTTTATTTTATCGACCCCGTAAGGATGAAAGGCAAAGTTAACCTCGGCGGGATTATAAAAATAATATAATATAAATATAATATATATATAATATAAATATAATATAAATATAATATAAATATATTATAAATATATTATAATTATATTATAAATATATATAGATATTAATATAATATAAATAAAAAATATAATATAAATATAAATATATTATAAATATAAATATAATATAAATATAAATATAATATAAACATAAATATAATATAAATATAAAAATAATAGAAATATAATATAAATATATTATAAATATATTATAAATATAATATAATATAAATATAACATAAATATAATATAGAAATAATATATAAATATAATATAAATTCAATATAAATATATAATATAGATAAAAATATAAATAAAATAAAAATATAATATAAATAAAAATATAAATAAAAGAAAAATATAATATAGATAAAAATGTAAATAAAATAAAAATATAATATAGATAAAAATAGAAATATGGATAAAATATAATACAAAACAATATAGAAATAAAAATATAATATAAAACAATATAATAGAAATAAAATTTAAATAAATATATTAGCTAGCAGAAAAAAGAAATTTGGTGGATTTAAGTGGGGGGGGGGGTTGTTTCCTTTTCAAAGAGTCTAAAAATGTCCCCCCATACAATGGCATCGTTGGTCCTTCTACGATAAAAGGAGTCGTGGAAAGAACGTTAGGCTTTTGTACTGTTTCCCTTGTTGCTCGTATTTACATACACATACACACATACTCACATACTCACACGTATATATGTGTGTGTGTATATATATATATATATTTATATGTGTGTATATGTATATATACATACATAACCAAACATGCATATTTATATGGGTGTATATGTATATATATATACATAACCAAAC
>OZ024743.1:64564093-64591593 GCA_964016885.1 Eledone cirrhosa
TTTGGTTCGACGCTCTCCCGATCCTGCTAATCCACCTCCCTAATAATTGTTTCTACTATTGACACAAGGCCAGCAATTATTCCAGTGTATTATTGGTACTTTATTTTATCGACCCCGTAAGGATGAAAGGCAAAGTTAACCTCGGCGGGATAACTCTATGCTGCAAAGCATGGCGTCAGACCCTCTACCGATACTGCCAATCCAGCGCCCATATGCGTCAAAATAATAACAATACTTTCTTTTATTTGCTACTAGGATATCAGATAAAGACAATTTACAACCTGAAGATGGTGGTTTACACAGAAATAAGAAAATGACTACTAAGTACACATAGTATACTTTTATGACGGCGAATTGCTCTCTTCTATATGAGTTCAAATCCTGCCGAGGTCAACTTTTCCTTTCATCAATTCTAGGTCGATAAAAAAATTACCAGTTTAGAACTGGAGTTGATTCTTCCTCAGTTTCTCACTTCCTCTTACTTTCTTTCCTTCTCTGGAATTAATTTGCTTTATTCAGACCTGGAGAGGGGTGGGCTCCGCCAGGCTTTTAAAGGGGCCCTAGAAACGCCATTACGGCGTCCCTACGACTCCATCAGGAGTTATGGGGCCATGTATTTAAATAAGGCATTCAGTCTTCCTGGTACAGAGAACTGAATGATGATGGTTAACTGAAGAACCCCAACAGATCTCCAATCATGCTGACCACCAAGGGTATAATTTTATAGACATAGTAGTGCGCCAAGCTAAAACACTTTACAGTACTTAGATATGTACCACCGCCCCCACCTCTATTCTGAGATCAAATCCCGCCGATATCGACTTATGCCATTTATTTCTCCAGGGATCGATTAAAATCTGTTTTAGATATCTTCTGGAAAAATTGAAGCCTTCAGCTATATTGTTTTCACCCCTAACTCCCGATGGGAGTTGTAAATACTTTCATATACGCCCCTATTATTGTCGGGTCTCGAATAATGCCCCCACACCCACCAATCGCTTATTAAATTTTTCCTAATCTATCTCCGCCGAAATTTTATTTTATTTTAAGTGGTAACATTCCTGCGACATTATACATGCCGAGGTTGACTTTGCCTTTCATCCTTACGGGGTCGATAAAATAAAGTACCAGTAATGCACTGGGTAATTGCTGGCCTTGTGCCTAAAGTAGAAACAATTATTAGAAACCCCATATGTTATAAAATAATAGGATGGGTTGGAGTCTCAATATGTAAACTAAACAAATCTTTAAAAAAGAAAATCAACGGAGACAACCCAGAAAAAATTAGCCTTAATAAAAATGAATATTAACTCCAAAACTCTACTCCGGTATTGAGTACTCTTTTCTCTCAGCCATCAAACACATACGGATATATATATATAATTGTTTCTACTTTTGGCACAAAGCCAGCAATTATTCCAGTGTATTACTGGTACTTTATTTTATCGACCCCGTAAGGATGAAAGGCAAAGTTAACCTCGGCGGGATTTGAACTCAGATCATAAAGGGCCGTAACTCTATGCTACAAAGCATGGTGTCCGACTCTACCAATACTGCCAATCCACTGTAGGAAAGTCAGATGCAGACAATAACTGTATATATAGTCAGTTGGTATAATAAGGGCTTAGAAAATCGGGTAAAATACACCTATAGACGGAAAGAAGGGACCAACGACCTCTACGAAGGATCAAACTTCGTATCTTCTGGATACCGGCTCTAACCATTGAGCTGAGGGACCTCTGACAACAATCTCCGTCTGAATTATAAACCGAAACCGAACAGCTTTTGAAAGTAAACATCATTATATGCAAAATATCGAACCTTCGAAATGGTGTGTGTAGCCTGTAATCAACTGCTCTATCTATCATTCTTTCCCCGTACACCATCTCCCAAAGGATTGTTACCCTCCTTCCTTTTACACTGGTTTCTCGGTCGTGTAAAATCCGCTCGGGTGACTACGTAACTGACACGGAATATAAAACGTAAATTAACGTACATTAACGGCAATTTCCGAAAAACAAACCGCGTCCCATCACTACTACCAAAAAAGAAAAAACAACAGTACACATACACAAATATAAACAAACAGGCACACATTACAAATCAAATATAGACGGGCATTACACATGCACATTACATACGCACATTACACAGACGACATCATTCGCTGTTCCGGAAAATATTATTACTAAATGAAAGACGGAAATCATATCTCCGTGACTTTCCGTCAAAAAAAAAATAAAGGAAAAAGGAAAATCAGAAAAAAAAGAGCAAAGCAAAAATAAAATGAACTGAAAGCAAAATGTCGTCTGGTATATTTGTTGGGGCAAGACCTGATTAGTGAAAGTCATCCGCTGAAAGGAATGGAGACAAAATGGGAGAATGGGAAAAAAAGATCACATTATAATGTTTGGTGGTTGATTTTTAGGGTGAATTGGATATAGATTTCAGGAGGAAATAATTCGATATGTTGTGGGGTGGAAGGATTGCTGTATATCGTTCATTGCTTGTTATTAGTGTTAAGGCGTGTAGCTCTGTGGTTGGGGACATTTGGCTCACGATCATAACGTCGTGAGTTCGATTCCCGGTGGTGCGTTATGTCCTTGAACAAGACACTTTATTTCACGTTGCTCCAGTTCACTCAGCTGGCAAAAATGGGTTGTACCTGTAATTCGAAAGGTCCAGCCTTGTCACATTCTGTGCCATGCTGAATCTCCCTGAGAACTACGTTAAGAGTACGCTTGTCTGTGGAATGTTCAGCCACTGCACGTTAATTTCACAAACTGGCGGTTCTGTTGATCGTTTCAACTGGAACACTCTTCGTTTTGTTGTTGATGATGATGATGATGATGATGATGATGATGATGATGATGATGATGATGATGATGACGACGACGTTGCTGTTTTTTGTGGTGGTGTTGGTGCTGATAGTAGTACTATTGGTGGTAGTGGTGGTGGCGGTGCTGTTGCTGACGTTGGTGGCGGCGGTGGTGTTGCTACTGATACCGCTACTACTGGTGCTGGTAATGGTCATTTTGGTGGTGAAGGTGGTTGTGGAGGTGTTGTAGAGATGGTAATTGAGCATAACTGTAGTGGTATTAGTGATGGTGGTGGCGGTGGCGGCAGTGGCGACGGCGGTGGTGGTGGTGATAGTGATGGTGGTGGCGGCAGTGGCGACGGCGGTGGTGGTGGTGGTAGTGATGGTGGTGGCGGCAGTGGCGACGGTGGTGGTGGTGATGGAGGTGGTGCTGGTGGTGGTGGTGATAGTGATGGTGGTGGCGGCAGTGGCGACGGTGGTGGTGGTGGTGATAGTGGTGGTGGTGGCGGCAGTGGCGACGGTGGTGGTGATGGTGATAGTGGTGGTGGTGGCGGCAGTGGCGACGGTGGTGGTGGTGATGGAGGTGGTGGTGGTGGTGATGGTGATGGTGGTAGCGGCAGTGGCGACGATGGTGGTGGTGATGGTGATAGTGATGGTGGTGGCGGCAGTGGCGACGGTGGTGGTGGTGATGGAGGTGGTGCTGGTGGTGGTGGTGATAGTGATAGTGATGGTGGTAGCGGCAGTGGCGGCGACGGTGGTGGTGGTGGTGGTGATAGTGATGGTGGTAGCGGCAGTGGCGACGGTGGGGGTGGTAGTGGTGGGGGTGGCCGTATACCTGCCCGATGATGGAGGAGGGGGAGAAACAGAGCAATTATGGATCATCTCACACACATACACACATACACACATACACACATACACACATACACACATACAGACACTTACACACACATACAGACACTTACACACACATATACACATACACACATACGTTCACACATACACACAAACATACGCACATACATACGCACACATACACACACATAGACGCACACGCACTCACACACACGCACACACCCAAACACAGGGAATCACTATCGTTCACTCTCTTTTTCCTCTCACTCCTGCTCCTCCATCAGCTAAGTAGCGGAGTAGGGAGGGGGACACGGATTGATAGCCAAAAAGAGTGGTGGGGAGAGATAGACAATTCACAGGGGGCTGTGAAGTGGCGCCGGGCTATTATCGTGCCGCCGGGCTATTATCGTGCCGCCGGCTGTCGATATTGTTAGAAAGAAACAATTTATCATTTAACCCTCTCTGTTATATAGACACCCCCCCCCCATTTAGTTCTTATTTACTACTGACACACATAGACACTAATACACATACACACACTCATACATAAACAGACACACATTCACACACACACTCACACACACACTCACACACACACACAGACTTATACACACACGCACAAACACTAATACATACACACGCACTCAGACATACTCACACACACACATTAACACACGCACAAACATTAATACACATACACATTAACATACACTCACACATAAACAGACACTCACTCACACACACACACACACACACACACACACACACACACACACACACACACACTCATACACACACGCACAAACACTAATACATGCACATGCACTCAGACATACTCACACGCATATTAACACACGCACAAACACTAATACACATACACGCACTCACAGACAATCACACACACACACACACACACACACATACACATACACACATTAACACATGCACAAACACTAATATACACACACGCACTCACAGACATACTCACACACACATAGACTCACACATACGCACACGCACAAACACACTAACACACGCACAAACACTAATACACATACACGCACTCAGACATGCACACACACGCACACATTCAGACCCGCAGAGACACATAGATACGCACACACACTAACAGGCGCACAAACACTAATACACACACGCACACTCAGACATACTCAAACACACAAATTCACGCACACCCTACCGAGTTACTATATTCACACACATGAAGACACAAAAACACACACTCTCTCTCTCTCTCTCTCTCTCTCTCTCTCTCTCTCTCTCTCTCTCTACGCTCTCTCTCTCTCTCTCTCACTGTCTCTCTCTCTCACCCCTCTCCCTCCTCTCTCTCTCTCTCTCTCTCTCTCTCACACACACACACACACACACACACACTACCAACCATTGCATACTCCCTTGAAATCAGACTTCGGTGAGAAAAGGGAACAGACAACACACAAACCCGGGCATCGCCATACATAACGAGGAAGGGAGGAAGATATTCAAATACCAGGGTTTAACCGATTGCTCCCTTTTCTTGTCGGTTGCCGACATCTGATGTTCTTTGGTCCCCGAACTGTCATTTTGGGAAGAGTGCATCCCGCCTGATGAAGGAGCCCTGTGAGATGGGTTGGGTAATGCCGGGCGTTTTGCTGGCGTTCTCCTCGGCAATGCCCTCGCCATTTTGTCCGCGTCATGTAGCTGATATACACCACATTTTGTTGAAGAATTGTGAATTGTGTTGTTATATTTTTATCCCATACATCCAGATCTGTCCTTCCTTACCCCTTCCCTTTTTTTTCATTCCTTAATTTTGTTTTTATCATTTTTTTTTCCAATATTTCCATCATTGTATAATATAGTTGATATATGTTTATGTATAACAGATAACAAAATATTCCCATCATTGTATAACTTCTGTATAATATAGTTGATATAATATGTTTATGTATAACAGATATCAAAATATTTGTCATTGTATAACCTCTGTAAAATATAGTTGATATAATAAGTTTATGTATAACAGATAACAAAATATTCCCATCATTGTATAACTTCTGTAAAATGTAGTTGACATATGTAATATTTGTCATTGTATAACTTCTGTAAAATATAGTTGACATAATATGTTTACGTATAACAGATAACAAAATATTCCCATCATTGTATAACTTCTGTAAAATATAGTTGACATAATATGTTTATGTATTACAGATATCAAAATATTTGTCATTGTATAACTTGTCTGTAAAATATAGTTGACATAATATGTTTATGTATAACAAATAACAAAATATGTCTGTCATTGTATAACTTCTGCAAAATATAGTTGACATAGTATGTTTATGTATAACAGATAACAAAATATTTGTCATTGTATAACAGATAACAAAATATTCCCATCATTGTATAACTTGTCTGTAAAATATAGTTGACATAATATGTTTATGTATAACAGATATAAAAATATTTGTCATTGTATAACTTGTCTGTAAAATATAGTTGACATAATATGTTTATGTATAACAGATAACAAAATATTCCCATCATTGTATAACTTCTGTAAAATGTAGTTGATATAATATGTTTATGTATAAGCGTGAACCTAATAATAACTAAATTATAAAGAAATTTTAGTGAAACAAAAGAAAAAAGGGTAGCAAGGGTTGGAAAGAGATGCAAATATAGAAAAGTGGATGTAAATAGACAGAGGAGTAGCTTATAAGAAGCTTGGTTGGAAGAGAAGACCAAATGAAGATAATAGAGTAGATAGAGAGAAAGATGGTATATAGATAGAGAGAAAAGAATATATAGAGAGAAAGAAGATATATAGATAGAGAGAAAAGGATATATAGAGAGAAAGAAGATATATAGATAGAGAGAAAAGGATATATAGAGAGAAAGAAGATATATAGATAGACAGAAAAGGATATATAGAGAGAAAGAAGATATATAGATAGAGAGAAAAGGATATATAGAGAGAAAGAAGATATATAGATAGAGAGAAAAGGATATATTGATAGAGAGAAAGGGATATATAGATAGAGAGAAAAGATATATAGATAGAGAGAAAGGATATATATAGAGAAAAGATATATATAGAGAGAGAAAAGGATATATAGATAGAGAGAAAAGATATATAGAGAAAAGGGATATATAGAGAGAAAGAGAGAGAAAAAAAGAGATATATAAAAAGAAGAAGATATATAGAAGGAAAAAATATATATATAAACAGAGATAGAGAGAAAAACAATAAAATCGGAGAGCAAGCGAGAGAGAGGGGGAGAGAGAGGGGGAAAGAGAGAGGGAGAGGGAGAGTGGGAGAGAGGTAAGCAGAAGTAAAAGATTGAAGGGACGAGTTAATGGCGGGGTGGTGGAAAATGGAGAAGGGGGAAAAGCAAAAATAAATGGGGGTAGGGCAGAAATGACAAGGAACCATTCGGTGAGAGAACGATAAAATGGATGTTTAATAATGATAATAATTAGATATGGTTGTATCTAACGTTGTGTACAGCCATTTTTATTTCTCTGCAATGGAGGCGGTTTGTTGTAAAAGCAGATAAATTTCCAATTACAATCCTGAGAATAACAACGGGGAGAGATCAGTGGGGATGGTTTATATCGCCAAAAGTCAATTCAATAAAAAGGAGGCGGTAAATGGTAGCATGCATGGTCCCGTAACTCCTGAGGGAGTCGGAGGGGCGCCGTATTGACATACGGTGTTTCCAGGGCATTTTTTTTTTCTCTTTTATTAAACTTGGCGAAGCCCAATCCTCTCCAGGTCTGAATACAGCAGATTTCTTCTAGAGAAGGATAGAGAGAGTGAGAGAATGGAAGGGAGAAAGAGATATAGAGGAAGAATCAACTCCAGGCACACGTTTTTATTGGCCTTGAAATTATGAAAGTCAAAGTTGATCTTTGCGGGATTTGAACTCAGAGAACAGAGAAAGCTGGAGCGAATACCGCAAAGCATTCTATCCGCCAACTGTTAGATATAGAGTAGAAAATACTGAGAGAAAGCAATATAATGATAACTACTAAGAAATTAAAAACAAAGTGTAAAATATTTAACCTAGTCGAAATAGCAGGAAAGACTTTTAAATATGTTGATGAGTTTAAATATTTGGCAAGACAAATAATGGCAGATGTGAGTGGGATAAAGTAAGTAAAAGTCCCATAACTCATGATAAAGTTATAGGGGCGCCATCTTAATATATACGGTATGTCGTGGCCATTTCAAACTTGTCGGAGCTCATCTCTTTGCAGGCCTGAACACAGCTGATGCCTTCCAGAGAAAGGAAAGTATATATAAAGAAAGATAGAGAAAGAATCGGCTCTAGTACTGGACTGGTATTTTATTTATCGAAGCCGAAAGGATGAAAGGCAAATGTGAGATAAAAGAAAGAAAATCAGCTAAAAGGCGTGTATGTTTGTATTATATATATATATATATATATATATAGGTTATTATGTGAGTAACTTGTGGTTACTAGCGGTGATTGTAATATGCAATAAAGTTTCATTAAAAGCTGCAAATCTGACTTCTTATTTTCTCTCTCTCTCTCTCTCTCTCTCTCTCTCTCTCTCTCTCTCTCTCTCTCTCTCTCTCTCTCGCTCGCTCTCACTCTCTCTCTCTCTCGGGGTCCTGACTCTTTTCCTATTACACACTATACTACCCTAAGTATCGAGTACTCCGGTGCGCTATGAGCCACCTGGTTCCTTACCACACTTCCTTCGTTATATATATATATATATATATATATATATATATATATATATATTGTTATACTTGGGGAGGGTCATATTTGTGTAATATTGCCAGAATTAATAACAGAACACACTCACTGTTTGGTTGGTTTTCGCTTTTCGCTTCTGTGTCTTTTATATCGGTAATCTAACTTACTCGGTCCTCAATGTTGCCATTGACTGACCGACGGTCAAAAATAATACAGATACAATATAGACACAAACACATATATATAGTTTATCATAAATCTTTCATTGCACATCTGCAACATCGTCAGTGGTGCTATTTTTTCCTCCTGTTGAATTGTATGGCTACGCCATTTTTATAACATTTTTATACATTTTTATAACATTTTTATAACATTTTTATACACAAGCACAATAACAACAAACACATAAACACACATTAGTCACCCAATCACGAACACATATCGCACATCAAAAAAAACACTATACACACACGCAAACGCATGCGCAAAAAGACAAAATAAAATAAACAAACAACCAAATAAATAAATAAATATATAGACAGACTGAATAAAAATGGCGTAGCCATACAATTCAACAGGAGGAAACAATAGCACCACTGACGATGTTGCAGATGTGCAACGAAAGATTTATGATAAACTATATCTATGTGTTTGTGTCTATATTGTATCTGTATTATTTTTGACCGTCGGTCAGTCAATGGCAACATTGAGGACCGAGTAAGCTAGATTACCGATATAAAAGACAGCGAAAAGCGAAAACCAACCAAACAGTGAGTGTGTTCTGTTATTAATTCTGGCAATATTACACAAATATGACCCTCCCCAAGTATAACAATATTTGTTTCGACACACGATTTCATATAAAAAACCTCGCAAAACTAATTCATCGCCGTTATATATATATATATAGGGGTAGGACAGAAATGACAAAGAACCATTCGGTGAGAGAACGATACATATATATATAATAAATTTAATCTGAGTTTTTCGAATATTAATAATAACATTCGATTCGTTTGCAATTATGCAAACAAGCCTCATTTTTAAAGCGATGTCAGTAGAATGAGCCCCTCATTCTTGCTCTTGTGTTGGCATGTAAACATATATATATATGTAAACATATATATATGAAAAGAATCACCAATGTTCAATACATTAATAAGTAATTTAATTGATTTACATGTTTCATTCAATTCCTTTACAGAGAAATCTTCTGAATCAGTGTAATGATATAGAAAAGATATTTATTTAACAATCCCATGTTTTTATGCATCCAGCAATCTGGATGTTGACAAAATTACTTTGGAGCTTTAAACGTCTGAATGCCTTATACAGTTGTATCACCGACTAATATAACTTACCTTATATATATATATGTGTGTGTGGGGGGGGGGGGGGGTTAGAGTGTGCACTCTACATGTGAATGGAGTTCCACTGAAGCAGGCGCTGGTGCAGTAATGCGTCAGATTCAACATTCGGTCATCAGAAGAAGGGAGGCATGTGTAAAACCCAATCTCGATATCTTCAATTCGGTATTCGTGCCAACCCTTACCTATGGTCAAGAATCTTGGATAATGACCGAAATAATACGATCGAGAATACAAGCGGCCGAAATGGGGTTCTGTCTTTGAAGTAACGTTACTTGATAGAGTACGTAGTTCATAGATGAGAGAGTCACTCCAGGTAAAGCCACTACGTCTCCAGCTTGAGAGATCACAGCTCCGATACTATGAGTTAGAATGTCTCAGGAAAGAATCGCTGGACAGATTTTACGGGCAAAACCAACCGGTAGGAGATCCAGGGGTAGACTCCGGGGAAGATGGTTGGATAATACCCATGAGCTCAGCTAATCTCGCTTGAGGATCCGGCCAGATCAGTTGGAGACGATTTCTTCTCAGAGAACCCAAGAAGAAGAAGAAGAAGAAGAAGAAGAAGAAGAAGAAGAAGAAGAAGAAGAAGAAGAAGAAGAAGAAGAAGAAGAAGAAGATGATGATGATGATGATGATGATGATGATGATGATGAAGATGCCGTTGTATTTAAAACATTCAAACACCTTTACTGAATGAACATATAAGGTTCTTAGATGAAGAGACCAAGCTGACACTTCGAAGTCACTGCCACTTTATAAATATATATATGTGTATGTGTGTGAATGCATCTAGGGTGGGTAAAATTCCTGAGATCCATGGACGAGTTCTCTCCAGCGGTCTCTGTCCCTCATTATCGCTGCCATGTCCTGCGTCTCCAACAGACCAGTGTCTATCCTTAGGGCATCAACATACGTTAACCTTGGTCTTCCTCTTCCAGTGTGTCCATGCAGGGGCTCCAACAGGAGCACTGAGTGCAGTGTCAACTCTGGATGTCGGTGAGCATGTCCAGCTAACCTCAGTCTCCTCTGTGTCACTTTTGAGCTGACTTTTGGGATGCTCCCATACAGCTCTGAGTTTTTCATCCTCAGTGTATACTGATTAATGTTCAGAGACATCCTCAGCGTTCTCGTGTAGCACCCATCCACCATCTGAGTGAGTTTCTTGGTCAGTGTCCAAGTCTCAGATCCGTACAGCAGTACAGACTCCACTGCAGCAATGAAGAGGCGGATCATCAGGCGGATCTTCCACACCGATCTCAATCTGTGGCATGCCGCCCAGGCTTTGCTCTTCTTCGCAACCACATCATCTTCCGTATTCCCAATCTTTGCTCCCAAATACAGGAAGTCCTCAACTAATTCCAGCGGCTTCCCGCCTACATTAGTAATCCCCTCTGGCTTCTCAACATTCTCTACCAGATATTTTGTTTTAGTCTCATTCATTCTCAGCCCCACACTCATCGACACAGTCTCAACTTCCTACATCAAATCCTCTGCCTCCTTCACTGTATTTGTCACCAAAACTATGTCGTCGGCAAATTCAGCATCTGATACCTTTTTCGCCTTAACTCTCCTGCTCTGAGCCGGTGTTACAGTAAAGTCAGAGTCCTGGTGTTTCTCCAGTGCAAGGCGCATACAATAGTCCACTATGATGATAAAAAGGTAGGGAGCCAATGTATCTCCCTGGAGCACTCCAGCCAGTATCTCAAAAAACTCTGTCATCCCATCAGGTGTAATGACTTGGGCTTTAGTGTTGGTGTAGAGCAGTGATAGCAGGTTCACTATCTTCTTGGGAATTCCATAAGCCTGTAAGATCTTCATCAGGCAGTGACGGTCCACAGAATCAAAGGCCTTCCTAAAGTCAACGAAAACCATGACCGCAGGAAGGCACTTTGCTCTAGCTCCCTCTAATATCCTCCTCAGCATCAGGATATGACTGGTGGTTGATCTTCCCTCTCTGAAGCCGTTCTGGTTGTCCCTGACCTTCTTCTCCATCTCGGGCTGGATCCTGTTAAGAATCATCCTGTTGAGGGTCTTTGCCACAAGTGACGTCAGTACGATCCCCCTGTAGTTGTTGGTGTCAATGCACATCTGAGTAAGGAGGGTAGTGAAGATCCTTGCTGGTACTTCCATAACAACACCAACCGAAATAGAAGACTACTGAGAGACACCCTGCTGGAGGCGAACTTGATAGCGACCAACCTAAGGTTTAGGAAGAATCCGTGGAAGATGTGGACCTACATCTCAGATATGCACCTGTCCAAGTACCAGATTATTTTCATTCTGGTGAGGAAAAAGTGGCGGAATAGTGTTCTGAACACAGAAACATACAACTATTTCAGTACACTGGGTAGTGACCACCGGCTTGTTATGAGTGAGGTCCGGGTGAGCTTAAGAAAGAGCAAGGCTCGGCCCCGGAGAGCAATCAATGATTGGGGAGCTTTCAAGGAAGATGATAAGCTACAGGAGAGGTTCACAGTGGAAGTGAGGAACAAGTTCAGTGCTCTGTGTGGAGAGACAGGGGAGAGAGAGAGATTGGATGGACTGAGGAGAGTGTGACGAGGAGGTACGGGTACTTCACCAGTGCAGTGGTGGAAGCAAGTGAGACCCTGGTGCCGAGGAGAAAGAACAAAAGGAAGCACGTCAGCTGTGCAGACCCAAAAGTGTGTGCAGCCAGAGAACACCTGAAAGCTGCCAAGGACCAATTCTATGCTGATCCTACGGAGGAGAGGAAGGAGAATGTGGAAGTGATGAGGGAAGAACTCTGTACCGCTTACACTGAGGCCAGAGAGGAGGCACTGATAGAGAAGATCAGAAGTGTGGAGAGAGCGGTTGGCAGATCTGGATGTAAGGAGAGTTGGATGATCATCAACGAGATCACAGGGAGGAAGAGAAGGTGTTCAAGTCAGATCCAGGGAACAGAGCCCGAGGATAGGAAGAGGAAATGGCTAGACCATTTTAGGACCCTACTAGGAGAGCCGCCCTCCACAGCCCAGAACACTGGGGAGATCAGGCGGCTGTTTGAAGAACTGGATATTAAGACATAGCCCTTCACCACAGATGAGCTTCAGAGAGTCAAGAAGAAGATTAAGGAGGGCAAGGCTCATGGAGAAGATACAGTGGCATCAGAGTTGATGAAGAGGTGTGATTTTGATGATATCATCCTGGAGTTCTGTAACCAGGCACTGGAGAAGGGAGTTGCCCCGAATCAGTGGAGGATCAGTAACATCGTCCCAGTGCTAAAGGGAGATCTCTCTAACACCAACAACTGTGTATGTATGTAAGTTTGTATATATATATATATATATATATATATATAGGGGGAGAGAGAGAGAGAGAGAGAGAGAGAGAGAGAGAGAGAGAGAGAGAGAGAGAGAGAGAGGGTGGGAGAGAGGGGGGAGACGTACTTATATAGACACGCACATATATATAATAGAAAGGGAGAGAGAGAAAAGTGATAGATAGATAAAAATAAAGAGAAAAAGGAGGAGAAAGAATGTGGGTGGGCGGCGGTGGTGGTGGTGGTGGTGGTGGTGGTGGCGGCGGCGGTGGTGGCGGCGGCGGTGGTGGCGGCGGCGGTGGCGGCGGCGGCGGCGGTAGTGGTGGTGGTGGTAGTGGTGGTGGTGGTAGTGGTGGTGGTGGTAGTGGTGGTGGTGGTGATGGTGGTGGTGATGGTGGTGGTGGTAGTGGTGGTGATGGTGGTGGTAGTGGTGTTGGTAGCAAGGGGGTAGGGGTCAACAAAACCTCTTGATCTCATTTTGTGTTTTAAGAAATGTCCATTAGTAATTGGTTTGGACATTAATTACTGTTCGTGAGATAATGATCTGGAACTTTCCATCTCAGTCTAATATGGCGGCTACAACTTCAACTACTACAACAACAACAACTAACACTATCGCTGCTACTAAACATTACCACTATTACTGTTATCATCATCGACATCATCATCATCGTCACCATCGTCATCATCATCATCATCATCATCATCATCATCATTATTATTGTCATCATTATCAGCAACAACAATCTTGGCAATCCCAAACACACAGATATATTACAAACCCCCCAAACATACACACACACACACATACACACACACACACACACACACACACACACACACACACACTCATACACATGTACACAATCACACACGAACACACAAGCACACGAACACACAGATGCACAAAAACACACAAACGCAAACATACACTAACACACACATACAAAAGATACACACACTAATATTCACAGATTGACACATACACACACACACACGTGTCTGCGCAAACGCAAGCACACAAAAACATTTAGTCATACCTACACACTCTAATATCAACACCAGCGCCACCACCGCTAGGTAACAATGGCTTCCTTTTACCTTCACCCCATCACCGACATCATCAAAACCATTCACCTCCACCACCACCATCAAAGTCATTCACCCCACCACCACCACAAACATTCACCCCCATTACCCCACTACAACCATTACCCCACCACCATTCACCCCATCACCACCACCTCCACCGCTTCCGCCACCACCACTACCTTCTCCTCCTCTGCCGCCACCACCACCATCATTTCTTCCTCTTGCTACAATGGTATGCTTCTCCATTCATTATCATATCACCAGCCCTCGCCCATTAATATGGACAGCAACACCACCACAACTACTACCAATACCACTACCACCACTAACAACAACAACAACACCAACACCACTATTACCATTCGCCCATCATCATCACCACCGCCACCAATACCAACACCAAAACTAACACTACGCCCAACACCACAACTACCACCACCCCCATCACCATTACCATCATACACTTTTACCCCCCTCCCCCCTACCATCTTAAAAATGGAAGGACGCGTTAGATAACTACCATCACCTTCCCCACAACCACTACCACCATTACATCTCCCACCACCACCAGCATCCCCCCCCACCCCCACCACCACCACTACCATCACCATCCCCACAACCACCACCACTACCACCACCATCACCATCCCCACAACCACCACCACTACCATCATTATCCCCACTGCCACCATCCCCACAACCCCCACCACCATCACCATTTCATCTCCCACCAGCACCAGCATCACTCCATCCCCACAACCACAACCACCACCACCATTCCATCTCCCACCACCAGCACCAGCATCCCTACACACCATCACCATCCCCACAACCACCACCACTACCACCACCATCATTATCCCCACTGCCACAACCACCACCACCACCACCACCATTCCATCTCCCACTAGCACCAGCATCACCCCCAGCTCCACAACCACCACCAATACCACCACCATCACTATGCCCACTGCCACAACCACCACCACCACCACCATTCCATCTCCCACTAGCACCAGCCCACAACCACCACCAATACCACCACCATCACTACCACCGCCATCACTGTCCCCACTGCCACCATCACCACCGTTCAATTATATTTCTGATCAAAATCTGTAGTCACGACAACTCGGCTCAAACTCCCAACGCCGACTCAAAGCTTCCCGACTCAAATTTATATCAAGCAAATTTAATTATCGCGATCAAGTGAGAGA
This sequence comes from Eledone cirrhosa, assembly GCA_964016885.1. Lineage (NCBI taxonomy): Eukaryota > Metazoa > Mollusca > Cephalopoda > Octopoda > Eledonidae > Eledone > Eledone cirrhosa. The sequence continues at coordinate 64,579,459 of OZ024743.1, forward strand.
CTTCTCTCGAGACACATATAGCTATTGTTCTTACTGATATTATGTTTGGCTTATTATAGTTTATAGTATTTATATTTATTGATATTTTACTGTTTTCTGTCTTTTTTTCTTTCTTGCTGTGCTTTTTTTCCCCAGCAAGCAACAAAATACTAGCAACGAAATATTGATATTAAAGAAGAACAATTATATATATATATATGTGTGTGTATGTGTGTGTGTGTGTGTGTGTGTGTGTGTGTGTGTGTGTGTGTGTGTGTGTGTGTGTGTGTGTGTGTGTGTGTGTGTGTGTTTATATATAGAATATGAAAATGACAGTAAATAATATCGCTATTGACATGTCACGTGAACGGGCAGAACATCAACATTTCTCGCTCTCTCTCTCTCACTATCTATATATATATATATATATATATAGAGAGAGAGAGAGAGAGCACTATCTATATATATATATATATATATATATATAGAGAGAGAGAGAGAGAGAGAGAGAGAGAGAGAGAGAGAGAGAGAGAGACACACACACATATACATATGTATACATATTTTTCATATATATATATATATATACATATATATATATATATATATATATATATATATATATATATATATATATATATATATATATATATATATATATATATACGGGGTAACAAATAATAGTTATATCCAGTCCCCTTACGCGTAGTCCAGTTATGAGATTAAAAACCTTTTTTGTATTGTAAACCATATCAATCTTCTTTCCTGTTATATATATATATATATAAATATAGATATATTTCTTTATTAGCCACAGGGGCACAAAAGAAGGGGACAAATACAAAGGGGGAAGTTTACATACAATAAAAACGTGTAAAATGTTATCACAAATGGAATTTAAAAAGTTAGTCGATTTTCCCCAATAGAGGGAGACAGTTTATATGGGTAACACATACCCCCGAAAAAAAATGTGCAACCCTCATCTCCAGGAGTACGAAGAGCTTGTACTCCTTTCCTCTCCTCCTCCTTTTCCTCAACCTACAGGCTGATATAGAGAGAAGGCCCATTCACTCGGGCCATTCTCGCCACTTTCACCCACCTTTCATAAAACTTGCTGGGGTACAGCACCTCTCTCTCCATCCTGATTCTTCTTCCAAAGTGGTATTTGAAAAAAAGAATCAGTTGTTGGCCGGAGAGAAAGGTGTCTGACCTCAGCCTTTTCAACCTTGTCCACCATACAACCTCTTTCGCCATAGCTATCACACAAAGGAAAACCGCCTCTCCTTCGTTTTTGAAGGAGGGTGGCGGTTTGATCATGACAATGGACTCGGTGGTCAACTGGATTGGTCCCACCCGCGACAATAGTCGTTCTACATAGCCCCACGGGTCAGTGACGCCCGGGCAGTGTATGAATGCGTGCGCGACGGTTTCTTCGTCTCGCACGCACCTCGGACAGATCTTTTTTGCAGGGTCCCTGCCCGAGCGCCCATGTCTGTAGAGCTTGTCTCGAACTGGTAGAGCTCCTCGGTAGCACTGCCAGGCCAGGGACTTTTGGAAGTTGTCCATCGGTCCCGGGCGGATATAAACTGTCCTACCGAACAGACTGGCCAGTTCATCTTCCTCTACGCCTAGAGTTTCACCGAGCGCGTCGTCGCACTTGCTGCGGACCAACCCTCTATAGAATGACGAAGTGGAGTCTCCACTGATCGCCGGGTCCGCCTGCCAGAGGGCTGTGAGCGCCTGAGCACATTCGATGTGCCAGTCGCCCATTTTCCTCAGTCTTTGCTTGACCCAGGACTGCAGCTCGGTCAGCGAGACGAGTCGTGGGAAGGCTCGCCTCACGAACGGGGCCCACACCGGTTGTCCGGTGAGGAATACGTAGAGATGCCGCAGCCTGAGCGCGTGTTTGCGCATCGTCAACCACGGCATCCCCAGCCCTCCGTTAGAAGGGTGTTGGCAGCAGATGGATCTTCTCACCAAAGGAGCCCGCCTCTTCCAAAGGAATCGGAAGAGCGCTCGCTCCATTTTGGCGAGCGTTTTGGCTGGACAAGGCACGACGGTCAAGCGGTAGTAGATGGCGGACGCTATAAAAGTGTTCGCCACCTCCGCTCGACCTTTCAAGGATAGTTTGCACTCGGCCCACTTCTGGGTGAGTGCAAACACCTTGGCCGTCACTTCGTTCCAGTTCTTCTCCACCTGGAGGTCCGGACCAAACCAGACCCCGAGCAGCTTTACCGGTCCTTCCGTCCAGCGTCCGACGACGCCATCGGAAGGCATCGGTCTGCCTCTCCACGATCCGAGTTGCAAACCGATGGATTTGTCCCGGTTCAGCTTCGCTCCTGTGACACTTTCGTATTCCTTCAGTAAGGTGCCGACTTCCTCGATTTGCGAGGCGCTCGACACCATTACTGTCACGTCGTCGGCGTAGGCCGACGCCGTTTTCCGCAGTCCCGGTTCCAGGGGGATGCCCTGCAATAGCTCCAGCTTCCGCAGTAGTGGCTCGAGAGTCAGTACGTACAGAAGGGAGGAGAGAGGGCATCCCTGTCGAATGGATCGCGTAATATGGAACGGTTCCGAGAGGTAGCCGTTCACCTTGACCCTTGAGCAGATGTTGCTGTTGTGCATTGCAGCAATCCAGCCCCTGAACACGGGTCCGAAGCCTGCCGCCTCGAGCACCGCATCCAGGTAACGATGGTCAACCCTATCGAAAGCCTTAGACTGATCCAAGTTGATCATGGCCCCACCGAAGCCGGGTTTACACCCTACCCTCTCTATGATGTATCGCATGAGGTGGAGGTTGTCGTGTATGGACCTGGTCGGGATTGCGCATGTCTGCGCTTCTCCCACCAGGTTCTCGACGACAAGCGCCAGCCTCTTTGCCAACACTTTGGCCAAAATCTGTAACTCTGTGTTTAGCAGAGTTATGGGCCGGAAGTTGCCTATGTCATCCCCCTTATTCTCGTCCTTCCTGATTAGTGTGACCACGCCCCGGTTACAGAACTGGGAATTCTCCCGTTCTGTTGCCAGTTGCAGTAGACCGCTTCCAGGAGACCGGAGAATAAGTCCGGCATTGCTACGTAAAATTCGTAGGGTAGACCGTCGAGACCTGGAGATTTGCGTTTGCCGCATTGGCTCAGCGCGTCCCCTATCTCAGCGGCTGAAATCGGCTTTTCGCAGAACTTTGCCTCGCTGTCCGAGAGTCGCGGTAGGCCGTCGAGGTATGGACCGAAATCCATAGCCCCTCCCGGCGCACCGCCCCTCCCGTTGAGCAAAGTGCCGCTGAAAGGCCGCACACATCTGCTTCGGCTCACGTATCACGCGTCCGTTTTGGTCCTTCAAAGACCGAATCGTGGACTTGTTCCACTTTTTGCCTCCGTCACTCGGGCCCAGCTAACAGCTTTGGCTCCCTCGTTTCCCAGAGCACGTATTTTGCTTCTGACAACGCAGCCCTCGTGCTTTGCGTCGAAGAACTGGTCCAAGGCCGTTCTCGTTGCTAGCACGCTGGCTACGTTGCCACTTCTAATTGCCTCTTCTACTTTATCTATCAGTTCCTTCTCGGTTCTATTTCTATCTAACGCTAATTCTTTACTAAAATCTATCGAGTCTAATCTAACTGCCCTCTTGAGAGAGTACCACCATCTGTTGTTGACAATGGCCCCTGTCAAGTGCTGTTTAACTAAAGTTCTAATCCGTCTACTGTAGGCTTTGCTTGTCGGTAACGACAAGTTCAGCTTCCAGTAGCCGGGTCCTTGTCTATGGGTTCTATCAAGGTTGGCCATGCAGGTCACTAGTTTGTGATCTGAATAGGCAACCATGAACATTTGTGGACAGCTTAACATGTCCCTATCCTTATTTCTAACTAGAACCCTATCTAGGTACGATCTAGATGTTCCGCTACGATTAGTCCACGTCCACAGTGGCGCAGTCGGAAAATCTAGTCGATATCTATCGGCCAGGTCAAATAGGTCGATTAACTGTTTGAGGCTATTATCCCCCCTTTATCGGGACATGCTCCCACATCGTCCCAACGTGCATCTAGGATTCCATTCCAGTCCCCCACTAAAAGCAAGGAGCGGGACGTTCCCAGAAAAGTCTCTAGACGTTTGAAGAAGTCTGGCCGTGGTGTCCCGGATGGGGCATATGCGGCCACCAGCCTGAAGGCTCCACCTTCACTACCGACAACGTCTAGGACCACCAGTCGACCCCCCGGGTCCAGATGTACCGTCTGTGTTACGAGGCCCAGGTGTTTCCGCAGCAAAACGGTTGACAGAGAGATACGTAGATCTCAAAGTCATCGAAGATGGGGGCCAGCTGTCGCTCGCTGTGGATCCTGGACTCGCAAATGGTTACCACATCCATACTGTGCGACCTGAGGTCGTTTAAGAGTTTGCCTTGTTTCCAGGGCATCCCAGGCCGCGTACGTTCACACATCCAACTCTTATATTGGCCATGTTGGTGCTGAAAAGTTAAAAGAGGAAAAGAGATCACTCACCCTTCGTCTCCTGGGGACCAGGCTGCACGATTTCCATGGGGGTGTTGGAGGGGTTGTCTGGATGGGTGGTGGTTTCCGGCGGGGTGGGGACGGAGATGTTTGGTGGGGTGGGGTCTGGTGGGATGGGGGTGTCTGGGGTGGGGAGATATTTGAGAAGGACGCGGTTAAGTGGTTTCACGCAGGAATTCCCCACATCCTTCTCAAATGTTTCTTTTAGGGACCTATAAGTTTGCATAGGGACCCTAATCAGTTTTAGGTTCAGTTTTTTGTTATTTTTAATAGAATGGGCGAAATTTTTCCCTTCGGTTTTCACCGAAGGGTCGTTCGTGATGGTCTCCATTAGTGTTTTGTTTTCAGTGTTTATGTAAGTGTAATTTTCTTGTGTTGTGTTTGTTTTTGTCTGTAGTTCTTGTGTGTGCTTTCATTTTGTTGTAGGTATTTTGTTTTCAGGAGGTGGGGGTTTTGCTTGTGATGTTTTTGTTGTTTGTGTTGGTGGTTGTATGTTTGTGGTAGTGTTTGCTGGTTTTTTGCTTTTGTGATGTCTTTTCTTTCTTTTCGAGCGATGGGGTTCTCCCTCGTCTTCACTGGGTGATGGCGAGATAGCCTCATCTGTTGTATCGTCTGTGTGATTGTGGGGGGGGGGGGTATGTCTTGGGGAGCTGTTGTGTCTGTATGTGATTTTGCAGTGGTTTTAGGTGGAGTGAGGTTGGGTGGGACTGTGTTTGTTGTGGTTATTTTTGTGTGTTGGTGTTGTTGTTGTTGTGGTGGTGTTGGTGGTTGTGTTGTTTTGATGGGTGTCGGCAGAAGACCCTTTTTTTATTCATTAATTTAGGACAGGAAGCCCTCAGGTGACCCCTGCTAAAGCAATGGTAACATGAAGGCCGCTTACCCTCAACCGAAAAGTTTATGTAGGTGAGTCCGTCCAGGAGTACACGTTGTGGGATCATAGCTATTCGCTCTGGACTCATTTGCACCAGGACTTCAATGCTAGTCCCATTGAATACATCTCTGGGAGACTTTCCTACTGACAGTATTCTGTCTTCATCAAAATTGATGAAGCCACACAGTATCCACCATATGTTCACCTTTGGTGTGACACTCGTGATTTTGATCTTTTGTGTCCTTTTTCCCATGTATGTAGGGAAAAAGGTGTACAGGTTGGATACAATTGGCGACACAGTGTAATTTTGGGCCGTCAATTGATCCTTCATGAGTACCGAAATACTCCCAAATAGTTTGCTTCTTTGAATGAATGCAATATCATTCATTGAATTTTTGAAAACCAGTTCAATTTCTTTCTGTGACAATTGGAAACTGTCCTAAAAACTATCGTTGTGAGAGCAGTTTCCTTGCGAATTTCTACCGGAGAATTGATGCTGAAAGCACCATTTTTTTCGAAAGTGACATATCTCCTAGCGTCCTTTAAAAGTTGTTCGGCATTTGTTATGTCGAGATATGTCAGTCCTCCTTTTTCTGAACTGTCTGTGCAAAGGAGATTTTTGGTTTCTTTGTGGAATTATCCGTGTTGGTGGTGTTGTCATTATTGTTGTTATTCTTGTTGTCACCGATGTTGATATTATTCGTATTTTCCTTGGTGTTGGTGTTGGTGTTCTTGTTGTCTTTGATGCTGGTGTTATTGGTGTTGTCTTTATTTTTTCTTTGTTGTTGTTATCATTGTTGTTTTTATCATCATTATTGGTGTTGCTGTTATTTTTGTTGTCATTGAACTGTTTGGTGTCATTTGTGTTGTTTGGATATGAATTTGTTTTTACATTTTCATTTCGTCTTTCCATCTCTATAGTATCTATTGAGAAGGGAAGGGAAGAAAACGATGTTGACTGCGAGCTTTGTAGTCTCACCGACTCTCCACCACCATTATCGTTGAACGCAGCGTTCATAACGTAATCAAACTTATAATTTTTTTTTTCCAAAATTCAATGGAGAAAATATTTTTCAAACGAATATTTCGCCCCTGTAAGGGCGAAAATGAGTTGACCCACCACCTGAAGGTCCAGACGGGGGGGTCAAGTTACACAATAATATAAAATTTAACTGAAAACTCACGTTTTTTTCTTACATAAATTAACGGAAACTTCTCCGCGAAGTTACACACGTCTGATAGATAGATAGATAGATAGATAGATAGATAGATAGATAGATAGATAGATAGATAGATAGATAGATACATTCACACATACATATACATGTATATACACACATACACACATATACATATATGTTTCTCTCTATATATATACATGCATATACACATACATATACATGTACATATACGCAGACACAGACACACACACAGACACACACACAGACACACACACACACACACACACACACACACACACACACACACACACACACACACAGACAGACACACAGACACACACACACACACACACACACACACACACACATACACACACACACACACACACACACACACACACACACACACACACACACATATATATATATATATATATAAAGAAAACAAAAAACGAACAAACAAGAGGATACATTAACACAAAGTATTAGTTTCACGTTTTAAAAGAAAAAGAGTGATATATATACATGCATACATATATATATATATATAATTAGAAAATATATAGCTTTCACCGTATTTTTAACTAAAGGAATTTTAGCTTGATAACGGGGTTTAGAACCCTCAGATAAATGGAAAAAGATGAGTATTGACGTACATGTACGTCAATACTCATCTTTTTCCATTTATCTGAGGGTTCTAAACCCCGTTATCAAGCTAAAATTCCTTTAGTTAAAAATACGGTGAAAGCTATATATTTTCTAATTTCAAACTCGCTCACTGTTTCAAAACATACTTACTTGATATATATATATATATATATATATATATATATATATAATTGGTTATGCACGAGTGCATTAATGTTTTCCAGGACACAGTGTTATGTACCGTGTAGTGGAATGTCAGCTTACAACAGAGGGGTGCTCAACGAAATGTAGCGAGATCTAGGCAAATTGATGTCTATTGAAACGTACGTAAGAACCGAATAAATCTCTTTTACTGCATCTTTCTGTTCTTTTTAATTCTTTATATATATATATATATGTATATAACTCTCTTTTAAAACGTGAAACTAATACTTTATGTTAACGCATCCTCTTATTTGTTCGTTTTTTTGCTTTCTTTATATATATATAAACGATAGTAGTACCTTTGTGTTTATATAAAATGACTTGAAGTTTCAAATTTTGGTGTGATATCCCAACATCCCAATAAATATCAGAGGGCCAAACACGTCTCTCCCAATGCAAATATCTTACTAGTTTGTTATAATCTGCTTCATAATTTTATACTTGAACGGTTGTGTTTCTTCCTCTGGCGACTCTTCAGGTATTACTTCCCAACATGAAACTTAGTTACGATATATAATCACGGAAAGTTCTATCATTATTGGATATTTCATTGTACCGTATGTATCGAGTATTCTGATTTTATACATGTAAATATTGTATGTATGTGTGGGTGGTCCTGTAACTCTTGAGGGAGTCGTGGGACGCCGTATTGACATGCGGCTTTTCTTGGTCATTTTAAAACCTGGCGGAGCCAATCTCCTCTCCTGGTCTGAATACAACATCTTTATTCCAGAGAAGGATAGAAAGCGAGAGAATGGAAGTGAGAAAGAGATATAGAGAGAGAATCGATCCCCAGTAATAGACTGGTACTTTTTTTATCGATCACGAAAGGATGAAAGTCAAAGTTGACCTCAGCGAGATTTGAACTCAGAAAGCAGATAATCAGAACGAATACAGAAAACGATTCTATCCGACGTTTTAACAACTCTACCAATTCGCCGCCGAATTGGTAGACTCGGTATAATATCGAATATAGTGCTTCGTGGGATGTCGTCCTGAGTTCAAATCCCACCGAAGTCAGCTGTACCTTTTATCCTTTCGAGATGAATAAAACAGTACCATTCCAGTACTGGAGTCGATTTGTTCTATATATCTCTTTATCATTTATCTCTCTCTCTCTCTCTCTCTCTCTCTCTCTCTCTCTCTCTCTCTCTCTCTCTCTCTCTATCTATCTATCCGCTTCTATGGAAAAAATTGACTGTGTTCAAATCTGGAGAGGGCATGGTCTTCGCCAGGCTTTAAAATGCCCAAGAAACGCCATTGCGGCGTCTTTTAGACTCCATCGGGAGTTAGGAGTCTATACATGCAAATGTTCAGAATCTATTATGTAAATGTCTTTCCAGTGTCCATGTATATAAAGAATACACACACACAGACACACACACATATATATATATATAAGAGATACGGTTTTATTCGTACATCTTCATTTTATTGTCTAATTCATCAACTGAATAAATGTTATATATATATATATATATATATATATATATATATATATATATATATATATATATATATATATATATATATATATATATATATATATATATAGTGTGTGTGTGTGCGTAGACATGCATACACAAATGCAAACATACATATACGAATACATAAACGCATTCATACACACATAGACACATATATACATGCACACGGACATACAAACATATTTCTCCATTACTCTATTACGTGTTCCAGCCGACAGACTGAGTCCATGCTGGGGCACCGCCATTGATGCTACACTGTCTATAGCCAACCTCCCCTGGTTGGCCATTGATACAAAAAGGAGTTTATTGTTGCTACTCTTGTTTGTGCTTCGCCTCGTGTTGTGGGTTCATCCGGGGTCGTGTTCAGTAGAATGTCGAGATGTCCCTTGAAAACATCTACCTGTACACCATGTAGATCTCTCCAATGTTATTGACAGCTTATTAAAAAGCCAGGGTCTCTTGAACCCAGGATATTGCAGTATGTGGTCCTTATTTTTTATGTGACGGGTCATACATACATAGGTACATACGTACATACATGCACACATACACATACACACATACATACATATATAAATACATAATACATACATACATGCATGCATACAAACATACACATACATACACACATACATACATACACATACATACATACATACACACACATACATTCATACATACACATACACACACATACACACACATACATACATACACACACATACATACATACATACACACACACACACACATACATGCACACATACATACATACACATACATACATACATACACACACACATACATACATACACACACACATACATACATGCATACACACATACATACACATACATACATACATACACACATACATACACACGTACACACATGCATACATACATGCATACATACACACATACATATATACACATACATACATGCATACATACACACATACACACATACATTTAACACACTTTATATTATCCACATGTTCTATATGAACCAAATATTCTCGCTTTACTCTCATCTATCAACCCGTTTTTGTTCATTCTTTCATTCTTTCATTCTTTCATTCTCTTATTCCCTTATTCTCTTATTCTCTTATATATATATATTTATGTTTTAGTTTCTGTTTTCTTTCCTTCTTCTTCTCCCCGGTGTAACAACCATTGCGTTAGTCTATTATAATTATACGCGCGAGAACAAGCGCTTCTTATCATCTCTATATAATTGGTATTGCGCTAATCATTGTGTGTGTATGTGTGTATATACGTGTATGTGTGTATATACGTGTGTGTGTGTGTGTGTATGTTCGCGTGTATGTGTGTGTTTTTCATCATTATCTAAATTTGAAAATAAATATATATATAAATATATTAATAAATAATAAATAAATAATGAATTATATAAGTATATATATATATATATAATTTTATATGCACATATATATATATATATGTGTGTGTGTGTGTGTGTGTGTGTGTGTGTGTGTGTGTGTGTGTGTGTGTGTGTGTGTGTGTGTGTGTGTGTGTGTGTGTGTGTGTGTGTGTGTGTGTGTAGCACATAGCGGTGTTGGTCGGGCCTGATGGGTAAGGTTTGTTAATTTGTGATGTAAGCGATATTAAATTGGAGTAACATGTAAACGACTTAATTGACTGAGAAATTATCTTCAGTAGTGGCTACTGTCACACGTAAAGTCTGTTTGTTTGTGAGAAGGTAGGGGAGGGTGGGAGGTAACGGAGGGCTTGTGGCTGGTGGTGATGTGGTTCTGACTTTTCATTGAGAAATATTGACAGATGGACTGATAGAGAGAGTGAGTGAGAGACAGATGGACTGTTAGAGAGTGTGAGTGAGAGAGAGATGGACTGATAGAGAGAGTGAGTGAATGAGAGAGTGGGAGAGGGGCAGATGGACTGTTAGAGAGAGTGAGTGAGTGAGAGAGAGGCAGATGGACTGTTAGAGAGAGTGAGAGAGTGAGAGAGAGGCAGATGGACTGTTAGAGAGAGTGAGAAATGGACTGTTAGAGAGAGTGAGTGGGATAGAGAGAGACAGTGTATGTGTGTGCATTGGAGAGTAAGAAAGAGAATTTGAGATAGTGAGTGAGAGATACATGCACTGTTAGAGAGAGTGGGAGAGAAAGAGAGAAGAGAAGGGGAAGAGTGAGAAGAATTAATTGAAGGAGGAGAGGGGAAACTGGTGGAACAATTGGAAGTTAACAAACAGCAGATGATGTGTGGTGTGGTGGGGGGTTAGGTGGATGATTGGATGGGTGGATAGGTGCAGAGAGGGTTTGGTTGGGGGACGGGTAGAAGAGTCTATGGATGGGTGGATGGAGGGATGGTAGGATGGGTGGATGGAGGGAGGGGAGAGGAGGGGGGGGGGGGGGGGTAGATGAGTTCGTGGATGGATAGATGGATGGATGGGTGAATGGATGGATGCGTGCTTAGAGGGAGGGGTGGTTGCCTGGTTGGACGGGTAGATGAGTCTGTAGATGGGTCGACGCATGGGTGCTTAGATGGATTGATGGGTAGATGGATTGGTGGATGTAGTGATGGGTGGAAGGAGGGGTTGGTGGACAGGAGGAGGGGTGGATTGTGTGAATGGAGGGGTGGATGTTTGGAGGGAGGGTGGACAGAAAGAGGGTGGTGTGGGTGAATGGAGGGGGTGGATATTTGGAGGGAGGATGGACAGAAAGAGGGTGGTGTGGGTGAATGGAGGGGGTGGATATTTGGAGGGAGGGTGGACAGAAAGAGGGTGGTGTGGGTGAATGGAGGAGGTGGATATTTGGAGGGAGGGTGGAGAGAAAGAGGGTGGTGTTGGTGAATGGAGGGGTGGTATGGGTGAATGAAGGGGTGGCATGGGAGAATGGAGGGGTGGTATGGGTGAATGGAGGGGTGGTATGGGAGAATGGAGGGGTGGCATGGGAGAATGGAGGGGTGGCATGGGTGAATGGAGGGGTGGCATGGGAGAATGGAGGGGTGGTATGGGGGAATGGAGGGGTGGTATGGGAGAATGGAGGGGTGGCATGGGAGAATGGAGGGGTGGCATGGCAGAATGGAGGGGTGGCATGGGAGAATGGAGGGGTGGCATGGGTGAATGAAGGTGGAAGGTTAGGTAGATGGATGGATTTATTTATTATATATAACATGCATGAAAAAATCAGATCTAATCATTTGGCTTTTGTTGTGAAATGGTGTGTAAAGGAATATAACGAGTGTGAGCCTGTACAAGTGTGTGTGTAGGCGTATGTGTGTGTAT
>OZ024743.1:64626593-64629093 GCA_964016885.1 Eledone cirrhosa
ATATATATATATGTGTGTGTGTGTGTGTGTGTGTGTGTGTGTGTGTGTGTGTGTGTGTGTGTGTGTGTGTGTGTGTGTGTGTGTGTGTGTGTGTGTGTGTGTGTGTGTGTGTGTGTGTGTGTGTGTGTGTGTGTGTGTGTGTGTATATAAGTAAATGAGTGAAGAATAACATGGTCGGCTGTACAGTAGGGTTTATTTATATATATCATTAATAATAATAATAATAATAATAATAATAATAATAATAATAATAATAATAATAATGATTTCTTTATTAACCACAAGGGTTTACATAAAGTAGACATTAAGGACAGTGCAGGACAATGCAGGACGGTACAAATGGGCATTTCTGCGTGTAAAAAACAAAAACAGAGGATGTAACAAAAATAACAATGAAAAATTCCCCAATAGGGGGGAGACTTCGGAGGGACATTTGTGGAGAAAGCCCAGTAAAAAGCCACAATGACCCTGACCACCAAGGCAAGTGCCCTCTCCCAGTTTTCCACCTTTAATTTACAGATATATGCTCAGAGTAGGCCCATTCACTCGGGCCATTCTTGCTTCTCTCACCCATCTTTCAACAAAATGCCACAAGGGTTTACATAAAGTAGACATTAAGGACAGTACAGGACAATACAGGACAATACAGGACGGTACAAATGGGCATTTCTGCGTGTAAAAAAACGGAGGTTGAAATAAAATAACAAAGAAAAATTCCCCAATAGGGGGGAGACTTCCGAGGGACATTTGTGGAGAAAGCCCATTAAAAGACCAATATATAATAATAATAATAATAATATATATATAATTATTATTTATATATATATATTATATTATTTATATATATCATATATTATATTATATGGATTGGCAGAATTGGTAGATGGTTGGACATGCTTTCCAGCATAGTTACGTCCCTTTACGATCTGAGTTCAAATCCCGCCGAGGTTAACTTTGCCTTTCATCCTTACGAGGTCGATAAAATAAAGTACCAGTAATGCACTGGATAATTGCTGGCCTTGTGCCGAAAGTAGAAACAATTATATATATATATATGTATATATATATATATATATATAATATAATATAATCTACTTTTTTGGCACAAGGCCGGCAATTACAAAGTGTATTACTGGTACTTTATTTTATCGACCCCGTAAGGATGAAAGGTAAAGGTAACATCAGCAGGATTTGATATATATAATATAATTGTTTCTACTTTAGGCACAAGGCCAGCAATAACCCAGTGCATTACTATAATATAATATAATAGATATGGTACTTGAAGTATTAGGAAATATGAGAAGTGGGAATGTTAAGAAATCTATTACAATGCAGGTGAGTTTGAAATAACTTGGAACCGTTGAGTATTAACAGCGACCAGGAGAGACAGTCCTCGATTTTCTCCGATGTTTTCCCCGATAGATCCTTTGACAATGGATGGTTCAACCGAAATATTAGGACTAATATATTTCTAGTTAACAATCATTCTTGTCCTTTTATTTTCCGCACTTTGCGTTCGACCACATGTCTCTCAATTCACTTTTAACTTTGTTGCCCTGGTATTTCAAGCCCACCTACATCTATATATGTGTGTGTGTGTGTGTGTGTGTGTGTGTGTGTGTGTGTGTGTGTGTGTGTGTGTGTGTGTGTGTGTGTGTGTGTGTGTGTGTGTGAAAATATATACATGTATATATATATATATATATATATATATATATGGTTCCTTATATTTGTATGTAATTTACATATATATATATATATACATATTTATGCATATATATATAAATAGACATGAATATTAGATATATATATTTTTATGTTACATACATACATTCATTCTTATATCTATATGAATGAAAACAACGTTCTTCATTAATTAATTAGTGATACACAATGATATTATGTATGATTGTATGTGTACAAACGTATATATATATATATATATATATATATATATATGTATATTTGTATTTTATCTGATGTATTTTATTTGATATATTTTATCTTTGGATTTTATCTGATGAAAGCGTACCAAAGTTTTGGTACCCTTGAAATATATATAATAGAATAAATATGGTTTTATAAATATAGTTTCCATTTATTAAATATCATTGAATATTATACTCCAGAAAATCTGTCGAGTGCTCTGAATCAGTTATAAACATTTATATTTGTTGAATTACCAACAAATTGAATATCCCTTTTGCTTATATATATATATATATATATATATATATATATATATATATATATATATATATATATATATATATATATATATATATATATATATATATATGTATATATATGTATATATGTTTTCACTATATGTATATATATATATATATATATATGAATATAGGGAATGTAACGTCCAATTACTGTAGGTTCACCAGAGTAAGCACTTGATGCGTAGTTTCCAGTCGGTATAGAGGTGTAGAACTAATATATATATATATATATATATATATATATATATATATATATATATATATAT
>OZ024743.1:64634093-64669093 GCA_964016885.1 Eledone cirrhosa
ACCACCACAGATTTCTGGCCATGTGCCTAAATTAGAAATCGTTATATACTGTTGAATGCGATGCTCCAGCGTGGCCGCGATCCGATGTCTGAAACCAGTAAAAGAATATATACGATTACATATCTCTCTTTATCGATCTTTCTCTCACTCTGTGTATGTGTATCTGTGTGAGTGCATATGTATGTGTATATGTATATGCACGTGTGTGCTTGTACGTGGGTGTGTGTATGTTTGTAATCATGCATGTTTGTATATATGTATATATGTATGTATGTATGTATGTACGTATATATGTATATATGTATGTATGTATATATGTCAGGTCACCAGTTGGTGCTACTGGTAACATGTACCCCAGTACAACCTGTCTCATGGGCGTTGGCGACTAAACTGGTAACCCCACCAAGGTTTCTTGGTGAGGAGGGTGACTTTGGACATCCTGCAGGACTAAAAACAAAACCTGTCAAAGGGCAAAGGAGCTCTTAAGAGTCAATGGCCATCCAAAATCACCGGGAGAGATGACCCCTTAGCCTTTGTCAAGGCAAAATTCTAGGAGAAGGAAAACTCTGATATAACACCTGCAACCCTGATGGTATCCAATGATGTTGACTTGTTCTTCTTTTTGGTAAATATTATCTTGGTTAAGAGAGTGGGACTGGCTTTGCGCAGTGCCTTTGCTCACTATAAAAGCTTCACGGCACAGGCATTGCTTTATATCTGGAGATCTCTCTGCACTTGTCGTCACATGGTACCATGGGCCCAGCACTATGTGTCAATAATTGTCACAAGTGCAGTGTTTGTACCAGAGTTTTCAAGTCGCTGGCTGGACTAAAAAGTCACACTCGTTCAGCGCATCAGTGGGGGTTCTCCTACATGGATATGAAGTAGTGGCCATACTCGAAAACGAGTTGGCAGCCATGTATATATGTATGTGTGTATATATGCATACATGTATATATGTAAGTATGTATGTATGTATATATTTATATGTGTATATATGTGTGTATATATGTATGTATATATTTATGTATGTATATATGTATATCAGGTCGCTCTTCAGTGCTACTGGTATCATGTAACCCAGTACAACTTGTGCATGGTCGGTTCGTCGGCGACTAAACCAGCAACCCCACTAAGCTTGCTTGGTGAGGAGGGTGATATTTGGACACCCGCGGGATGAAAAACAAAACCCATCAAAAGGCGGAGGAACTCGGGAGAATCAAAGGCCACCAAATAAAGTTTATTTATTTATTTTGAGTGAGAGACTCCTAGTCTTCATTAAAACATCTCTCTAGAAGAATGTCACTCTGATATAAAACCTGCGACTTCCTTTGCATCCAAAGATGTAGACTAGTTCTTCTTTTGGGGAAAATGCATTTGATGTTCAGAGGGAGAGATTGGCTCCGTGCAAAGTCTTTCCTCACTTAAAAAAGCTTTAACTCTTTAGCATTCACATTACTCTATATATACTGTTATATTTTGGTAGTAAACACTTTATCTTACATAATTATCTCACATAATATCGAATCTATGAGATTTTGATGTTATTTATCTTGAGAACAATACCTTAACATCAGTATGAGTGGCCAGTTACAGCCGATTTGAACAGAAAGAGGTGAGACATTTCTGGCCGGATACGGCCGGTTTGAATGCTAAAGGGTTAAGCACAGGCATCGCTTGATATGTAACATTTGTTTGCGATGCCAGGTATTGTTGGCTATTGGCAAGTCACTGGCAGGACTAGGAATCCACGTCTGTGATGCTCATGGTTAAGTATCAAGCGATGGCATTACTCTAAATAGAGTTGCAGCCAACATGTATATATGTATATATGTATGTGTGTATAATATATATATATATATATATATATATATATATATATATATATATATATATATATATATATATATATATATATTTATATATATATATATATATATATATATACATATATATGTATATATATATACATTGTATATGTATATATACATTGTATATATATATATATACATTGTACACATATTTATAAATGTATATTATGCATGTATATATATATATATGTATGTGTGTGTGTATGTGTGTGTGTAGACACAGACACGCACATTTATTTATATATATACACACACACACACTCACACGCACACGCACACACTCACTCACACACACACACACTCACGCACACACTCACACGCACATGCGCATACACACACTCACACACTCACAAACACAGACACTCACACACACACACTCACACACACACTCACACACACACTCACACACACACCCTCACACACAGACACATGTTTACACAGTAAAAGAAAAACGCGTGCACACAGACATATATACTCACATACATGTTATATGTGAGTAATAGGTGTGTATATATATATATATATATATATATATATATATATATATATATATATATATATAGGAACGAGTAGGACCCCGACGGCTGAGCTCAAGCCGTTTCGACGGCTAATTCTGGACCTATATATATATATATATATATATATATATATATATATATATATATATATATATATATATATATATAGGAGAAATACTGTATATATTTTATCAAATGATTCTATGGACTTACTTTCTTATATATTGCTCTGATTGTTGATTATTTAATTAATTAATTCGTCATTGAGCCACACCGTGAATGGTTGCCAAAAACACACATATATATATATATATATATATATATATATATATACCTATGGCTCTGTCTAGTTTATGTATATGTAAACCTATATATTTTATATACTCCCGTATGGTTGAGTAAACATTTAGGCAGTATTCGGCTGCGCTTTCTAGCAACAGAGCCTACTCGCCGTTAGGCACCAATCACAAGCTTTCTGACTTGACCACTGGCCATGTGACAATTTTTAGCCATTTTGAATTCGTTTCTGGCGGGGATCATTTAAGAAAAATCTTTGTCCAATTGAGTTTGTTTCCTGATAATTTCGAAACTTGTGAATTTATCCATGATCTGATATTTCCAAAAAGCGAATGACACCTCATGGGTAGAAACATAATTTTGGTATGTACATTTTTTCTTCTAACTTTGATTTTGTACCTAATTGTGTATGGTTGGGTATATCTCTAATCAATTTCTACGGGCTATTAGAAATACTAGGTAAATCTTCTGTGGCTGTTGATCGTGGATAAATAGCTATCATTTATTTATCTATTGTTTCTTCATAGGTATATTTTAAACTTATTGCCTCGTTTAATTGATTTTTTGTGTGGTTAATTATGCTGATTGGGAGGAGAAATACTGTATATATTTTATCAAATGATTCTGTGGACTTACTTTCTTATATATATATATATATATATATTAAAATAACATTAAAGTTTAAGCAAAGAATCGCTGCCTTCACTCTTAACGGGATCTTCTGAAACTAAAAAAAATCAATCTGTGAACGCAGAAGTAAATATTTCGAAAAACGTTGCAACCGAAGTAAGACAGGAAGACGATACTTTGGTTCGTGGAAACGTTCCCTGGCAAAGAAGGGAAAAAAACGAAGATAATACGTCATTATTTGGAGCGGTGAGTTCAAATCCCGCCGAGGTTAACTTTGTCTTTCATCCTCACGGGGTCGATAAAATAAAGTACCAGTAATGCACTGGGTAATTGCTGGCCTTGTGCCAAAAGTAGAAACAATTATTTGGAACGGTGAAAACAATTACACGCAAAGACAAAATCACGTTTATGGTATAACTGAAGTCGTAGACTAAAATTCTATTTAGGAAACCGAATGATTCTCGGCTTCAGAGTTAAGAAATATGTAAATAAAATTACAGTGGTTATTGAAATCAACAATAATTAAAATATATAGATGCACGATCCATATACGTACATACACATGCATACGCGGAAACACCCACCATAGGTATGCAAATACAGGCACGTACACAAAACCACGCGCACACATACAAAAACCCACGCAACGCTTGTACCTGCACACATACGAATGAATACACCAAATACACAAAAAACATATATTTGCTCTACGGTACTTTTATATTTGATATATATTTATCCTTAGTCTTTAGTCTTCAAATATATATATTTATCTTTAGTCTTTAGTCTTCAAATTTATTATTATTACTATATATATATATATATATATATATATATATATATATATAAAAAAGGAAAAAAAAAATTCTTTCTTCCTAATAACCGTCTTTCTCCCTGTTTTCATATATATATATATAATATATGTTCATGTGTGTATCTGTGTGTGCGTGTGTGTGTACGTGTGAGTGTACGTGTGTGTGTACGTGTGTGTATGTGTGTATACATGTGTGAGTACGTGTGTGTGTGTACGTATGAGTGTATGTGTGCTCACATATATGAATAATTTACGTAGCAACATATATTAAACATTAGGTTACATATCAACATATCCGCTCAATGTTCATTTGAAGATACTTTAATGGACACGCCTTCCGTATAAGACGTCATAACAATCTCGACCAATAAAATCTTGTGAAAATTCCCATGCCTTATTTGAGGTGGTGGAAACTAATATAGTGGTGGTGATAGCTGTAATGTGTTTACGATGGTGTTCCGATAACTGGGCGGAGTCAACAGAAGGACCTACCTTATGCTTAATATTCATTTTTCAATGATGGAATAGTTACGAATTACGTGTGTAGACGTGTGGACCTTAGTGTGTGTGTGTGTGTGTGTGTGTGTGTGTGCGTGTGTGTGTGTGTGTGTGTGTGTGTGTGTGTGTGTGTGTGTGTGTGTGTGTGTGTGTGTGTGTGTGTGTGTGTGTGTGTGTGTGTGTGTGTGTGTGTGTGTGTGTGTTATATTTGTAAAAATACAAGCAAAACACGCACAAACACACGTACACTCATATATACACATATACACACGAATGCATACGTAGACACATACATACAATGTACACATGCCCTCTCTATATTTTTACCCTTTTTATTCTCAGCATAAACACATCCCCACCCAACAATCTCCACCCACACGCCTCACCAATTGCTGGCCTTGTGCCTATATTGCAACCGTTGACCCTCAAGACTGTGTAGCAGATATTTCGTATTTCCATAATTCATTTTGTATATTCTCGTATATAAGCGGGGTTTGGAATAAACGGAGGTGGAATAAGTGGGGGCGGGGATTGGAATAAACGGGGGTGGGGTTAGAATAAACGGCGGGGGTGAAAAATCGAATTTTTCTAGGTTGTTCGGTTGAATTTATTTTTTAAACAAAAATTGGTCATTTACGTAGTTTACATCTTGAGATCCAAACCCATCCTATTTATTTTATAATGTATGGGATTTGTAGTAATGTTCTTTTTTCTCATGTGTAATGAATTTTAATGTCTAAACAAAATTAATCGTCACAGGAATGCTACCCATTAAAATAAAATTTCACCAGAGATAGATTAACAAAATTTAATAAGCTGTGAGGGGGAGTGAAAAAAAAATCTGAAAAATTAATAAGCGGGGGTGGGCGATTATTCGAGACCCGAGAGTACTTTGTCTGAAATAGCAGCGTTCCTAAATCTATATGTGTATTAATGTTTCAAGGTCTTTTTGCTCCATCTTCAGAATCTGACAGTGATCAGTATACACTAGAAAAACATCGAAAATTAAAGAAGTTTCTCATCAACACAAAAATACAGATTAGTAAACCACAGAACGTACTGCAGATACTTGGCATGTATGGTCCTGTAACTCCTGATGGTGTCGCAGGGTGCCGTATTAGCATACGATGTTTCTTGGGCCTTTTTAAGCCTGGCGGAGCCCATCTCCTCTCCAGGTCTGAACAGCAGATTTCTTCCAGAGAAGGATAGAGAGAGTGACAGAGTGGAAGTGAGAAAGATATATAGAGGAAGAGTTAACCCCAGTACTAGACTGGTACTTTTTTATCGACCTGGAATGGTTGAAAAGCAAAGTTGATCTCAGCGGGATTTGAATTCAGAGAGCAGAGAGCCGAAACAAATACCCCAAAGCACTTTATCCGACGTTCGTTAGACTCTGCCAATTCGCCGACTTGTACTGCAGATAACCAATGTGATATAAAATAAAATACAGCATACAGAAAGTCACATTTTTCAATTCATTCAACGCTAGTGAAGGTGTATGGCTTAGTGGTTAGAGCATTGGGCCTGAAATCGAAAGGTTGTGAGTTCAATTCTCGGACCGAGTGTTGTATTGTTTCCTTGAGCAACACACTTTATTTCACGTTGCTCCAGTTTACTCAGCTGTAGAAATGAGATGATAGGACTGGGGTCCCTATCATTAAATTACCCAAGACACCTCCAACGAGATATACCTTGGAGGAGGCCAGCTAAACCTGCGTAGGTGTGAGCTGTCCCACACACAGTGTGTTGCACATTTTACATGCTAAGTCCATTGTCTATCTATTTCTAATGTTCATATATAATTGTAAAGTGCGTAGAAACTACAAGCTAATCTATCAATGGCCTAACTGTTTCACAGATATCTGACCAGGACTGCTACAGATACCTGGGGATAGATGAGAATATAATATTAAAGATTAGCGAAAAGGAGAATATCTATGCAGAACTAATGAGAAATCTACAGATACTCCACCCTGACTATACCTTTAGATTTATACCTGTGATTACTGGTGGTCAGGGATATGTTAGTAACTGCGCTGGGCTTCAACCAGAAAGAGCATGGCTAGTTAGGATGTTTCAAGTACAGTCCATTAATTGGAATGTAAAACTTTTCAGAAATTCTGCTTGCAATAACAGCATATACACATTTATAGATACAGAAACATATGCACATGTACTCATAAAACTCAAAACATACACCTCTACACATACAATAACATCCATACCTGCACACACACATACACACACAAGCGCGCGCGCATGCAGACACACTCACACACACATATATACACACACACGCGCGCGCATGCAGACACACTCACACACACACACACATACACACACACACACGCATACGCATGCAGACACACACACACACACAGACATACGCATGCAGACATGTATACATATTTACCTAACCTATATCTAAATTCCAATGAGACTTGTCTCTATGTTAGAAACCGACTCGCTCTCTCTCTCTCTCTCTCTCTCTCTCTCTCTCTCTCGCTCGCTCTTTCTTCTCTCTCTCGCTCTCTTTCTCTCTCTCTCTCTCTCTCTCTCTCTCTCTCTCTCTCTCTCTCTGTCGCTCTCCCTCTCTATCTCTATTGGCTTCTACTTTTGGCACAAAGCCCGCAATTATCCCAGTGCATTACTGGTACTTTATGTTATCGACCTCGTAATGATGAAAGGCAAAGTTAACCTCGGCAGGATTTGAACTCAGAAATTAAAGGGCCATAACTCTATGCTGCAAAGCCCGAATAATGAAACCAGAACATACATACATACATACATACACACACACGCATACATACATACATACATACATACATACATACATACATACATACATACATATACATGCATACATACATACATACATACATACATTCATACATACATACATACATAAATACACACACATACACACATACATACACACATAATGGCTGCCCCCTCGTTATCGAGTATGGCTATTGCACGATATAACATTATTAATATTAATATTGATATTAATTAATTGTTTCTACTTTAGGCACAAGGCCAGCAATTACCCAGTTCATTACTGGTACTTTATTTTATCGACCCGTAAGGATGAAAGGCAAAGTCAAGCCGTGCAATGCCTGTATGTGAAGATCCTTTTTTAAGTGAGAGAGACTGTGCACTGAGCCAATCCCACTCTCTGAGCGACAGTAGCTATAACCCGAAAAGAAGAAAAGATCAACATCATCGGTAACTGCTGAGCCGCAGATTTTATGTCGGAGTTAACCCAGTTCCCTGAGCTCCCTTCTCCTAGAAGAATGCCCTGACAAAGGCTAAGGGTCCTTCACTCCCAGTGGTTTAACCGCGCGATCAGGTATCCAGCCCAATTATTTCTGTCCCCGCGCATATACTTACATATACATTTGCATACAAGTATACACATATATATATATATATATATATACAAATGTATATATGAATATACATATTTACACATTTTGGGATGGCCGTTGACTCTTATGAGTTCTTCCGCCCTTTGTCAGGTTTTGTTTTTTGTCCTGCAGGGTGTCCAAAATCACCCTCCTCACCAAGTAAACTTGGTGGGGTTGCCGGTTTAGTCACCGAGACCCGACCCTGCGACAGGTTGTACTGGGTTACATGTTACTAGTAGCACTCAAGAGTGACCTGACATACACACACACACACACACACACGTACACACATACATACATACATGCATACATACATACATACATACATACATACATACATACATACATACATACATACATACATACATACATACATACATACATACATACATACATACATACATACATACATACATACATACATACATACATACATACATACATACATACATACATACATACATACATACATACATACATACATACATACATACATACATACATACATACATACAGTCAGTCAGTCAGTCAGTCAGTCAGTCAGTCAGTCAGTCAGTCAGTCAGTCAGTCAGTCAGTCAACGCGATCAGTCGCATATTTTGGCGTGAGAGACTATTTATTAAATTTAAGATGAATACTATCTCCGACAGTAATGCCACAACTACAGTCGGGTTGAATAACTGGTTATTCTTCTAACTATCCCTTCTGAAGACACCTTTTATTCGAATTCGTAGAGATATCCGACTAAATACATAATTCATTTTACAAGGATTTGCTACAAACAGCATGGCTGAACACAACATCAACAAGAAAATTAAGGAAGTATCGAAGACAAATAACAAAGAAGGTAATCAAACTTTATTCAGTTGTAGCTACAGAAGAAACCGAAATTATAAATCGCATTTCTCTTGGAGTTGCGAACTTAATAATTGTTTCTACTTTAGGCACAAGGCCAGCAATTACCCAGTGCATTACTGGTACTTCATTTTATCGACCCCGTAAGGATGAAAGGCAAAGTCAACCTCGGCGGGATTTGAACTCAGATCGTAAAGGGACGTAACTATGCTGGAAAGCATGGCGTCCGACCCTCTACCGATACTGCCAATCCAAATAATGATTTATTTAATTGTTATAAAATGGCAAAAAACAATCCCTCCATTGGCTATATGAATATAATGAAGCTACACTGGGACGAAATGCACCCAGAGCTAAATTATTTCACAGCGAAACAATTACGCCAACAAGCGACATTTGTTGAACGTAAAAATAAGATAAATATTATTAATTGTAAGTCCCCCACAACAAACATGGAATCAACAACACGTGCTACAGATCGCCATGCTACTAGACTTCCTAGCAGCCAGGTCGAACAGCGCCTTGAAACAACTGTGCCTGTACCATCTAAGTCTACCTCGAATGCTGGGGAAAACACTATCGATAATAATAATAATCGAAGAAATAATAATAATAATCGAATAAATGTGACACCACGTGTACCATCCGAGTCTACCTCGACTGTTGTGGAAAATACTATCGATAATGATAATCAAAAGTATAAACAATTGAAAATTTCCCTCAACGAAATCTTCCAGAGAGAAATTAACTCATGTATAAATATCTCTCTGGCTGAACGTGTTAAAATGACAATGGTGAATAAAAAACCAAATAATGAAATACTACGTGTTATTGACGAAATAGGGGATGAATATTTACGACGGATAAAAACCCCAACATTTTGGCAAATCAACGCCTGTTTATATGCCTTAGCAATGACAGTGAAGCATTATCTTGGTGATTGCAGAGATATTAACAAGAACAAAACACCACCAAACATACCATCATATATAACTAAAATAGAAAAAAAGAGTGCTGACCTACGAAAAAACATAGGTCATGTGATAATGCTCCTTACATGCAAACAAACACAAAAAAAACTCACTCCTCACCAACAAAGAGTGAAAAATAAAATAGAGACGATGTTTGGTAACAGTAGAACCAGAACTCTCCAATATAAGCTGATCACCCTCAAACAAGAATTGAGAGCTGTTAGCGAAAAACACCGATACCTGAAGAAGGTAGATGAGAGAAAAATGCTTAATAAAAGATTCAGACATCAGTCTATAGAGATATGAAGGGCAAAATAATAAGTGTCACTGAGGCCCCATCCCAGAAATGGAGAAAAATATGGGGTGAAAAGAAGAAGTTCAACCAAGATGCAGTGTGGCTAAGAGAAATTCGAAAGAACTATTGCTCCTACACTACAACAAAAACATACGAAATAAGTGAGGGTACCCTTGAGACTGTGATAGGAAAACTCCAAGATAAGAAAACACCAGGAAGAGACATGATTGTCGGCTACTGGTACAAAAAACTAATATTCTATCGGAGGTATCTTACTGACCTCTACCAACAAGTTCTTAAGGGAGATACACTTATACCAGAATGGTTGACATTAGCACAAACGTTACTGGTCCCCAAGAACAAAGACACCCACTTGGCAAAAGACTACCGACCCATTGCATACCAGAACCTAATGTATAAGATGTATACAGCCTGCCTCAACCTATTCCTCCAAGATCACTGTGAAAATAATAACATCATCAGAGATGAACAAGCAGCTGAAAAGAAAAGGGTTTGGGGATGTGCTGAACAACTCCTAATCAACAAAACTGCGATGTCGGATGCGACAACTTAGGAGGAATATAACTACAGTCTGGCTGGATTACAAGAAAGGTTTCGATTCTGTTCCCCGCTCTTGAATGATAGAGGCCCTCCAACTTTCTAAAGTCCCAGACATTATTGTCAGAGCCATAGAGAGGCTGTCTTCTTCTTGGGCTACTATCCTAAGGTTAAAGACAGAGAGGGAGGACTCTATTTTCACTGATAAAATAAAATATTGCAGGGGTATATTTCAGGGGGACAGTCTCTCTGTGATATTGTTCATCTTGTCATTAAACCCCTTGTCCTTTCTGCTCAAGAAATGTGAGGGATACATCATTGGCTCACAGGAGGACAGAAATACGAACCTAACCCATAACTTCTTTGTGGACGATCTGAAACTCTATGCCAAGAACATGGATGGGATGAAGAAAAATCTTGACCTGGTTACAACGTTCTCAAAGGATATAGGAATGGAGTTTGGCCAAGATAATTGCTCATACATGACTGTAAAGCGGGGAAAAACAACAACCCAATCTAGCAACATTGTCATCAATGGTCTAACTGTTTCACCGATATCTGATGAGGACTGCTACAGATACCTGGGGATAGATGAGAACATATCCTATAATGGTATCTGTAATAAAGAACGCGTAACCAGGGAATACTACACCCGATTAAGAAAGATCTGGTCATCGGAACTCTCTGCACAAAACAAAACAGTGGCTCACAATGTGTTTGCTGTGCCTGTCCTAACACCAACGTTTGGAATACTCGATTGGACGAGAGACGAAATCCGAGCAGTTGATGTTGGAACTCGAAAAATACTGAACAACACCGGAAACTTCCACATCAACAGTGACATAGACCGCCTTTACTTGAAACGTAGGCAGGGAGGCAGAGGCCTAACATCAGTCCAGACAACATTTGAATGTCGCATCATATCTCTCCGACAACATCTACGAACCTCGAAGCGTAGGAGCCCGCTTCTCGAGCAAGTCTATCTGCATGAAACAGATAAGATCATGAGAGTTGGGAAGGAACTCCTTGAGAGATATTCCCTGTGTGATAATCAAAAACTCACACCCAGGGATGTCGCTCAGCAGTATCGCAGTGAATCCATGGATGAAAAACTGCATGCCTATCAGCAAAAAATCATGCATGGATATGTTGCCAGGAAGCTCCAGAGTGAGAGTAATATAGATAAGGAAAGTAGTCTATCTTGGACCAACAACCGCTATATTGGCTCCCACTTTGAAGGATACGCTTTTGCAATCCAAGAACAGGAGATTAGCACGAAATACCTGATTCACAAAAGAGATAGGGATGCAGGCAAAACACCTAGATGTGATAACAAGTGCAGACTCTGCAGAACTAACATCGAGGATATCACCCATGTCATCAGCAGCTGCCCAAAGATGTCATCGCGGTACTATCTACCTATGAGGCATGATGTAGTGGCCAAAACACTGTACAATGCAGTTCGTAAAAAAGATAGCCCCGATGATAAACACATTAAAAGCTACAACAATGTGGAAGACATCCATGTACACAATATGAAAGAGTACTGGTGGGATGTTCCAGTAAAGACCCCAATAAAATGCAGGCATAACAGACCAGATATTATGATATGGGACAGGGAGAAGAAAACATGCACAGTAGTGGAAATTAGCTGCCCAGCAGATGCCAATATAATATCAAAGATTAGTGAAAAGGAGAATATTTATGCAGAACTGATGAGAAATCTGCAGATACTCCACCCTGATTACACCTTCAGATTTATGCCTGTGATTATTGGGGCACTGGGATATGTTAGTAACTGCCTCAATACAAATCTTGAGAAGCTAGGCTTCACAGGAACAGAAAGAACACAACTAGTTAGGAAATTACAAGTACAATCCATTAATGGAACAGTAAAAATATGTAAAACATTCCAAAAATTTTGCATCTAATAACTGCATATACACATGTACAGATACAAAGCATATACACATGCACACATACAACTCAAAACATACACATCCACACATACAATAACATCCATATCTACACATGCATGCATGCAGACATACATACATATGATGTTGTGTAAATTGTAATGAGAGAGTCTTGTGTCTATGTTAGAAACCGACTCTCTCTCTATTGGTAAAACTTTGTGAAATTATAAAACCAGAACATACATACATACATTCATACACACATATACATACATACATACATGGTGGCTGCCAACTCGTTTGCGAGTACGGCCACTACTTTATATCCATGTAGGAGAACCCCTACCGATGCGCTGAACGAGTGTGACTTTTTAGTCCAGCCAGCGACTTGAAAACTCTGGTACAAACACTACACTTGTGACAATCATTGACACATAGTGCTGGGCCCATGGTACCATGTGACAACAAGTGCAGAGAGATCTCCAGATACAAAGCAATGCCTGTGCCGTGAAGCTTTTATAGTGAGCAAAGGCACTGCACAAAGCCAGTCCCACTCTCTTAACCAAGATGATATTTACCAAAAAGAAGAACACGTCAACATCATTGGATACCATCAGGGTTGCAGGTGTTATATCAGAGTTTTCCTTCTCCTAGAATTCTGCCTTGACAAAGGCTAAGGGGTCATCCCTCCCGGTGATTTTGGATGGCCATTGACTCTTAAGAGCTCCTTTGCCCTTTGACAGGTTTTGTTTTTAGTCCTGCAGGATGTCCAAAGTCACCCTCCTCACCAAGAAACCTTGGTGGGGTTGCCAGTTTAGTCGCCAACGACCCGACCATGAGACAGGTTGTACTGGGATACATGTTACCAGTAGCACCAACTGGTGACCTGACATAACATACATACATACATACATACATACATACATACATACATACATACATACATACATACATACATAGGCATTGTAAAACATTCAGACCGTTGCTCTACCGACTCTGTTAATCCACCACCCACAGTGATTGAAATATAATGCTTAATACGCCTCCTTACCATTCTCTTTCTAGTTTGTTAACAAGAGGACGTAATAGAGTTAGCTTTTGTTGTTTTGTTTTAATAAAAAAAAGAAATGCCATTCCCATCTAATTGAGCCTCGTTTTTCACAACACTTATTTCCACTGATAAAATATCTCACGTGCAGTCAGCCAGAAATCCACATTAATCTGCTTCTAAATTCTGCTTCCTTCCTCTCTTCCTTTCTTCCTTCCTTCCCTTCCTCTCTTCTTCTCTTCCTTCTTCCCTTCCTCTTTTCCTTTCTTCCTTCCTTTCTTCCTTCCTTCCCTTCCTCTCGTCTTCCCTCCCCTCTCTCATTCCCCTTCTTTCCTTCTTCCCTTCCCTTCTTCCTTCCCTCCCTTCTTTTCTTCCTTCTTTCTTCTCTTCCTTCTCTTCCTTCCTCTCTTCTGTCCTTCCCTCTCCCTCTTTCTTTCCCTCTTCTTCCCTCTTCCCTTCTTCCCTTCTTCTCTTCCTTCATTCCATCCTTTCTTCCTTTCTCTCTTCTTTCCTTCCTCCTCCCCTCTTTCTTTCCCCCTTCCCTTCTTCCCTTCTTCCTTCCTTCCTTCCTTCCTCCCTTCTTCCCTTCTTCCTTCCTCCCTTGCTTCTCTTTTCCCCTTTCTTTCTTTCCTTCCTTTTCTTTATACTATATTTTTTATACTTATCTATTATAGTTTTTTTTCCTTTTTAGCTGGTTCTTATTTTTTCTTTTGGTTTTTGTTGTTTTTGTTTTTTGTTTTTTCCCTACCTTTTTTTTCTCCTGTTTTCTTCTGCTCATCTCCATCATCATCATCACCATCATCATCATAATCATAATCATTATCATCACTATCATCATCACCACCACTACCACCAACACCACCACCACCACCACCGCCACCATCCCTACCACCATCACCATCACCACAACCACCATCCCCACAACCATCATCACCACCAACACCACACCACCACTACCATCACCACCATTAACACCACCACCACCAATACCACCATC
Organism: Eledone cirrhosa; assembly: GCA_964016885.1. Taxonomy (NCBI): domain Eukaryota; kingdom Metazoa; phylum Mollusca; class Cephalopoda; order Octopoda; family Eledonidae; genus Eledone; species Eledone cirrhosa. Next base: position 64,648,771 of record OZ024743.1, read on the forward strand.
ACCACCACCACCATCCCCACCACCATCATCACCACCAACACCACACCACCACTACCACCACCACCAACACCACCATCACCACCACAACAACCACCACCACCTCCACCACCTCCACCACCTCCAACACCACCATCACCACCACAACCACCACCACGACCACCATCACCACCAACAGGTCATTCCACTCTGTTACCCTTTCTTTCCTCATATATCTTATTTATATATTTATATATATATTCGGGGTTTTCAGGGGTTGTCACAGGGGTCACTGCAAATAGGTGATATTTCCACAAGAATACTGGCAAGAAGGACGCAATAGTGATGAGTACTCTTGAGGTAACGGGAGCCAAAATATCCTCCATCTTTCTTTTATTTTTTTTATTTTCGTTATTGTGGTGGTTTTGTTGTTGTTGCGGTTGTTGTTGTTGCTGTTGTTGTTGTTGTTGTTGTTGTTGTTGTTGTTGTTGTTGTTTTGTTGTTGCGGTTGCTGTTGTTGTTGTTGTTGGTGTTGTTGTTGTTGTTGCGGTTGCTGTTGTTATTGTTGCTGTTGTTGCGGTTGTTGTTGTTAGTGTTGTTGTTGTTGCGGTTGCTGTTGTTGCGGTTGTTGTTGCTGATGTTGATGTTGTTAATGTTGAGTTGTTGATGTTGTTGTTGATGTTGGTGCTGCTGTTGTTCTTATAGTTGTTGATGTTGCTGTTGTTGATGGTGTTGTTGTTGGTGCTGTTGTAGATGAGATTGTTGTTGTTACTGTTGGTGCTGTTTTTGTTTTTGTTGTTATTGATATTGTTGTTGTTGTTGTTTATGTTCTGCTATAGACGTGAGAAGTAATGCAAGATCTACTAAATAATTTTCTTATCAGCCGTAGATGTTGGCACAGAAGATAAGACGCAGGATGGCAAGTCTTTTTACGGCTATCTAGTTCACTAGCTTAGATACCTCACCCCCCCCCCCCTCTCGCTCTCTTTCTCTCTCTCTCTTTCTCTCTCTCTCTCTCCTTCTCACTCACTCTCTGAGTTCAAATCTCACTCGTGCTCGACCCTGCTTTTCGTTGCTTGTTGGTCGATAAGATAAACATGTGCAATTTACTGAAACCAAATCAATCCCTTATAACCTAGTGAATGTTCTGGGAGCTCAACCAACTATTTTGTTTCTATTTCATATCAGGCCTTTTTTTTTTCAAATTTTAGTTCTAGTAACCTATATTATCGCTACCTCGATTATACAAGCCCGGACGGTAAAGGAAAACGCTCTCCCAAAGCGCAGTACCCCTGGCACATATCGCTTCGTGGTCTCAGTGGACAGAGTCGAGAACCTGTTACTACTGAGGATGGCAAAGGAGACCATTCCAACTCGCGAGGCTCACTCCGTCCTTATAACAGTGAGTAAAGAGGTGTTTCGGGGACTAAAAACACAAAAAGAAAACACTTTTCAACGTGCAGAACCACAGGCACATGTCACCTCAGGGCCCTAGTGGACAGAGTCAAGAACTTTTTACCACTGAAGATGGCCAATTTCAACTCACGAGGCTTACTCCTGTGGGTGGCCAACTCCGTCCCTATAGCAGTGAGTAAAGAAGTTTTTCGAGGACTAAGAACGCCAAAAGACTCCACCATAGCAGGTTTGACAAGAAGTCAGTTTACTTCATGGGTCTCACTCATGCAGACGGCCAACTCCGCCTCGATAGCAGTGAGGACCAAAAACCCTACAGGTTTCCACCTGTAACTCCCTCTTTATTTTTCAAAATAAATAAATATATAAAACTTGGAAGTATAAACCCCGAGGACAAATGGAATTCACAAACAGGTCTCGATCGGCATTGGAACTAATGAATTTAAATTCCTGTTGTACGAAGTTTGCAAAACCATTTTTTACTAGCCAAATATATAGATTAAGGGCACATAGCTCCTAATGAAGTCGAAAGGGCGCCGCCATGATACACGGCTTGTCTTGAGCATTTTAAACCTGGCGGAACCCATCAGTCTCCTGGTCGGAATGCCACCGATGGTCTTACATTAGAAATATGGAAATGAAAGGGTTAAATTTATTCGGAAAGCGCGTGAACTTGTGGTGGGGTTATTGGACTTACGATCGTAGGTTCGATTCCTGGGCTGGGTTGTGTGTTGTGTTCTTGAATAAAACATTTCATTTCACCTTGCTCCAGTATACTCAGCGGAAAATGAGTATCAGCAGGAGCTTTAACCCTGCGATAAACTGGCGTCCTGTCCAGGGGGTTAGTTTTACACTCTCAGTCTTTTAATGCCGAGGAAACTGATGAGCTAGATTTTAATTTAACTTTAACTTAGCTTTTTGAGAGAAGAAAAATATGTTTACTAACAGTTTTACTCTTAAACTGTTAATCGTTTATTCTTTAAACTGATTTTTGTAATGCCTAGAGTGAAGGTATGAGCAACCTTTTCCGAGCAGTGGGCCGCATAGGATATAGGGTCATCGCAATCATATGAGGGTTATTTTTTTTTTTTTTGCCTTATTACTTGGCTGATAAAATGTTATAATTAACAGGGAGGCAAGTTCACATTGTTGATATTACAAATGATGTTTCACTGTTATTTCATGCTCTGTGTACGTCTCTCAAAATATCATAATTAAATATTGTTTGCGTTAATCTCATTTTGAAATCCTTATTCCCACTTTTAAGTCGTAAAGTTTCATTTTAAACCCTTTAATCTCACTTCTCATTTTGAATTAACAAGAGCTCACTTAGAACTGGTATGTCTTCAATTAAAATTACAAACACTGTAGTTTGGTCTCACTGATTTTCAACTATAATCTCGCCAAAGCTGCCGTTTTATTTCGTATATAAAGGTATGTTGGCTCAAAGATTCCTTGTTGCTATTTGTTCAATTACTCTAATAGCGCAGGAATTTGTTCCTAATTAAATTGTAGGATTCCTTCATTGGAATTTTAATTGAATCAACCATATTGCCTCACATGCTGAACTTTAGAAATGTCTCACATATTTATATTCTTCCACTAACAGATTGGATTTACAAACAATCGTTAGATAATCTTTGCAGGCTTTTTTTTCCTTTTAGAACAGCCAAATTTTAATGACTAATTTTTGGGGGACAATTACATAATATATGTTTTATTTATAATATGAAAAATACCGAGGATTGTCCGTCCTTTTTCTCTTAATACCGGTCGTTGTCGAGACCTCACTGCCGAGCTGATCCACAAGATCGGAACGTCAGCAGCCCGTCTGAGGAAGGAGCGTCGCGAGGTGGGGTGACTATTGCAGTAGGTGTTGCTGGCCATTGTCCGCGGTAATGCTTTTGCGGTCTTATCCGCGTGGCGCACCCCCAACACCGCCGCGCCCTAGGCCTAGAGCCCATCACCCCCTTCCCCCTCCCATTCTTCTCTGACCCTAGAACCCTTGTATTTCCCTTCCTTTTCCGTTTTTAAATATTTGTACTGTTGTTATTTGAAATAGATTTGCTTATGATTTTTTAATGACTAATTAAACATTTCGATATTGTAGTTTAACCCTATGTCATCCCTAATCAAGCAGGTCCATGATTGAGGGCGTTACAACCATGATTATTCCGCCATTTTGTGTATGTATATCTTGGACTACATTGTCCAATGTTCTTCCTTCTCTAAAGTGGCTTGCGTAATTTGGAGGGAAATTTATTTTTTCTTATCAGCCGTAGATGTTAGCACAGAAGATAAGAAGAGGGATGGAAAAAAATGTTCATGGTATCTAATTCTCTGGCTTAGATACTCTCTATCTCTCTCTCTCTATCTCTCTCTCTATTTATTTTTCTCTCTTTCTTTATTTCTCATTCTTTCTTTCTCTTTCTTTCTATTTCTTTCTTTCTTTCTCACACCCTCTCCATCACTCTCTCATTCACACACTTTCTCTTTTTCACACATTATCTCTCTCTCTACTTCCCTCTCTCTCCCTCTCTCTCTCGCTCTCTCTCTCTCTCTACCTCCCCCTCTCTCTCTCTATTTCTATCTATCTATCTATCTATCACACACACACATACACAAACGCTCACTCTCTCTCTCTCATAATTCAAATCTCAGTCGTGGTTGGCCTTGTCGTTTGTTGCTTATTAATCAATAAGATAAGCCTGTGTAATTTACTGAAACCTGCTATTTCTAGCAGATCCATTGACCGTGAAGAAGCTCCATGTTCGGCTCATTAAATATTTGTTGACTTAATTAGGTGTTTACTGGTAATTATAGTTTCAAATGTCAGCCTGCAATCTATGAAAGCAGCTTTAGGTTTGGAAGCAGCAATCCAAAGATATTTCTTCTATTTGTGTTTGGAAACATTCGCCTCAGCTAAGTAGCAGGCACTTATAATGATATAATACTTGATGTTTGTATTGATCTAGAGCGTGCAACGGGTGGCCCGCGAGCCACAATCCGACCCGCCAGACCAGTCTGGGGGGGCCGCGATGACCGTTTTTAATTTTTACCTTTAGGCTTATTTAGAATATTTTTCGTAACCGTAATACAATTTTCTGTTAGTTGACCTATACTAAAATTCCTCACTGATAGGGTCATGTGTGTTATAATTTCCCAGTTCGATGTTATTGAAAGAAGTTGTGGTGAATCTTTGGAATAGTGCTTAATAAATATTAATGGCCCTAATAGTTGTTCAAATGTTCAAAAGTGGCCCGCCAATGGAATATGCTGCACACCCCTGGTATAGATGTAAGTAAGGTGGCGAGTTGGCAGAGTCGTTAGAACGTCGGATAGAATGCTTTGCGGTATTCGGTTCGCTTCTCTGCTCTCTGAGTTCAAATCCCACCGAGGTCAACTTTGCCTTTCACCCTTTCGAGGTCGATTCTTCCTCTATGTCTCTTTCTCATTTCCTCTCTCTCACTTTCTATGTTTCTCTGGAAGAAATCGGCTGTACTGAGGCCTAGAGAGGGATGGGCTCTGCCAGGTTTAATAGTGACCTAGAAAGGTCGTATATTAATACGGCGCCCCTAAGACTCTATTATAAGTTAGGGGACCATACATACATAGATGTAAGTAGGGTGGCGAATTGGTAGAGTCTTTAGAACGTCAGATAGAATGCTTTATGGTATTCGTTTCGACTCACTGCTATCTAAGTTCAAATCCCGCTGAGGTCAACTTTGCCTTTCATCTCGAGGGTACCAAAATCGGCACTCTATGCTATTGCAAAGTGCATATATTAAGAACAAAACAAGGTTTCACATTAAGGTCTTTATTGATTATGCATAGTTACGACTATTTCACTGATGGCTGGCTCAGGATCCATGTTAATTCAACAGACCCGACTCAGCCCGATCTGGTCTTCTGCCTAAATCAGAAATCAACATACAGGGTGTTTCAAAAAGAATGACCCAATTTTAAACAGTTATATTTATTGCAAAAAACGTTTTACAGTAATGGAACAAAGTTCAGCATGTGACACGCTGGCAAAGACATTGATTATAACCTCAGTATAAGTTGTTGTCAGTCAGTTTTAAATTTATGTCCGCGCAACGGAAGGCGTTTTGTGTTCTGCAGTTCAGTAAGACTGAATCCGTGATCAGAGTTCAACGTAGATTTCGTCTGCGATTTGGGGTTGATCCTCCACTGTCAAAGAACATTCGACGTTGGTATCGGCAATTTGAAGAAACAGGATGCTTGTGTAAGGGGAATAGTCCAGGTCAGCCACACACGTCTGATGAAAATGTGCAAAGAATTCAAAAGGCGTTTGAACGAATCCTGCGCAAGTCTACAAGTCGTGCCAGCCTTGAACTTGCTATACCTCATACAACTGTATGGCGTATGTTAAGGCGACGTTTGAGCATGAAGCCATACCGATTACAACTTGTGAAAACTCTTCGTGTTGATGACAAAAGGAAACGTGTGGAATTCTGCAATGACCTTTTAGAGGACATGGTAGACGACAGTTTTTTGCCGAGGTTGATTTTTAGTGACGAAGCTACGTTTCATCTCAGCGGTAAAGTTAATCGTCATAACGTGCACATATGGAGACTCCAGCATCCTCATGAAACCGTCGAGCATGAACGAGATTTCCCAAACGTGAACGTTTTTTGCGCAATTTCACAAACCAAGATTTATGGCCCATTCTATTTTTAGGAAGACACAGTGACTGGACGAACCTATCTTGAAATGCTGCAGGGCTGGCTTTTTCCACAAATTCATGTAGACTCAGACAATTTCATATTCCAGCAAGACGGAACACCGTCACACTGGCACAAGGAAGTGCGGGGTTTCCTCAATGACATAATTCCACAACGCTGGAGAGGACGTGCGGGATTTCGAATCAAGGCCTTACAGTCTTGTCCTCCAAAATCTGCAGACATGACACCCTGCAACTTCTTCTTGTGGGGATACGTTAAGGAATGTGTTTTTGTTCCACCATTAGCTAGTAACCTCGATGAGCTTAAAGGCAGTGGAAGGAGCAAAAGGTAAACGGAAACAACAAAGCGAACAACACAATACAATGAAGAAATATATTAGTTTAATAGTTGATGTATTGATATAGTAGGAAAAGAGTCTTAACGTTTCAGACACTAATTCCTCATCAGAAGATAGAATGAGAAATAAAAGATGAAATTGAAAGATAAAGAGTGAGATGGGTATGAAACAAAAAATTTGAGAAAAAGCATGTGTGTATTCAGTTGTATATATATATGTGTGTGTGTGTGTGTGTGTGTGTGTGTGTGTGTGTGTGTGTGTGTGTGTGTGTGTGTGTGTGTGTGTATTTGTGTGTGTGTATGTATGTGTGCGTGTGTGTGTGTATCTGCGTGTATGTATATATCTGTGTGTATATATATGTATGTATATATGTGTGTATGTGTGTCCATATATTATGTTGGGGGTATCTCTACCCAGTATTTTTAACTTTGTTTTTCTTTCTTTCCCTATATTTTCTTAAATCTCCGTTGAAACATGATAAATACACTTGACCACAATTTTATCATTCCTGCCATATATGGTAATTTATGGCATCTTTCTAATCTACAATTGCTGCCATTTTGTCGTCTAAAAGACCACCACTTCGCCATTTCTTCCGCTGTTCGTTGTTGAGTTGTTTTGTTTGTTTTTTTTGTTTTTGTTATCATTTTTTACGTTTATTCTATTTGTTATATTTCTCTGTCTCTCTCTATATATATATGTGTGTGTGTGTGTGTGTGTGTGTCTCTCTCTGTCTATGTGTGTATTTCTCTCTCTCTCTCTCTCTCTCTCTCTCTCTCTCTCTCTCTCTCTCTCTCTCTCTCTCTCTCTGTACACCCCTTCTCTATAGATTGAATATATAATAATAACTGATTTAACAAGGTCAGCAATTTGGAGGAAGGGAAAAGTCGATCATATCAACCTCAGTTCTTTAAGGGTCCTTTATTTTATCTACCTCGGAACGACGTGAAGCAAAGTTGACCTCGGCGGGATTTGAACTCAGAAAATAAAGGGCTGTAACTAACTGCTGCAAAGCATTTATTTGTGCCCTCAGCTGGGCTTTTTAGTTTTAGGATTGGTGAGAATTTTTGAATTTAATACCTGGGTGTAACTTTTCAATTCTTTTCAATTACTTTTCAATTACTTGCGCCAAGCTAACTTTGATATGTAAAATTGGGAGGGGTGCTGTGTATACTAATTTGTGTGTGCGTGTGTGTGTGTATGTGTGTGTGTGTGTGTGTGTGTGTGTGTGTGTGTGTGTGTGTGTGTGTGTGTGTGTGTGTGTGTGTGTGTGTATGTGTGACAGCTCACACCTATGCAGGTTTAGCTGGCCTCCTCCAATGTATATCTCGTTGGATGATTTAATTATAGGGACCCCAGTCCTATCATCTCATTTCTACAGCTGAGTAAACTGGAGCAACGTGAAATAAAGTGTCTTACTCAAGGAAAGAAGAAAACCCGGTCCGAGAATTGAACTCACAACTTTTCGATTGTAAGCTCAATCCTCTAACCATTAAGCCATGCACCTTCATTTTTTGTGTATTAGGAGCCCCCCAAACCTGAAGTGCCCCGGGCCCTCCAAGGTCTAAATCCAACCCCGACCGTGAGACCTTATGATGGCAAAGCTGACTTCTTAACTATTTGGCCTTACTGAGTATATTCTCCTACATAATGAACTAAACAACTAATTACTATTAACCGTCAGCTATTGACTTTCCACTTCAATAATAATAATTGTTTCTACTTTTGGCACAAGGCCAGCAATTACCCCAGTGCATTACTGGTACTTTATTTTATCGACCCCGTAAGGATGAAAGGCAAAGTTAACCGCGGCAGGATTTGAACTCAAACCATAAAGGGCTGTAACTCTTTGCTGCAAAGCATGGCGTCCGACCTTCTTCCGATACTGCCAATCCACCGCCACTTCAATCCACCGCCACATCAATACAAATAATTATTTCTACTTTTGGCACAAGGCCAGCAAATACCCAGTACATTACTGGTACTTTATTTTATCGACCCCGTAAGGATGAAAACCAAAGTTAACCTCGGCGGGATTTGAACTCAGGCCGTAAAGGGACGTAACTATACTGGAAAGCATGGCGTCCGACTCTCTACCGATACTGCCAATTCACCATACTAATAATTGTTTCTACTATTGGCACAAGGCCAGCAATTACCCAGTACATTACTGGTACTTTATTTTATCGACCCCGTAAGGATGAAAGCAAAGTTAACCTCGGTGGGATTTGAACTCAGTCCGTAAAGGGACGTAACTCTGTGCTGCAAAGCATAGCGTCTGACGCTCTATCGATACTGCCAATCACCATACTAATAATGTTGAGTATCTGGGGAGCAACAGAAATACGATATAGTTGATATCTTCAGAGTATTGACCCTTAGGGAGGAAATAATAGCTAGCTATATTGTAGTATATTTGGGAATTAGGGAGTTATCGGAAACTAAATTATTATAGATCTTCATAATAATTATTTCTAATTTAGGCACCAGTAATGTGGGGGGGGGAGTAGATAGAGAGGGGAAGGGAGGGAGAGATAGAGAGGGAAAGTCAGGAAGAGATAGAGAGGGGGAGTGAGGAAGAGATAGAGAAAGGAAGGGAGAAAGAGATAGAGAGGGGAAGTAAGAAAGAGATAGAGAGGGGAAGTGAGGAAGAGATAGAGAGAGGAAGTGAGGAAGAGATAGAGAGGAGAAGGGAGAAAGAGATAGAGAGGGGAAGTAAGAAAGAGATAGAGAGGAGGAATCAATCCCGGTCTTACTAAAGACTGCCAATTGGCCGCCTTATAATCTAAAGTATAAATCTAAACTATAATAAAGGAAGGTCTGCGGGACTGCGTACGGTTTATTTATTTTTTATCCCGTTAGTAAAATAAGTTGGATTACTTTGAATAAATAATTGTTTCTACTTTTGGCACAAGGCCAGCAATTATCCCAGTGTATTACTGATACTTTATTTTATCGACCCCGTAAGGATGAAAGGCAAAGTTAACCTCGGCGGGATTTGAACTCAGATAATGAATGAATATTACATAATTTATCTACTAAATTTCGTAAACAAAAATAATTTCGTAAAAATAAATAATTTAAAATTGACTTCTTTTCAAAGTTGCACGTCCGGTATATCGTTACCACCACCACCACTTCAACCACCATATATATAGAAAGAGAGAGTGTGTGATGTCAACACTTCCGGTGGCGATCACTTAAATAAACATACTAAATTTCTCCTAATGCAGTTTATATATAATATCGTCTTTTTTTAATGTATCATGGATTACGTTACTGATTACATAAGACAGTGTAACAACGTCTTCGTTCAATTTCTGTTTGTATTGTCAATTACGATTTTATTTGATGTATCATATCTACTTGCGTATAATATCCACCGAAGGGTGGTTTTTCTGTTAGTTTCAATAATTTCTCTTAATTCTTCCTCGTTGTATGATCTCATGTAAACATCAACAATACGTTTTATTATTGTTACTAGCAAAAAAACCACCCTTCGGGTGGTTTTCTGCTAGCGTGTGTAGTGTGAATATTGATATTATACGCAAGTATATATGAATGTAGATATGATACATCAAATAACATCGTAATTGACAATATACACAGAAATTGAACGAAGACTGTGTTACACTCTCTTATGTAATCAGTAACGTGATACATTAAAAAAAGACGATATTATATATAAACTGCATTAGGAGAAAATTAGTGACGGAAATATATGAATTATTATTTAAGCGGTCGTTAACCGGAAGTGTTGACATTTGAAAATTTTAAAGTGAACCTTAAAATAAACAATAAAATATATTTAATCAACAGCCACGAAATTTAGTAGATAAATTATGTAATATTCATTATTTATTCAAAGTAATCCAACTTATTTTACTAATGGGATAAAAAATTATTAACCATACGCAGTCCTGCGTTCCTTACTTTATTATAGTTTAGACTAACAGAGTGGCCCGGCGGTGCTCGGGATTTGCTCTAGGGTTCTTATATATTCGATATATATTTATCCTTATCGAGCCTCGTGAAATAAATACGTTTGTTTATATTTTGTTATTGTGTATGCAAAAATATCTGTACACGAATATATAATTATATATATAAATATATATAACAGTACAGAGAAGTACGTAATACCTCGGCCTCGGGATGGTGTCTACATTTTGTGATTATAAAATAAATTCGTCGTAGATTGCCAAGGGTTTTTTCCGTGCGAAGAAAATCAATACTTTATCGCCAAATAAATACTTTTGTTTATATTTTGTTATTGTGTATGCATATATATATATATATATATATATATATATATATATATATATATATATATATATATGTATATATATATGTATACATATATATATATATATATATATATATATATATATATATATATATATATATATATATATATATATATATATATATATATATATAAATTTGTATATATATATATATATATATATATATATATATATATATATATATATATATATATATATATATATATATATATATGTATATATATATGTATACATATATATATATATATATATATATATATATATATATATATATATATATATATATATATATATATATATATATATATATATATATATATATATACATACATGTATATATATATATATATATACAATGATATTAAATAAATGGAAACTATATTTATAAAACCATATTTATTTTATTATATATAGTTCAAGGGTACCAAGATGCATTGGTATGCTTTCCTCAGATAAAATACAAAGTTTGTTTTATAAATAGAGACATACCCATGAAAATCATACCTTATCATTTGGATATTCACTGGATAGTGGAAATATATTAGGGATTTTTCAAACTTATGTGTGAATATGCAAAGGAATATGTAAATAATTGAAAAACAACCGTTTATTTAAACGAGTATGGAGAGAAAGAGAAGAGATAGGAGGAGAAAGATAAAAAAAGTACGAGAGAGAGAGAAGAAAGAAACAAGAGAAGATGAATAAAAACTCATATAACGTTAATTTGAGGGAAATATATTCTAAGTATATATCTTAATAGTACGTGTATTTACGATTATTAGTTGTTTAAAATTTGTTTATAATATAATATTTTTCTTCTGTTATAAGTAGATAAATAAATAAATAAATACATAAATAAATAAATAAATAACTAAATAAATAAATAAATAGATGGGTATATCATGTTATAGATAATTGTTCTAATGAGTTATGAGGGATATTGGTTTTGTATTTAATGTAAATAAATATTAAGTTAAATTAAATTAAATTAAGAAGAATATTTATATTTATATGATTTAAAATGGGAAGATACGGAAAAAACTCCGGTTTAATTTATTTATTCGTTAGTGTGAGTCTATTTAGTCAAAATAAGTATAGATGTTGAAAGATACATTTAGCCGGAATCAGTTAGTGAAATAATATTGAAAATATATTGAAAAAATATTGAAAAAATATTGAAAAAATATTGATAGAGTAATGAAAAAATATTGAAAAAGTATTGAAAAAATATTGAAAAATTTAAGAAAATTTTTTTTTAAATAATTTATAAGAGATAAGTAATTTTTAAAGAAGTAAAAATTAAAGAAATAAAAATTAAAGAAATAAAAATTATTAAAATTAAAATTTTAAAAAATTAGAATTATATACGTATATATTTTATGAAACTTTAAGAAGTCGAATTACAGCAAATGTTATAGATATTATGATTTAGAGATATGAATATATTAAAACCAAGTGGATGAGATTGTTATGGAAATAAGTAGAAATATAAGTTATATATAGTTCTGAATGCTGAATTCTGGCGATGTCTACAAGAATTAAATAAATTCGTTCTTAGATTAATAGAGTTTTTACATTTAAGTATGAAAAAAATTTCCTCAATGCACAATTTGCAGATAAAGCTGTGTTTCAGTACGCAGGTGCTTTTGAAGCTATTTCCCAAGCTAATGAATAGTCCATATTCTTGCATTTTAAGTTCCATATCAGGTTTGAAAGAGAAGTTGAAGATTTTTTATCAAATCTTCAGAAAGAATAATTGTGGTTATTCCAGCGACTTTTAAATTCTGTAGAAGTTGAACCGACATAGTTAAATATATTATCACTAGTTTTAACTGTGCATTTATAGACTTCCAACAAATTAAATAACCTTTCTACTTATATATATATATTAAAATAACAGATTAAAGTTTAAGCAAAGAATTGCTGTTTTCACCCTTAACGGGATCTTCTGAAACTAAAAACATCAATCTGTGAAGGCAGAAGTAAATATTTCGAAAAACGTTACACACTATATATATATACACACACTATATATACGTATACATACACACATATAGCGTCATAATGTCGTAATGCAGACAGCCAGACATACAGACAGATATTATAAGGGCGCAACGTTATATCTATGTATCTATCTAAAAAGAGAAAGACTAACAATTATAGAGAGAGATCGCTAAATCGCCTAATGCGGCTCCTAGGGCATTGAAAATTTGAAATATTTTTTTTCTCAAAACACTCACAGGACCATAAGTATTACATGTGTAAAGTTTGAAAACAATCGGTTGGGTGGTTCTCGAGTTTTAGTGAGCTGACAGACAGACAGACAGACATACAGACAGACAGACATTCTCTGTTGTAGATATATAGATTAGGTGCGGTGGGTTGGCAGTATCGGTAGAGGGTTGGACGCCATGCATTCTAGCATAGTTACGTCCCTTTACGGTCTGAGTTCAAATCCCGTCAAGGTTAACTTTGCCTTTCATCCTTACGGGGTCGATAAAATAAAGTACCAGTAATGCACTGGGATAATTGCCGGCCTTGTGCCAAAAGTAAAAATAATTATTGTTATTAAGGGCGATGTATTGGCAGGTCGATAAAATAAAGTACCAGTCATGCACTGGGGTCGATTTAAACGACTTTCTCCTCCAAAAAATTTGCGTCGAGTGAAATGCTTTGAGGCATTTAGTTACGGCCCTTTGCCTTTTATCCTTACGGCGTCGATAAAATGAAGCACCAGTAATGCACTGGATCAATTTAATCGATTTTCCCTCCCTTACCTGGAAATTGTTGGCCCTGTACCAAATGTAGAAATAATTATTATTAATGCGGTTGATATATTAAAGTACCAGTTAAATAATGGGGTTGAGAAAATAAAGTGCCAGTCATGTACTGGGGTCGATATGATCATCTATTCCCTCTGGCCCCCAAAATTACTGGACCTGTCCCTAAAGTAGAAATTATTATTTTCATCAAGAATGAGTTATCAAAACCCAAAAGGGATTTCCGTTTCTAGATAATTATCTTCATAACAAATTCATTGATTGGTGTGATGGTGTGTTGGTGGAGACGAAGTCCATAAATTTAGTATGATGATGATAATGATGATGATGATGATGATGATGATGATGATGATGATGATGATGATGATGATGATGATGATGATATTTGTTGCTGATGACGATGATCGTGATGATGATGATGATGATGATGATGATGATGATGATGATGATGATGATGATGATAGTGATGATGGTGATGATGCTGTTGTTGTTACCAATAAACCATTCTATGATTGGTATTCTGTTGTTTACAACTGAGAAAAATAAAACATTTTATGTTTTAATTCTAGGCAAAAAAAAAACCAGCCGGCAGGAGATCCAGGAGTAGACTCCGAGGAAGATGGTTGGATAACATCCATGAGCTTGGCTGGTCTCGCTTGGGGATCCAGTCCAATCAGTTGGAAACGGTTGCTTTTGGAACCCGCTGGAAGGAGTGTTTGAGGACAAAGTTGACCTCGGCGGGATTTGAACTCAGATAGAAAAGAATCGAAAGGAATACTGCAAAGTATTCTGTACAACATTCTAACAACTCTGTCAATTCGCCGCCTTAATGGCAAACCAATACTGGATTCCTAAAATTAAATATGTTCTACACTATTGCCAAAAATAATTGATTTCTAACGAGGGCAAAAGGGCATCAAATTTTATGAAGAAAAAAATTGATTACATCAACCCCCAGTACTTGACTGGTACTTTGTTTTATCGACCCCGGAAGGATGAAAGCCAAAGTTGATTAAATCAACCACAGTACTTGATTGGTACTTTATTTTGATGGCCTCGGCAAGATTAGAATTCAGAATGTAAAGGTGTGTAACTAAACACTGCAAATCCACTGCGCTTCATTGTTGCTAAAATTATTAAAATAAAATTGTAGGGTTGTGGATTGGCAGAATTGGTGGTAGTATTGTAGGTTGTGGATTGGCAGAATTGGTGGTAGTATTATGGGTTGTGGGTTGGCAGAATTGGTGGTAGTATTGTGGGTTGTGGATTGGCAGAATTGGTGGTAGTATTGTAGGTTGTGGATTGGCAGAATTGGTGGTAGTATTGTCGGTTGTGGATTGGCAGAATTGGTGGTAGTATTATGGGTTGTGGATTGGCAGATTTGGTGGTAGTATTGTGGGTTGTGGATTGGCAGAATTGGTGCTAGTATTATGGGTTGTGGATTGGCAGATTTGGTGGTAGTATTGTGGGTTGTGGATTGGCAGAATTGGTGCTAGTATTATGGGTTGTGGATTGGCAGATTTGGTGGTAGTATTGTGGATTGTGGATTGGCAGAATTGGTGGTAGTATTATGGGTTGTGGATTGGCAGAATTGGTGGTAGTATTGTAGGGTTGTGGATTGGCAGAATTGGTGGTAGTATTATGGGTTGTGGATTGGCAGATTTGGTGGTAGTATTGTGGGTTGTGGATTGGCAGAATTGGTGGTAGTATTGTAGGGTTGTGGATTGGCAGAATTGGTGCTAGTATTATGGGTTGTGGATTGGCAGATTTGGTGGTAGTATTGTGGGTTGTGGATTGGCAGAATTGGTGGTAGTATTATGGGTTGTGGATTGGCAGAATTGGTGGTAGTATTGTAGGGTTGTGGATTGGCAGAATTGGTGCTAGTATTATGGGTTGTGGATTGGCAGATTTGGTGGTAGTATTGTGGGTTGTGGATTGGCAGAATTGGTGGTAGTATTGTAGGGTTGTGGATTGGCAGAATTGGTGGTAGTATTGTAGGTTGTGGATTGGCAGAATTGGTGGTAGTATTGTAGGTTGTGGATTGGCAGAATTGGTGGTAGTATTGTCGGTTGTGGATTGGCAGAATTGGTGGTAGTATTATGGGTTGTGGATTGGCAGAATTGGTGCTAGCATTATGGGTTGTGGATTGGCAGATTTGGTGGTAGTATTGTGGGTTGTGGATTGGCAGAATTGGTGGTAGTATTGTAGGGTTGTGGATTGGCAGAATTGGTGGTAGTATTGTCGGTTGTGGATTGGCAGAATTGGTGGTAGTATTGTAGGGTTGTGGATTGGCAGAATTGGTGGTAGTATTGTCGGTTGTGGATTGGCAGAATTGGTGGTAGTATTGTCGGTTGTGGATTGGCAGAATTGGTGGTAGTATTGTGGGTTGTGGGTTGGCAGAATTGGTGGTAGTTTTGTGGGTTGTGGGTTGGCAGAATTGGTGGTATTATTGTAGGTTGTGGATTGGCAGAATTGGTGGTAGTATTGTGGGTTGTGGATTGGCAGAGTGGGTGGTAGTATTATGGGTTGTGGATTGGCAGATTTGGTGGTAGTATTGTGGGTTGGCAGAATTGGTGGTAGTATTGTGGGTTGTGGGTTGGTAGAATTGGTGGTAGTATTGTGGGTTGTGGATTGGCAAAATTGGTAGTAGTATTATGGGTTGTGGATTGGCAGAATTGGTGGTAGTATTGTGGGTTGTGGGTTGTCAGAATTAGTGGTAGTATTGTGGGTTGTGGATTGGCAGAATTGGTGGTGGTATTATGGGTTGTGGATTGGCAGAATTGGTGGTAGTATTGAGGGTTGTGGATTGGCAGAATTGGTGGTAGTATTGAGGGTTGTGGATTGGTAGAATTGGTGGTAGCATTGAGGGTGGCAGATTGGCAGAATTGGTGGTAGTATTGTGGGTTGTGGGTTGGCAGATTTGGTGGTAGTATTATGGGTTGTGGATTGGCAGAATTGGTGGTAGTATTGTGGGTTGTGCTTTTGACAGAATTGGTGGTAGTATTATGGGTTTTGGGTTGGCAGAATTGATGGTAGTATTGCGGGTTGTGGATTGGTAGAATTGGGGGTAGTATTGAGGGTGTGGGTTGGTAGAATTGGTGGTAGTCTTGTGGGTTGTGGATTAGCAGAATTGGTGGTAGTATTATGGGTTGTGGGTTGGCAGAATTGGTGGTAGTATTGTGGGTTGTGTGTTGGCAGAATTGGTGGTAGTATTGTGGGTTGTGGATTGGCAGAATTGGTGGTTGTATTGTGGGTTGTGGATTGGCAGAATTGGTGGTAGTATTATGGGTTGTGGGTTGGCAGAATTTTATGGTAGTATTATGGGTTGTGGGTTGGCAGAATTGGTAGTAGTATTATGTGTTGTGGGTTGGCAGAATTGGTAGTAGTATAATGGGTTGTGGATTGGCAGATTTGGTAGTAGTATTATGGGTTTTGAGTTGCCAGAAATGGTGATAGTATTATGGGTTGTGGGTTGGCAGAATTGGTGGTAGTATTGTGGGTTGTGGATTGGCAGAATTAGTGGTAGTATTAAGGGTTGTGGGTTGGCAAAATTGGTGGTAGTATTATGGGCTGTGAGTTGGAAGAATTGGTGGTAGTATTATGGGTTGTGGGTTGGCAGAATTGGTGGTAGTATTGTGGGTTGTGGATTGGCAGAATTTGCGGTAGTATTGTGGGTTGTGGATTGGCAGAATTGGTAGTAGTATTGTGGGTTGTGAATTGGCAGAATTGGTGGTAGTATTATAGGTTGTGGGTTGGCAGAATTGGTAGTAGTATAATGGGTTGTGGATTGGCAGAATTGGTGGTAGTATTATGGGTTTTGGGTTGGCAGAATTGGTGGTAGTATTGTGGGTTGTGGATTGGCAGAACTGGTGGTAGTATTATGGGTTGTGGGTTGGCAGAATTGGTGGTAGTATTATGGGTTGTGGATTGGCAGAATTGGTGGTAGTATTATGGGTTGTGGGTTGGCAGAATTGGTGTTAGTATTATGGGTTGTGGGTTGGCAGAATTGATAGTAGTATTATGGGTTGTGGATTGGCAGAATTGGTGGTAGTATTATTGGTTGTGGGTTGTCACAATTGGTGGTAGTATTATGGGTTGTGGGTTGGCAGAATTGGTGTTAGTATTATGGGTTGTGGGTTGGCAGAATTGGTGTTAGTATTATGGGTTGTGGGTTGGCAGAATTGGTGTTAGTATTATGGGTTGTTGATTGGCAGAATTGGTGGTAGTATTGTGGGTTGGCAGAATTGGTGGTAGTATTGTGCGTTGTGGATTGGCAGAATTGGTGGTAGTATTATGGGTTGTGGGTTGGCAGAATTGGTGGTAGTATTGTGGGTTGTGTGTTGGCAGAATTGGTGGTAGTATTGTGGGTTGTGGATTGGCAGAATTGGTGGTTGTATTGTGGGTTGTGGATTGGCAGAATTGGTGGTAGTATTATGGGTTGTGGGTTGGCAGAATTTTATGGTAGTATTATGGGTTGTGGGTTGGCAGAATTGGTAGTAGTATTATGTGTTGTGGGTTGGCAGAATTGGTAGTAGTATAATGGGTTGTGGATTGGCAGATTTGGTAGTAGTATTATGGGTTTTGAGTTGCCAGAAATGGTGATAGTATTATGGGTTGTGGGTTGGCAGAATTGGTGGTAGTATTGTGGGTTGTGGATTGGCAGAATTAGTGGTAGTATTAAGGGTTGTGGGTTGGCAAAATTGGTGGTAGTATTATGGGCTGTGAGTTGGAAGAATTGGTGGTAGTATTATGGGTTGTGGGTTGGCAGAATTGGTGGTAGTATTGTGGGTTGTGGATTGGCAGAATTTGCGGTAGTATTGTGGGTTGTGGATTGGCAGAATTGGTAGTAGTATTGTGGGTTGTGAATTGGCAGAATTGGTGGTAGTATTATAGGTTGTGGGTTGGCAGAATTGGTAGTAGTATAATGGGTTGTGGATTGGCAGAATTGGTGGTAGTATTATGGGTTTTGGGTTGGCAGAATTGGTGGTAGTATTGTGGGTTGTGGATTGGCAGAACTGGTGTTAGTATTATGGGTTGTGGGTTGGCAGAATTGGTGGTAGTATTATGGGTTGTGGATTGGCAGAATTGGTGGTAGTATTATGGGTTGTGGGTTGGCAGAATTGGTGTTAGTATTATGGGTTGTGGGTTGGCAGAATTGATAGTAGTATTATGGGTTGTGGATTGGCAGAATTGGTGGTAGTATTATTGGTTGTGGGTTGTCACAATTGGTGGTAGTATTATGGGTTGTGGGTTGGCAGAATTGGTGTTAGTATTATGGGTTGTGGGTTGGCAGAATTGGTGTTAGTATTATGGGTTGTGGGTTGGCAGAATTGGTGTTAGTATTATGGGTTGTTGATTGGCAGAATTGGTGGTAGTATTGTGGGTTGGCAGAATTGGTGGTAGTATTGTGCGTTGTGGATTGGCAGAATTGGTGGTAGTATTTGCTTTACATAAATTTGATATCGATAAACAAGCACCAGTCTAGTATTGGGATTAATTCTTCCTCTATATCTCTTTCTCATTTGAACACACTCTCTCTTTATATATATATATATATATATATATATATATATATATATATATATATATATATATTAAAATAACAGATTAAAGTTTAAGCAAAGAATGGCTGCTTTCACCCTTAACGGGATCCTTAACAGCGATTCTTTGCTTAAACTTTAATCTGTTATTTCAATAAATACTTGCTCTACGGTTCTTATATATCTGATATATATTTATCCTTATCGAGCCCTCTTTGGATTTTAGTCTTTAAATTTATTATTATTACTATATATATATATATATATATGTGTGTGTGTGTGTGTGTGTGTGTGTGTGTGTGTGTGTGTGTGTGTGTGTGTGTGTGTGTGTGTGTGTGTGTGTGTGTGTGTGTGTATATGTATATGTATATATATATATATATATATATGTGTGTATATATATATATACACAGTTAAAGAGTAACCAATCTTAAAGAGAGAGATGGAGATAGGAGAGGAGAGATTGTTGAATTAGTTAGAAGCCAAAGCGTGCAATATGCAGTGGGAAGCTGCTAGGTGACTGGGTTCATGCAGAAGTTAGGCGCGCAGAGCTGGAAATATTCATTAGTTAGGAAGACATTATTAAAAGATTGTCAACATAATTTAGTATGATGTAAGGAATGTAGACAATAATAATAATAATATTAATAATAATAATGTCCGTTTACAATTCTTTCGCTACTCCATATAATATTTCTGGATCAAATAACTATATATCATTTTTGATCTGGTTCAGTTGAAAATAATTAACATAATTAAAGATAGAGCGGCTCATCGGAACTTCAAAGGAATATAAATTAAAATAAGGAAAGAATGTTACATAATTTAATGTTCCATATATTGGTATTTCACTATGGTATCCTGGGTGTATCAATTGTCTGCCATAATCAAGCAGTATTCTTCTGTTGAGGCTGCATTGTGTGATATCTGCCTATGGGTAACAAGATGGCCGCCAATGGACATATTTACCTTACTAATTAGAGGGTGGTTTCAGGGGAAGTAACTCCTCGAGAGATTAGAAATTGTGTGTAGTTTATAGTTAAGTGCTAATTTTTTTTTTTTTTTATTGAGAGACAATGTAGGGGAGGTAACTTATAATTATCTATTCTGTTGGCGAAGGAATTAGCCCTTCGATGTTGACAGCTAATAGTTACCTCCGTTCTATCGTTAATCGGTAGAGGTCGTGATAGAGTTATGTAATATGCTTCGGTAATACAGAGATCACAAGATTTTCTTCGTCCATTGAACGGTTGGGCCCTAGCTA
>OZ024743.1:64674093-64691593 GCA_964016885.1 Eledone cirrhosa
TTTCTACATTTGGCACAAGGCCAGCAATTATCCCAGTGTATTACTGGTACTTTATTTTATCGACCTCGTAAGGATGAAAGGCAAAGTTAACCTCGGCGGGATTTGAACTCAGATCATAAAGGGCCGTAACTATTTGTGATCTGAATTGCGATATAATGTGTGTCTAATAGAAATAACACTGGTCAACAAGTAAATGTATTATACTCATTATGAATGCAAACCAACTTTTTTTGACAGATGTTTCATGCATTTCATTCCATATGCAGCGCGTATCAGTTTTTCTGTAGATACATGCAAATATTTACATATTTCTATATATGAAATCATTAACGTAATAAATAAGGACATATTTTTAGAAAGTAAATGAGTCTATTGAGTTAAAAATCATCACTATCATTCTACAAAGAGTGAATACACAAAAAATGGGTCAGACAAAACAGACAAAGTTAGAACAACAGAGTTAGAAACATTGTGATATGGATTTCTTGCGGTGTTCCTGATCTGGTTGATCATGGTAAAGTGTCCAGCATACTGTCATTCCAGAAGCCTTACCATTAATGTCCTGGTGAAATCTTTCACCATGTTCATCAGACACTGCTCCAAGGTTATCGGCAAAGAAATCCAGATGGGAGTTAAAGAAGTGAACTTTCAGTGACATGCGACAACCCATTGCTGAGTAACATTTCAGAAGATTCTTGATACCATCCTTGTAGTCCATTGCCTTCTTGTTGCCTAAGAAATTCTCACAGGTCCAATTGAAAGCATTCCAGGCAGGCAGTTCCAGTTCATCCAGTGTTGTCTTGAAGTTGACATCTTTGAGTACTTCTCTTCTTTGGGGTCCGACAAAGATACCCTCTTTCAACTTCGCCTGTGTGGTTTTAGGAATCTTTTCTACAATATACTCAAACCCGCTGGCATTTCTCTTCCCTAGTGTCTTTACAAACTGTTTCATAAGTCCAAGATTTGTGTGCAAAGGAGGCAATAAGACATTATATGGATCTACAAGAGGTGTATTCTTGACGTTAGAAAGTCCTGGTTGGTATGATGTTCTTGTCTGCCAGTTTGATTCCGAATAATGTCTGTCAGTTGCCCGATTATCCCATAGACACAAGAAACAACAGTATTTTGTGAAACCTGACTGCATTCCCATTAACATTCCAATGACTTTTAAATCTCCACATATTTCCATGAGTATCTTTCATAGGCAATGGCATGAAGTCAAAGTTCCATATTCTCATATGATTCATGAAGATGAATGGAGTGTGCAATAGGAATGGAGGGCTTCAAATTACCATTATAGAGAAGTACAGCTTTTAAACTTCGTTTTGAAGAGTCAATAAACAAACGTCACTCTGCAGGATCATGATTTTGTGACAAACATTCGAAAAGTCCATCGATGTTACTGCAAAAGCAAAGCGGGCCTTCAACAGAAAAGCACGTTTGTAGAACCACATTTCTCTGCCGAAAATAAGTTATACGAACACCGTGTTCTAGCAGATACTTCTCCTTCAGTCTTGATGCCAACAGTTCTGCTTTATCTTTTGATAGGTCTCTGACAAGGTCATTCAGTTCAACTTGGGAACATTTCTGAGGTTCAAATTTATCGTCATCAGCCATGTAATCTTCCTCAGCAGCACTATCGTGACAGTCAGCATCGTCGTCTGATGTTTCAATACCATCATTTGGTGGAACTGGAATTGGCAGACTTCCAGTGAGGCACAGGTCTCATTGTAGAATCCAAATTGGGATACACAATTTTGTGTTTATTCTTCATGGAAAATCCTGACATTTACTTTGCAAAAATAACAGTCATTAAAATGGTCTTTCGGCTCTCTCCATATCATTGGAATGGCAAAAGGCATGGACTTATTCTTATTGAACCAGTCACGTAAGCCATTTGAGCAAGCTGGAGCAGATAAAATGTGGTGCCCATAACTTTTCCTGGTCTCCAAGAAGACAGTCAAAGTATAGCTTATAAATCTTCTTGATCTCTGGTGTTATTGTACGTTTTTCAGCTTTCACAATAAATTGTCCACAGACATAACAAAATACACCAGGACGATTTCTACACTGTCTTGACATTGTTCACACTGTAAAACAAGTAAGGAAATAGATACAAACGGTTATACTTATAATGAATTTGAGATGATAAAACATTTCATCAGACCAATTATGACTGAACAATTTGAGATGTTGAAATACCTATTTAATCAGACAAAACTTGATTGGTTAATTTAAGATGATGAAATATTGCATCTGAACTATGCAGCAATGAATAATGCAGTTTATTTTAAAGGTATGTTTCCATGATGTAAATGAAATTGGAATTTCTATATAATGCATGACCTAAAACCAAAAAACTTTCTCATCTTGAAAACTGTACGTGATGTCAAAACACTAATTGTATATTTGAAATCAGCATTAAAAACTACACTAAGTACACCTTGACGTATGCTTGATGAAAAATACTTGTTGACCAGTGTAATGTGTGCCTAATAGAAACCGATGGTAAGGCGGGTATTGGCAGAATCGTTAGATCATTGGACAAAGTGCTTTACAGTATTTACTTACGGTCCTTGAGATCGACTGTCATGCTTTGAAATTTCACTAAAAAAATCTCAACATTTTCTATTGAAAAAATCTTTTTCCTTTCTACTATTTGTATATATTTGTTTCTACTATTTGTATATAATGAGATAAATATTCCAACAGGTACTAAGTACCTACGGAAGTATATATGGTGTCTATAATAATTGTTGTTCAATGGTACTAATTTGAGATACCAGAACTAAAAAATGAGCGGAACAAGCAAACATTAAACAATCTTATTTTCATTTATATATATATATATATATATATATATATGTATATATATATATATTGAAAAGGGTTGTCTGTGTGTGTGGCTTGTTCTCGTTGCGTTTTGTTCTCAGTTTGGAGCACCTTGTGGTACGTATGTACCATGGAAAGATAAAATTGTATCTTCTACGATAGTATACTGTTATATCTCGCCTTGTGTTGCTCCAGTCTCTAGCATCTAATTTCTATTAGCTTCTGATACACTAGGATGAATGATCCTATCTATATAATTGTTTCTACTTTTGGTACAAGGCCAGCAATTACTCTAGTTTATTACTGGTACTTTATTTTATCGACCGCGTAAGGATGAAAGACAAAGTTAACCTCGGCGGGATTTGAATTTAGACCATAAAGGGCCGTAACTCTTTGCTGCAAAGCATGGCGTGCAACCCTCTACCGATACTGCCAATGCAATATTTTACTGAAATCATGGTGATTCTCAGTAGATAGATGATGATTCAGGAAGTTTTCCGTTTGTCCGTTTTTGTCCGATCTTTCGGTCTTCGTTGTTCTCGGTTCTCGTTGTCTCTGCTAATATATTGACATATACATGTGTGTGTGTGTGGATGTGTGTGTGTATATATATATATATATATATATATATATATATATATATATATATGTATGCATAAGTGATGGCAACATGAATAGACCTGTTATTTTTCTCTAAAAACATTTTTCCGCCCTGTCCGTCTCTTCAATCTTTCTAATCTCTCATTCTTTCTTCTGATGAAGGACTAGCGTCCGAATCGTTAAGACTCACTTCTTGCTATTTCAAATGTTAAATTAATATATTCCTTCCATATACTGTACCGTTTGTGTCTATTTACATTTTACATACATACATACATACATGATGGCTGCCCCCTCGTTATCGAGTATGGCCATTGCAGGAGGGAAAAAAAATATATATATATATATTATAATAATAATAATAATAATAATAACAACAATAATAATAATAACAACAATAATAATAACGACAACAACAACAATAATAATATCCATATATATATATACACACACACGCACACACATAAACATATCTATACACACACACGATAGCAATTAACAGCGCTGCGATCGAATGTGGCTTTTTAGCCCAGCCAATGATCTAAAATGTCTTGCACAGAGTCGGCAACCAAAACATTCACTGGGAATAGTCGGCTGTGGTTGGAGTTCATGTACTTTTGCATGTCGCTTGAGCCCTCCTGCTGATTTACATTCTCTACCACATGCTTGGCAAGCATGATGAGTAGCATCTCCAACAGCAGCCTGGTAGTCAACCACTGGTCTTACTTTATGACTGCGAAGATGACTTTCGAGTCCAGCTTTGCTTAGGCAGTCTCGCACAGACGCTGCATAGGAGGACCCTCGCCATCTGGAAGTGTAACAGCAATGCCCTTCCTCACATCCCGCTTTACTTTCTCGTATGCGATTCGAGATGCCTCAAAGGCAACATTTCCCTTATATACAGTCTTTCTCCATTTATTACGATCAGCAGCAATATTTTCCCATGTATCAGCAGAGATGTTAGCGTCTTTCAAAGAGGCTTTCAAGGAATCCTTATACCTCTTTTTTGGTTTATGTGGCGGTCGTTTTCCTTTAACTAACTCTCCATAAAAAAGTTGTTTTGGTATTCTAGAATCCTTCACCCTGGCAAGGTGACCACACCAACGGAGTCGTTGCTTAAGCACAAGAGCTTCTATACTGTCACACATAGAGATTTCCAAAATCTCGACATCACTGATGTGGTCCCTCCAGTGAACGCCATGGATCCGTCTGAGACACATCTGATGGAAACGCTCCAATTGCTTAAGGTAGTGTCGATATGTGACCCAGGTCTCGCAGGCATAAAGAAGAGAAGAGAGCACACATGCCTTGTACATCCTTACCTTTGTCTTCTTGCATATGTCTCGCCGACCCCAGAGTCGCCTTTCTAGCTTTCCGAAAGCATCACTTGCTTTCCTAATCCTAAGTGAGATTTCACTATCAAGGTTGCCGTATCAATTGACAGTGCTTCCCAGGTAGACAAACTGATCAACCACTCCAAGTCGTTTACCATACACATAGATATTTGGTTCTCTGTACTGCTTACCAAGGGCAGGTTGGTACATGACGACGGTTTTCTTGAGACTGGCAGTCAATCCTAGGGCAGTGCAAGCGTCAGAAAATGCATTCAAAATGTGCTGCATATCACTTTCTGTGTGCACTACAAGATCGCAATCATCTGCATGCAAGAGGTCTCTTATGATTGATATAAATACTTTTGTCTTTGCAGCAAAGCGCCTGATGTTAAATATGCTGCCTGAGGTTCAATATCGGATGTAAACACCATGCTCGCAATTCCTGAATGCAATACAAAAAACCATTGCAAAGTATATGGCAAACAGGGTCGGTGCTGGAATATCCCCCTGTTTCACTCCATTTGTTTTACTGAGATAGGCTCCGACATGTTACCTCCGACATTAACCCAAGCCTTCATGTCGTCATGGAAAGACCTAACTAAAGCAAGGAACTTATCAGGGCAACCAAGTTTCTGGAGAACCTTCCATAATGCATTTCTGTTAACAGTATCGAAAGCTTTTGTCATATCGACAAAAACCTGATACAGATCCAAGCCTTGTTCCATGCACTTCTCCTGGAGCTGTCTAGCTGAGAAGATCATATCAGTAGTGCCGCGTCCAGCGCGAAAACCAGATTGACTTTCAGGAAGAACATAATCTGCAATGTGTGTCAGCAGACGGTGCAGAATCACCCTACATAAAACTTTCCCTACGACAGAAAGCAATGATATACCTCTGTAGTTCCCACAATCATTCCTGTTACCCTTTCCCTTGTACAAGACCATCATTTCTGTATCTCTCCAGTCCTCAGGCACGGATTAATTAGCCCATATCGTGCCAAACAAAGAGTGAAGATGTTGCAGGAGTCTCTCACCACCATATTGTAGGAGCTCAGCATGTATGCCATCCATACCTGGAGACCTTCCACTGTTCAGCTTCGAGATAGCCACTGCAACCTCCACAAGCGTCGGAGGTTCTGCGAGAGCTACTTTCACAGGACTTTCTGGAATGAGATTGAGAAAATCTTCATTGACGACAGACGGCTGATTCAAAAGATCATCAAAGTGCTCTCGCCACCTTCGTAGAATTCCTTGTGAGTCACGAAGAAGTTCTTTGCCATCCTTGCTGCGAAGCGGAGTAACCAGAGAAGAAGACGGTCCATAAACTTCATGCAAGAGATTGTACAACAGCTTTGTGTAATTGGAATCAGACGCAGTTTGTATCTCATCAGCCTTCTCACTCCACCACTGATCCTTCATCTGAGAAAGACTCCGCCTAACACGTGATTTCACATCCTTGAGTTCCTTATGCAACGTATTCTTCACCTGTGGTTTTGCCGTCACGTAGCGTGACAGAGCGCGCCTCTTATCAGCCAACAAGTCATCTATATGCACATCTTTCTCATTAAACCAGTCCTGATGTTTTCTCTGCACCAATCCCAGAACACGTCTGCCTACATCATAAACCGACTTTTTAAGGGTCGGCCAATCCTCACCAAGATCTGCAACCTGCATCTCTTCATGCATTGTCCTCTTCACATTTTTATCCTTAAGACGAGCAGCATTCAATCTTCTGGGCAGGGCAACACCAGGAGCCCGGATTTTACGTTCAGTGATTAGTTTCACTTTTGCGCGTACCAGACGGTGGTCCGTTCAGCACTCAGCTCTACGAAGAACACGAACACACTGCACATCCTGTCTGTCACGCATCCATGGACATAAGACGCTCACTAATCCCTACTGGGAATTCTTCTAATTTATTCACAAGAACAGTCTTAACAGCAAATACTACCCCAGCCTCTCTTCTGGTTCCTTCATCTCTTCCTTTCCAGAAGAATGTATATTCTCCACAAAATTCTGTAAGATGACCATCTCCAGCTAACCTCGTCTCAGATAAAGCCACGATGTCAAGATCGTAACGTCGAAGCTCCTTTGAAACAAGAGCGGTCCTTCGTTCAGGATGCTCCAAGGAATCCCTGTCAAGCAGCGTCCGTACGTTCCAGCAGCCAAGACTAAATGCCTTGTTTGGCTCTATTACAATGGCACGATGACGAGCGGGCTCAGGCTGTGATAATCTGGGGCCCCTGCCCTTATTGCCAATTATCTTTTTTGTTCCAGAACCTTTATTGCCAATTATCTTTTTTATATTGTTTTGGAACATCATTGAATTGGGGAAAAGAAAAAAAAAAAAGTAATAATAATAGTAACAATAATAATAATAATAATAATAATCGCACATGGTGGATATATCGTTATGGAATCGGTCCTGTAAGTTTTTGATTTTTACATATTTAAAACAACTGTGATAGAATAATTCTTATTACAAATGAAACATAAGATTACAGTTTTTTACTCTCAGCAAGCGACAACGCATCACATTATGGCATAGGGCCCCAATATTTAATATTTAATGTTGGATCAGAAATGTTATAGTCAAAAAAGAGGAAAATGGCTACGTGGACAGACAGGCAAATAATTTCACCACCAACACCACCACCGCCACCATCACCACTACCACACCAAAAAAGTCTAGCCAAGTTACTCCAACTTCTATTTCTACTTCAACTTCAACACCATCACTACAGTACTACGATCACATCACCACCACCACCACTGCCTCATTATCGCTACCGCCGCTATTCTCTCCCACTACCTCCTGCTAAGACAGAGGTATCGTAGTATTCCCACTAAGTGAGGAAGGCATCAAAAGATATAAATAGACTGATTTGATGACCCGGTCAAAAAACAAAAAATCAAAAATCAAAATCAAAACAGCACAGCAGCAACGAAAAACGTAAAGAAAAGAAAAAAGAAAAGAAAAAAGAAAAGAAAAACAAACAAACAAACAAAAAAACTAAGTCAGACATTCAAACATTACATTACAATGAAACTTATGCTTATTTTTTTAGGTTTTTACCTATTTATTTGTTTATTTATTTATGTTCGTCTACAGCGTGATAGTGCCACGCTAAAATCACCGGGGGTGATCAAATCACCGGGGGTGATCAAATCACTGGGGGTGATGAAATCACCGGTGGTTATGTCACCATACATTCACCAATCCTCGATATGAGTGTTTAAATGTCGAACCTAAACAGTTCGAATAACGGTGAAGTGGAGACTGGAATGCCATGTGACAGACTCTCACCCAGCAGGTGCTCCCTGGCTCAGCAGCAGGGACCTAGCTGTCATCCAAATACTGCTGGTGTTAGAGGAAGAAGAAGAAGGAAAGGGACCAGAACCAACTGGACGAAAGAATTGAATAGAACTGTTATGCAATGTTACCTGAAGAGTAACCCGAAGGAAAAAGGCTATAGGAAACGGATGCATAGCATCTGGAACGAGATTGGTCTATTTAAATAGATGAACAAAAATTGGCCGGGCAGGCTCGGGTAATAAGAACTAATGGGTGGATAAGCGAGCTAGAACTGGAGGAACTCGGCAGAGAGATTAGATTGGAAATGGAGAGTGGAGTATGCCAGGCAAACGAACCAGTGGGAGATGAAGGTGAAGAGGTTGAGAGACCGGAGGAAGCATCCGAAGCAGACAATGATCTGAATGCTGAAATAAATAATACCTGGAACAAAGATACGACCATTGAGGAAATAAATGCTGACGGGCTAGGACAAGATTTGGTTGATATCCTAAACTTAGTGGTAGATGAAATGAACAATGATAGTGGGAAACCTATGAACCTAAGATTTGTAGACAGGAAAACGTTAAAAGAAACAACAGCTAAGGTAAACAAAGTCATCCCATACCTTGAGGCGAGGAACCTTCACCAGTGCAACAATATCCTCAAAGCAACAGCAAATGCGGTGAGGAAATTACTTGGCATAAAAGCGAGAGGAAACAACAAACAAGAAAGATCAGAACCTTGGTGGAAGAAACGACTGAATGGTCAAATCAGGGAAATGAGAAATGACATTGGAAAGCTTGAGTCCCTACTGAATGGGACACTACAAAACATAGACACTAAAAATAGACTGGAAATAAAGTACAAAACTAGGAGGAAAAAGCTAAATATTATCATAGGGGAACTGAAGCAACGCATTGTAGCAAAGAGCGCAAAGATTAGGCGATACGAGAGCAGAGTCAGTCAGTATAGACAGAACCGCATGTTTGACAACAACCAGAAGATGTTGTTTGGACAGCTTGAAGGGAAAGAAAGAGGCAACGACTTGATCCTGAGGCGGAACAAACTAAGACATTCTGGAGAGGAGTATGGGAGAAGGATGTTGAACATAATGATCAGGCAGTGTGGATTGAGACAGTACAAAAGGAGATTAGTGAACAGGCACACCAACAAACTGATTTGAGTATCACAGTTGAAACTCTTAAGGGGCAGGCCAGAAAACTAACCAACTGGAAATGTATTGGATTAAAAATATAACATCCCTCCACCCGAAACTGACAACCATGTTCAATGACTGCTTGATGTCAGGTGAGGTACCAGAGTGGTTGACAAAAGGTACCACAGTTCTGGTAATGAAAGACCGAACCAAGGGTAATGATGTTACCAACTATAGACCTATCACATGTCTGTCCGTAATGTGGAAACTGTTAACAAGCATTGTGTCTGAGGAAATCTACCATCACCTCCACACAAACAACTTGTTACCGGACGAACAGAAAGGATGCCGAAAGAAGTCCCGTGGTACAAAGGACCAGTTACTTATTGATAAGATGGTAATGAGGAATTGCAGGAGAAGACACACTGGTCTTGCCATGGGATGGATAGACTACAAAAAGGCATTCGACATGGTACCTCATTCTTGGATAACCAAAAGCCTAGAGATCTTCGGGGTGGCAGATAACATCAGACAATTATTGAGCAAAAGTATGACATCCTGGAAAACAGAGTTAACATTGAGCGGAGAATCCTTGGGAGGCGTGAGGATCAAGAGAGATATCTTCCAGGGAGATAATTTGTCCCCTCTGTTGTTTGTCCTTGCCCTGATCCCCCTGACCATTAAACTGCGAAAAGTGAGAGCAGGATACAAGTTGGGAAAGGGAGAGCTTACCATCAATCACCTCCTCTTCATGGACGATCTTAAGCTCTTCGGGAAGAGTGAGAAGGAGTTGGATGTGCTTGTTGACACTGTCCGTATTCTCAGCAATGATATATGTATGCAATTTGGTATTAGCAAGTGTGGAGTCCTTGTGATGAAGAGGGGGTAAATTGAGCAGAAGCAACGGAATCCAGGTATCAATAGGTGAGATGATACAGGAAATTGATACTGAAGAGGGATACAAATATTTAGGTGTTCTGGAGGCTGATGACATCAAGAACAAATAAATGAAGGAATTGATAAGATCTGAATACATTCGGAGAATAAGGAGCGTATTAAAGTCACATCTGAACAGTAGGAATGCCATAAGTGCAGTAAATTCCCGAGCTGTGTCTATTATTAGGTACAGTGCGGGAATTCAGAGATCGAATGTTGCTGAACAAAAAGAAATGGATAGGAAGACTAGGAAGCTATTGACTATCTACATGTTCCACAAAAGGAGTGATATCGATAGACTCTACTTAAGGAGATCTGAAGGTGGAAGAGGTCTTATCAGCATAGAGGACTGTGTTCAGATGGAGAAAAACAACCTACACAAATACGTGACTGATAGTAGGGAGCCAATGCTCAGAATGGTACTGAAAGAGAGGACAATAGACCAGGGGATGTCCAAGGAGAAAGAGCAACCTTCATGAAAAATCCCTTCATAGTGCCTTCTTTAAGAAAACTGAATTTAGAGATCCACAGACATGGAACTGGTTGAGAAGAGGAGACCTTAAAAAGGCTACAGAAGGAATGCTAATGGCTGCGCAAGAGCAGGCCCTCAAAACGAAGTGGCTGAAACACCATATTTACAAGGAGGAGGCTAGCCCACTATCTAGGATCTGTGGAGAGAGAGAGGAGACTGTGGCTCACATTGTATCCGAGTGTAAACACCTAGCCCAGACTCACTATAAAGGCTGGAGACATGATGTGATGGGCAGGGTGATCCACTGGCACCTATGCAAAATAAACAATTTACCACATTTCAACAAACTTTCCAGATAAATAACATCAATGACTGAGACTCAAAGAACAATAATAATAATAATGATGATGATGATAATAATAATAATAATAATCATCATCATCATTATTATTATTATGTTTTCTTTATTAACCACAAGGGTTCACATGAAGTAGACATTAAGGACAGTACAGGACAATACAGGACGGTACAAATGGGCATTTCTGCGTGTAAAAAAACAGAGGTTGAAATAAAATAACAAAGAAAAATTCCCCAATAGGGGGAGACTTCCAAGGGACATTTGTGGAGAAAGCCCATTAAAAGACCACAGTGGCCCTGACCACCAGGGCAAGTGCCCTCTCCCAGTTTTCCACCTTTAATTTACAGACACATACTCAGAGAAGGCCCATTCATTCGGGCCATACTTGCTTCTCTCACCCATCTTTCAACAAAATGCTGGGAAGAGAGCACTTCCCTCTCTACCCTGATTTTCCTTTTCAAATGAAATTTGAAAAAGTTAATCAGGGCATCACCGAAGAGGTAAGTGCTCGTCTTCAGCCCTTTCAAACGTGTCCACCATACTATCTCTTTCGCCATGGCCACCAGACAGATAAAAACTGCCTGCCCTTCCCGGCTAAAGGAAGAGGGCGGGGCAATCCTCACGATGGACTCAGCTGATAGATGGATCCGTCCTACACGTGACAGCAGGTGTTCGACATAAACCCACAAGTCAGCAATGCTCGGACACTGGACGAATGCGTGCAGGACGGTTTCGTCGCCCTGTGCGCATCTCGGACATGCCCGGCTGACGGCACCTCCATGCCTGTAAAGTTTATCCCGAACTGGCAAAGCACCCCGGTAGCACTGCCAGGCCAGGGATTTCTGGGAGTTGTCCATAGGCCCCGGCCCGAAAGTCCTTCCGAAGAGATTGGCTAGTTGATTTTCGTCGACGCCTAGAGTTTCTCCAAGTACGTCGTCGCTCTTCCCTTCCACTAATCCCCTATAGAACGCCAAGGTGGAGTTTCCACCGATCACATTGCCCGATTGGTAGTGGGCTGTGAGCGCCTGAAGACATTCCAGTCTCCAAGCGCTCCCTCTCGGTCTTCGATTGACCCAGGACTGCAGCTCCGTCAAGGAGACGAGCTGGGGAAAAACGTGTCTAGCAAACGGCGACCACACCTGATCACCGTCGAGGAAGAGGTGGAGATGTCGTAGCCTGAGCGCGTGTCTGCGCATCATCAGCCACGGCATGCCCAGCCCTCCACGCAGCGGGTGTTGACAGCAGATGGACCGCCTGACCATCGGAGCGCGTCCCTTCCACAAGAAGCGAAAGAGCAAACGCTCCAGCGCAGTCAGGCGGGGCTTAGGACAAGGTACGACGGTCAGGCGGTAGTAGATGACGGATGCGATGTACGCATTCGCCACCTCCGCTCGACCTTTCAGGGATAGCTTCCTCTCGGCCCATTTCTGGGTGAGAGAAGCCACCCTGCTCGTCACCTCGTCCCAGTTTTTGTCCGTCTGGAGGTCTGGACCGAACCAGACCCCTAGCAATTTAACCGGTCCGTCCGTCCAGCGCCCGACGACGCTGTTGGACGGCATGGACCTGCCTCTCCAGGTGCCGAGCTGCAGGCCCACTGACTTTTCTTGGTTGATCATTGCTCCTGTCACCGCTTCGTATTCTCTTAGTGTAGTGCCGATCGCCTCGATGTGTTTGGCGTTCGACACCACTACGGTGACATCGTCGGCATATGCTGACACGGATCTTCCGCATCCTAGTTCGCGCGGGACCCCCCTCAACGTCTCCAGTTTGTGCAGTAATGGCTCGAGAGTCAATACGTACAATAGGGACGAGAGGGGACATCCTTGGCGGACCGAGCGCATGATGTTGAACGGTTCCGAAAGGTGACCGTTCACTCTCACTACAGAGCAGATGTCGCTGTGCATGGCAGCGATCCAGCCTCTGAAGACGGGCCCAAAGCCAGCCGCCCTCAGGACTGCCGCTAGGTAACGATGGTCGACTCTATCGAAGGCTTTCGACTGATCTAAATTGATCAAAGACCCACCCGTGCCAGGTTCCCTAGCTACCCTCTCTACGATGTATCGCATGAGGTGGAGGTTGTCGTGGATGGATCTGTCGGGAATGGCGCATGTCTGTGCCTCTCCCACCAGACCACCAACGACAAGCGCCAACCTCTTTGCTAGCACCTTGGCCAAAATCTTGAACTCTGTGTTTAGCAGAGTTATGGGCCTAAAATGATCTATGTTATCCCCCTTGTTCGGATCCTTTCTCAGCAGCGCCACCGCTCCTCGGCTCACAGAGCTGGGAATTCTCCCGTTCTGTTGCCAGTTGCAGTAGACGTCCGCCAAGAGGCCTCCGAACAAGTCTGGCATTTGTACGTAAAGTTCATAGTGTAGACCATCCAAACCAGGCGATTTACCCCTTGTGCAACTAGTCATTGCATCCCGTACTTCAGCGGTTGTTATCGGCTTTTCGCAACACTCCGCCTCAGTGGCCGAAAGCCGCGGCAGTCCGTCGAGGTAGACACTAAAGTCCATCCCTCGATCCGGCCCGCCACTGCCCCCGAACAGTTGAGCGAAGTGTCAATGAAAAGCTTCACACATTTTCCCGGGATCGAGTAGCATGCGCCCGTCGTGGTCCACCAAAGACCGGATCGTGGCTTTGTTGCCACGACGCGCCTCCGCCACTCGGGCCCATTGAACGGCTTTCGTCCCCTCGTGTCTGAGAGCACGCACCCTAGCTCTGACAACGCAGCCTTCGTGCTTTGCATTGAAGAATTGGTCAAGGGCCAATTTCGCCGCAAGTACGTCGGTCGCGATGCCTTTGCTAAGTGCCTCATCTAATTTTCTAACTAATTCTCCCTCTGCTCTATTTTTCTCTATTGCTAAAGTCTTACTAAACCTAATGGACTCTATTCTAATTGCTCTTTTCAGAGCAAACCACCACTTGTTGTTGACGATGGCCCCCGTCAACGCCCGCTTAACTAGTTCGCTAATCCGGTCTCTGTAGGCCTTGCGCGCTGGTAAGGACGCGTTTAGCTTCCAGTAGCCGGGTCCTCGTCTATGAAGCCTATCTAAGTCAAGCACACAGATCACGAATTTGTGGTCCGTGTAGCTGACTATCTTGAATTGTGGACAGCCTATGCTAGACCTATCTATTTCCCTACAAAATACTCTATCTAGATATGATCCTGATGACCCTATGCGATTTGTCCAAGTCCACATTGGTACATTCGGGAAATCCATTCGGTACCTGTCAGACAGTTCAAAACGTCTGAGCAGGTTGGTGAGACTCTTGCACCCTCCTTCCCTATCCACTAATCCCACACAATCCCAGCGTGCATCTAAGATCCCGTTCCAGTCGCCCACTAACACTAAAGAGCGGGACGTTCCAAGAAAGGTCTCCAGACGCCGGAAGAAATCAGGCCGCCCTGCTCCTGTCGGGGCATAGACGGCCACTAACCTGAAAGCTTGCCCGTTTCCGCTGGTCACGTCCAGCACCACCAACTTACCTTCTGGGTCCAGGAAGATGGCCCGTATGGCAAGATTCAAACCTCTCCGAAAAAGCACAGCAACTCCTCCCCCCGATCCCGGACGGCTGGGAGATGCGTACACATCGTAGCCGCCGAAGATCGGTGCGAAGGCCCGTGCTTCGGAGATTCTGGTCTTGCTGATGGCCACTACATCTATGTTTAGTGACCTGAGGTCGTTGAGCAGGTGGCCCTGCTTCCATGACGACCCCAAGCCACGCGCATTTATGCTGCCTATTCTGAGTGAGGTCATGTTGAAAAGGAGTGGAAAAGATGGGAAAGACCACTTACCTTACTTCTCGTAGGGGAAGGACGGTTTTTCCATCCTTTTCACTGCTTGTGGCCTCCTCAGGAAGGATGTCCTTATAAATCCTCCTGGAGAGTGCTTGTCGGAAGTCTCCGATGTCTTTGGGGAATTTTTGTTTTAGTGTCATGAATGTTTTCTGTGTGATGCGAGTGATTTGTATGTGTGGAGGTGGTGTGAATTTTGGGGTTGTTGTGTAGTCTTTTTCTGTGATGCTGGTGTTGTGTTGGATGTAGTGTAATAATTGCTTGTTGTTCAAATTTAATTCTGTGTAGTGTGTATCGTTTTGGTTGTTTTGTTTGCGTTTGTTGTGGGTTTGTTTCTGTTTCGCATTTTGGTGACTTTTGTGGTGTAGGTGATGGTGGTGTTGGGGTTAATGATGGTGATGGTGTTGTTGTTTGGGTTGATGGGGTTGGTGATGCTGGTGTGGATGGTGGCATATCTGTCCTAACTTTTTTGTTTCTTAATTTATTTGTTTCCCTCTGTGTTTTGTTTTTGGAGGGGGAAGGAAGAGAATTTTTTTCTTTTTTGGTTTCTTTTTTTTTTTCCGGATATCGTTTCCCACTCCTCGTCGTCACAATCTGTCTCGATTTGTGATAGGCCGGGGAGTGAAAAATCCTCCACAGCCGTTAGTTTTGGTTGTGGTGTGGTGGATGG
Source organism: Eledone cirrhosa (assembly GCA_964016885.1). Classification (NCBI taxonomy): domain Eukaryota; kingdom Metazoa; phylum Mollusca; class Cephalopoda; order Octopoda; family Eledonidae; genus Eledone; species Eledone cirrhosa. The sequence continues at coordinate 64,689,545 of OZ024743.1, forward strand.
TGTAGGCGCTGGTGCTAGTTCTGAAGCGTTGGGTGGTGGTGGTGTTGGTTTTGCTGGTGGTGGTAGTGGTGTTGGTTTTGCTACTGTTGCTGGGGTTGTTGCTGTTATAGTTGCTTCTGTTGTTGCTGCTACAGTTGTTGCTGCCATCTCTGCTACTGGTGGTGTTGATGGTTGTGTCACTGGGGTGGGTAGGAGAGGTGGCCTCAACCTTTTAGCCTGAGGGCAGAAAGCCCTTAGGTGGGTTCCTTCACCACAAACGACACACCTAGGTCTTCTGCCCTCGACAATTACCGTGAGGTGGCTGCCGTCAGTGAGGTCTATTACCTCTGGGATCTCCTCAATGCTTTTTTGGTCCGCTTGGATTAGGAGCTCCATCCCAGATCCGGACCAGTTTTCCTGCTTTTCTTTTGCTATTGCTATTATATTCGTGTTGGCTTCGATGCCGGCGAGGACAGCCGCTATTAGCCAGGGAATTTCGATGGCCGGTGGAACGTGGGTCACCCTGATCTTTACGAGTCTCTGGCCACAATAGCTTGGGACGAGTGTGAAGTCGTCACTTTTTAATGGGGCCATGGAGTGTTCTCTAGCCTCCTCTGGTGTTTCAAAGAACACATCCACGGTTCCATACTTTTGCCCACGTTTGATGTGGGTTTTTCTTGCCCACACATGTCCCAAAGCTTTTTGGATTTGGGACTCAGATGCCCGTTCCACTCGACGCGATTTTACATTTATTGTTCTATACGACACGGTGCATAGGCGCCGATGCTCCATTTTATTAGGTGGGGGCGTGAGGCTGACCCTGTACCCATCTTTCTTTACCATTTGTTTGGTATTTTCTAAATCCTCTTGAGATACCGTGAATGCTTCGAATTGTTTTGCCACTATGGCGAAACTGAGGGTCGGTTTTATAATGTCATTGTTGTTGTTGTTGCTATCGTTAATATTAATTTTAGTTTCAGTTGTGGTGGTGGTGACGTCAGTCGTCTTTGGTGCGGAAGAGTCCATTTTGCTTAATTTCATTTCGACATCACGAGTTAATTTATTTTTTTCTTCTTTTGTTTCTGTTGTCGCGGTGGTGGTTGTGGTGGTGGTGGTTGTCGCGGTGGTGGTGGTGGAGGCTTTAACACCTGCAGTCATTGGTAATGGCGGGAAATGAATGTCTGCCTGAGACAAATTTAAAATATTGCTACTGCTTATATTTTTTTTGTGTTGGCAAACGTAGTAACATTTACAATGGTGGTGTCGGTGTGAGGTGTTATTTTGTGAGGAAGGCTTTCAGCTGCTTCGTGCAGAGGTGAATTAGCCATTTTTTTTCAAAGAAATTTTTTGATAATAATAAAAGTTAAAATTTTGGGCACAAGGCCCCAATCTTTTTGGGTGTCCTTTTCGGAAAACAATGTATGTGTGCTTATAAACAGTTAACAATAAAATTTTCCATAAATGGCAATTTTTAACAAACGGAAATAACAAACCTTTGCGGAGCTCACGATGATACGATTTACTACGTAGGTCGCCAATAATAATAATAATAATAATAATAATAATAATAATAATGTGCCTGATTGTGGATGTGGCCTGCCCGTTCGACACGAGAGTGCAAGAGAAGGAGAGGGAGAAAATTAACCGATACCAGGACCTAAAGTGGGAGGTGAAAAGGATTTGGAACTGCCGTGAAGTCAAAGTGATCCCGATTGTCATAGGCGCACTGGGGACTATCTCCAAAAGTTTCCAGGGATGGTTAAAGAAAATCGGCCCCTTCACGCTTTTTGGAACGCTTCAAAAGGCATGCTTGCTTGGAACAGCAAGAACCCTCCGATACGTCCTGAATATCTGAGGCTGCAGGTAGTGGCTTGATATTCAATCCAACGGACTTTCCAGTTAACCAACATCAATGACTGAGATTCAAGGAATAACAATAACAATAATAATAATAATAATAATAATAATAATAATAATAATAATAATAATAATAAAAATGATGAACAATTGCAAGGGCTATTATCCACTGTGGAGCAGTTCAGTGATGACATTAAAATGGAGTTTGGACTA
>OZ024743.1:64696593-64699093 GCA_964016885.1 Eledone cirrhosa
CCACTTATCCCTATACTACACACTCCACCACAACAAACACCACTCCGCCACCATTTGTAGATTCAGGTCCTTCACCAGAGCGATGGTGGAGGCACTGGGGGTCGCTGCTCCTCCCCCTACTGTTCAAAGTTTCACCCTCGGGTATAGAAAATAGAATTAATAAAAATGTAACCAAAAAGACGTCTCTAAATATGTTTCCTTCTGAATTAGATACCCCTAAACCTAACCCCACCCAGAATGTTCTGATACCCACCCTACCCCACCCCACCCCTGGGTACCAAAACCTAACAACTGACCAGTATGACAACATTACAGATAATACAACTCCACCGCCATCATTCCTACACAACTCCTCCACCATTAGCACACAACTTCGCCACCATTAGGACACAACACCATCTCCACAAGTAACACAATACCACCACCATTAACACACAACACCACCACCATTAACACAACACCACCATTAACACACAACACCACCACCATTAACACAACACCACCATTAACACAACACCACCATTAACACAACACCACCATTAACACACAACACCACCACCATTAACACAACACCACCACCATTAACACAACACCACCATTAACACACAACACCACCACCATTAACACAACACCACCATTAACACAACACCACCATTAACACACAACACCACCACCATTAACACAACACCACCACCATTAACACAACACCACCATTAACACACAACACCACCACCATTAACACACAACACCACCACCATTAACACAACACCACCACCATTAACACACAAGACCACCACCATTAACACAACACCACCATTAACACACAACACCACCACCATTAACACAACACCACCATTAACACAACACCACCATTAACACACAACACCACCACCATTAATACAACACCACCATTAACACACAACATCACCACCATTAACACAACACCACCATTAACACACAACACCACCACCATTACCACAACACCACCATTAACACAACACCAGCATTAACACAACACCACCATTAACACACAACACCACCACCATTACCACAACACCACCATTAACACAACACCACCATTAACACAACACCACCATCATTTACATATGACACCACAACCACCACCACACGACGTCCTTACCACAACAGCACAACACTGACGGCACCACCACCATCACTAACAACACATCTCCGCCACAATTAGCACACCACCATTAACACACAACACCACCATTAACACACAACACCACCATTAACACACAACACCACATCCGCTACCACACAACGCCCTCACCACTACAATACAACATTGAGACCACAAACACTAATACCACCACTAACAGCACATAGCAACACAACCAACACCACACAACTCCGTCACCACAACCACCACCACCACCACCACCACCACCACCTCCAACGAACCACTGTCTCCGCCATCACACATCACCACCACCACCACCACCACAGCTCCATCACCTCCAACAAACCACTGTCTCCGCCATCACACATCACCACCACCACCACCACCACCACCACCACCTCCAACGAACCACTGTCTCCGCCATCACACATCACCACCACCACCACCACTACCACCTCCACCTCCAACGAACCACTGTCTCCGCCATCACACATCACCACCACCACCACCTCCACCTCCAACGAACCACTGTCTCCGCCATCACGCAACACCACCACCACCACCACCACCACCACCTCCAACGAACCACTGTCTCCGCCATCACACACCACCACCACCACCACCAACACTACCACCACCACCACCACCAACACTACCACCACCACCACCTCCACAGCTCCATCACCTCCAACGAGCCACTGTCTCCGCCACCACCACCACTACAGCTCCATCACCTCTAACGAACCACAGTCTCCCCCATCACACATCACCTCCCTAAACTACAACATCCTACAGTAAGTAAATTAACTGCGATATTGATCCCTCAGTTGACAGAATCCTTATCTGATTGTTTCTAACAATTACGTCTAAATGGTGTTAGGATCAAATGTACTTCCGGTAGAGAAATAAAAGGGCAAAGGGAGATAAATAAATACAAACAAAATGGCCGACTTGAAATTCATTCTTAACAGTCTGGGCTGTCTAAAGTAACGATTGATATCACGATTAGCAATAGGAACGCTACCGTTTATTTGCCTTTCTCTTTAAAGCCTTTATGTCAACGCCCACGTTTATATCTAATATATACAAACACTTGCTCATGTATACACACTCACTCACGTACACATACACACTCTCACTCATGTATACACACACACTCATGTATATACACACACTCGCTCATGTATACACACACACTCGTCATGTATACACACACACTCAATCGTGTATACACACACACACTCATGTATACATACACATACATACATTATATGTATATAAATGTTTGTGTGTGAGGGGGTATGTGTGTATATACAAGCGTTGTCCATATATATCCATATATATATATATATATAT
>OZ024743.1:64704093-64706593 GCA_964016885.1 Eledone cirrhosa
ATACCATCAGGGTTGCAGGTGTTATATCAGAGTTTTCCTTCTCCTAAAATTCTGCCTTGACAAAGGCTAAGGGGTCATCTCTCCCGGATATACATACATACATACATACATACATACATACATACATACATACATACATACATACATACATACATACATACATATACATGGTGGCTGCCAACTCGTTTTCGAGTACGGCCAATATTTTTTATCCATCTAGGAGAACCCCTACCGATGTGCTGAACGAATATGACTTTTTAGTTCAGCCAGCGACTTGAAAACTCTGGTACAAACACTACACTTGTGACAATTATTGACACATAGTGCTGGGCCCATGGTACCATGTAACGACAAGTGCAGAAAGATCTCCAGATATAAAGCAATGCCTGTGCCGTGAAGCTTTTATAGTGAGCAAAGGCACTGCACAAAGCCAGTCCCACTCTCTTAACCAAGATGATATTTACCAAAAAGAAGAACAAGTCAACATCATTGGATACCATCAGGGTTGCAGGTGTTATATCAGAGTTTTCCTTCTCCTAGAATTCTGCCTTGACAAAGGCTAAGGGGTCATCTCTCCCGGTGATTTTGGATGGCCATTGACTCTTAAGAGCTCCTTTGCCCTGTGACAGGTTTTGTTTTTAGTCCTGCAGGATGTCCAAAGTCACCCTCCTCACCAAGAAACCTTGGTGGGGTTGCCAGTTTAGTCGCCAACGACCCGACCATGAGACAGGTTGTACTGGGATACATGTTACCACTAGCACCAACTGGTGACCTGACATACATACATACATACATACATACATACATACATACATACATACATACATACATACAACATACATACATACATACATAGTAACACTGAAGCAACACCTTCAACAGAGAAAAAAGGTTGGCGACCATCTTGCTCAGGTTTATGAGCATGAAAAAAGAAATATCATTAGAATAGCGACTGATCTGGAGGAGAGATATGGAATAAAGCCTGATATAAATCTCTCACCCAGAGAAATCGGAAGATCCTATTCAATGTTCAAACAAGAAAAAAAAATTGACCAATTTACAGAGAAAGTTGTGCATGGATACTTGAGGCGTAAAACACAGACCATAGAGGGGATAAACCACTCAAAAAGCCTGGCATGTAGTTCCGACAAGTTTATGACATCACACCTTGAAGGATATCTCTATGCAATACAGGAACAAGAACTCCCTACCAAATATCTGCTGCACAAAAGAGGAGGGCCAGCAGCTGACAATAAATGTAGGCTATGTAAAACAAAGATCGAGGATGTAAGCCACATTGTTGCCAGCTGCGAAAGAATGTCATCTCGCTACTACCTCCCCATGAGACATATGGGATAGCTAGAACTATCTGGAACGCACTTCGGAAAACAAAATTAACAACAAACGAGGAAGAATATATTGAGACAGATGGCACTAAGGAATACTGGTGGAACCTGAAAATAAAAACTGCCACCAAATTAAAGCACAACCGGCCTGATATTGTAGTTTGGGACCACACATTGAAAACGTGTTCTGTTGTGGAGATCAGCTGCCCACTTGATGTAAACGTTGTCAGAAAAATACAGGAGAAGGAGGACATCTACGGACCATTGATGAGGAGCTTACAAATCCAGTATCCAAGATACACCTTTAGCTTCATACCCATCATTATTGGTGCTACGGGTTATATACCAACCCGCTTGGACCAAAGTATGACCGAACTTGGATTTGCGGACAAAAAGCGCAGCTCCCTAATTCATAGTCTACAAATGGCTGCGATAGCTGGCACCTTCAAAATATGCAAAACATTCTTGCGATTCAAGGGATGACAATTTCTTTTCTTTTACAACCTTGCCACCAGGAAGGTGGCCGGTCAAAAAAATATACTCGAAATTAAGAGAAAGAGAAAACATACATACATACATACATACATACATACATACATACATACATACATACATACATACATACTGCAGAACTAACATCGAGGATATCACCCATGCCATCAGCAGCTGTCCAAAGATGTCATCGCGGTACTATCTACCTATGTGGCATGATGTAGTGGCCAAAACACTGTACAATACAGTTCGTAAAAAAGATAGCCCCGATAATAAACACATTAAAAGCTACAGCAATGTGGAAGACATCCATGTACATAATATGAAAGAGTACTTGTGGAATGTTCCAGTAAAAAAAAACAATAAAATGCAGTCATAACAGACCAGATATTATGATATGGGACAGGGAGAAGAAAACATGCACAGTAGTGGAAATTAGCTGCCCAGCAGATGCCAATATAATATGAAAGATTAGTGAAAAGGAGAATATTTATGCAGAACTGATGAGAAATCTGAAGATACTCCACCCTGATTACACCTTCAGATTTATGCCTGTGATTATTGGGGCACTGGGGTATGTTAGTAACTGCCTCAATACAAATCTTGAGAAGCTAGGTTTCACAGGAACAGAAAGAACACAACTAGTACAATCCATTAATGGA
>OZ024743.1:64709093-64851593 GCA_964016885.1 Eledone cirrhosa
CGTCATCTTTATAGTATATTATATATAGTGTGTAACGTTTTTCGAAATATTTACTTCTGCGTTCACAGACTGATTTCTTTAGTTTCAGAAGATCCCGTTAAGGGTGAAAGCAGCGATTCTTTAATCTGTTATTTTAATATATATATATATATAATTATATATTCGTGTACAGATATTTTTGCATACACAATAACTAAATATAAACAAACGTATTTATTTCACGAGGCTCGATAAGGATAAATATATATCAAATATATAAGAATCCTAGAGCAAATCCCGAGCAACGCCGGGCCATTCTGCTAGTATATAATATAATCTTCTTTTGATGTATCATGGATCATGTTACTGATTACATAAGAGAGTTTAACGTTCAATTTCTGTGTATATTGTCAATTACGATGTTATTTGATGTATATCTACATACATATATACACTTGCGTATAATATCAATATGCACACTACACATGCTAGCAGAAAACCACCCAAAGGGTGTTTTTCTGCTAGTGTTCTTTAATGCAACGCTTCACATAGACCCCTTAATCGGATATCATACCATCCTAAGGTCATACTGTTAGGGAGACTTTAATGCTCCTTTAAAGTCTTGCTTGGCCAAAGGTCCCCTCGTTAATTAAGCTGTTAGCAAGAGGGATTGAAACACTTTGTTACTTCTTTCTTACGTTAGTGAGTTGCAACCAGTTGGGTAGCTAAAGGGTGTCTGTCATCCGTGGCAGCCCTTGGGTTTACCACCACCACATACTCAAATATATACAACAGACCCAAACATGCCGCCCCCATAAAAGTGTCACCAATGGTGAGTTGCCCCATTGCGCCATCCAACCCTAGCAACGCTTTTTCCACCAACCTCACTAACTGTTTCAAATATCCTATTGCAGAGATGAGAAACCTGTACAAATACACACTCTCACATACATATTCAAAGATGAGAGAGGGGGTCGATTAAATCGACCCCAGAGCATTACTGGTACTTTATTTTATCGACCCCGAAGGATGAAAGACAAAGCTGACCTCAGCGGGATTAGAACACAGAACGTAAAGAGTCGTAATACATCCTGCAAAGCATTTTATCCGACAATTTTATTTTGCCTAACACACATGCATACGAGGTGCTGAAAAGTTCCTGACTTTTGGTAAAAGAAAATACAGAAGGATCAGCTAATGATTTTATTCAACGTATTCCCTCAGATTCACACACTTATTGCTGCGGCCCTACCTCCCGTGTAAAGGTAACAACTCTACCCTTTCGTGATACCTTTAAACCAGTCATGGGGAACCTGAATGGCTCGCCTAGGTCACCTAAGTGAAATCTTTCTGAGTTTTTTACCCCAACTTTTCAGTTCTAATTTATCTTTCTATCATTTTTATGATCGAGGAAAACAACTTGTACGAACAAATCAAAACAACCTGAGTTACCGCCCTTTTTTAATGTGGGTACGAATGTAAATTAGCGCTTGCGGCCCGCCTGATGATGAATCATATCTCATGTGGCCCGCTTCTCGAAAAAGGTTGCCCACGCCTGCATTAAAGCCAGGAACTTTTCAGCACGCCTTTGTAGATACTTTTCACTATCTACTCCCTCAACCTCCTAAACATTTGCTCAGTTAATTTTTTCACGTCCTTTCTTGATCTCAAATTAGTGTATATAATATATAATATTGTTTCTACTTTTGGCTCAAGGCCAGCAATTATCCCAGTGTATTACTGGTGCTTTATTTTATCGACCCGTGAGGATGAAAGTCAAAGTTAACCTCGGCGGGATTTGAACTATGACCATAAAGGGCCGTAACTCTTTGCTGCAAAGCATGGCGGCCGACCCTCTACCGATACTGCCAATAATACCGATTTTTAACATTAAGCAAACATAAGCACTTAGTCTCAGATTTTGTATAGTTGATTAAATATAGGGCGATGAATTAGCAGAGTCGTTAGAACGTTGGATAGAATACTTTGCAGTATTCGTTCTGACTTTCTGCTCTGAGTTCAAATCTCGCCTTTCATCCTTTCAGGGTCAATAAAAAGTGCTAGTCTAGTACTGGGATGAATTTTTCCTCTATATCAGACCGTGCTGCGAAGCATGTTGTTCGACGCTCTACCGATTAATAATAAAAGAAAAAGTTGACGATTGTCGGATTCGAAATCAGGCCGTAAAGATAAACAACACAAAGTATTTTGTCTGATACTCCACTGTTATGAAAAATAACTGTATTGCTAGATACATCGGCACCTGAATATAAAATAAAATGAACCAATATACACAATTTTGAAATCTCTAATATTTCTTATCTACATTATTTATCTAGAATAACCACATTAGATATTAATTGTCGACATATATCTAACGAACAGTTTAAATATAAGTATATATACAGCTATATAAAAGCAGGCATCATTGATTGAAGTTGGTGCAGCTTTCAATAGAACGCTAAATATGTCGGCATGGAGAAACGGTTGCTTTTGCTTTGTTTTTACTTTACTTTACTTCCTTTTTTTTTCTTTTTTTTTCTTCTTCTTATTTTTTTAGATCTTTCCCGACACAGACCACCAAGTCTCCACAGCTACACATTAAATACTCCCATAAATACGTTTTCTCTTGAACTCCGACGTTTGTTTTGTTTATTCTTTTCACCCTTGTGGGACTACTTAAATCGAATAACTTGTAGTTAACAACTATACTCAAATTATATCATGAATATAAAAAGGAATCAAACAAGCAGACGACAGATACATTACGCCATTTTAACTTTTCTTATTACCAGTATGGCAACAGTAATAACTGTACATACGGCAACAGTAATAACTGTATATTTACCAACATTTATACCAATAAATTTCTCTGTTTTCTTTTTTGCCTAAAACCAAATTTCTATGGACTAATAACATTTCTAGCTAGCACTGGAAAAGAAAACAATGATAAAACCAATATAGTTAACCATTTTCAAACCACTAATACTACAATTCCATGTCAGCAAATAGTTGGGGTTTTTTTCGTCCTGTATATACAAGTGGAGTCGTTGGGGCGCCGTAGTTATATACAGTGTCTTGAGCCTGTTAAACCTGGCAGAGTTCAACCTCTCTCCAGGTCTGAACACAACCGATTTATTCCAGAGAGAGATCATGATCATGATCATCATGAAGATTGATAACAATATACCGTATTTGCCGGCCTATATTTTACGTTGTTTTGACGTTTATAGGCATTTTTATGGACCACGTCCAATACTCGCGGTTTTTCACTCTTTGCAGGTGCTCTAGGAACGTAACCCCCGCAAATACCGGGGGACAACTGTATGTATATATATATAACCCTTTCTGTATCCCCCCCTCCCCCCCCTCTCTCTCTCTCTCTCTCTCTCTCTCTCTCTCTCTCTCTCTCTCTCTCTCTCCCTCTCTCTCTCTCTCTCTCTATTTCTCTCTCCTCTTTTACATTAAGTTACTTTGTTCCACTAGAAAGTACTAACAGTCAGTTTCATTCAATAAAACCTAAGTGATAACTATATTTAAATTGAGACCATCGAGGGTTAGACAGAGATTGCGAATCAAAACTAAAATTAGACTCCTCTGTCTAGAAACTTCGTGTATTATCTACAAATCTTTGCTAAAATTAAATCAGTGTCCTTTTTTTTTCCCCAAAAAATCGATCGATCATAAAAGCACGTTTTAATGAAAACTGATATGGTCAGATCGATGCACTGGGTTCAGAATTGTAGGGACAGTTATCGAACATAGTTCAGACTGATTGAAACCTTACTATTACCAAATTTCTTGTTACTTGAAATATAAACTTTATTCTTCTATCATTTATATATAATACATTTCTTGGTTATATCATATTCAGGATCGGTGAGCTCCAGCCTACTGAGCTGGGTAGTAGGGTGAGCTCCAGCTGGCCTACAAAATGACTCAAATAGGTTGAGTTTATTATCTCTGTTGGCCAAACTCTCTCCCATGCAGTGCCGAATGTAGGACGAATGAGGCCCTGTGCTGGTTAAGTTATGAGGCCTTGAGATGGGTCCCCATCCTGGCCAACGGGCCCTGTTCTTAAGCACACCTAAACACAATGGTAAACCCGGCACTGCTCCCATGCGTCACCATCATGCCACTGGCCCCACCAAATGGGGTTTGGTGTGAAAGTGAGAGCTCGGCGTTATAACCGATGCAATGCTTGGATTGCCCTATCCTAAAGTGCATATACTTGCGGCTGGGCTCTGCTTGTGAAACCAATCGCTCGAAGAAACTCCATTGAAATGAACTTACACTGTGAATTCCTTCGATGGAACCGGCTCAACCCACCCCGGGTGAATGCCACCATAAGTTCAAGTTCAAGTAGTTCTGATGTATCAGAGGATTCAACAGAGCACCATCAACTTGTTGAATTACATTATGATGTTAATCTGAGTCTCCTAATAGTAGAAAAGACACTCTAGCCCGGCGGTGTTACGGACTTCAAGTATCCATCAGGTTTTCAGGCAACTACAGCTGGGTTTTTTTCTTTTTTTCCTTTAATTGTTTACAACGATGAAATAACTGTTATTTCCGCCTCCGGCGTTCGAGACGTTTGGTGGAGTTGGGCCACTGACAGCAAAGTTCTTGTCATCGTTGGCGGCTCGCCTTACCGAAGTGTTAGGTGATGCCTGTGAGGGTGCCTGGCTGTTTCAACGCCTTAGCCTCGCCATCACCGGCCTTACCGAGGTCTTAAGTGATACCTGTGAGGGTGCCTGGCTGTTTCAACGCCTTAGTCTCGCCATCACCCGGCCTTTCCGAGGTGTCAGGTGATGCCCCTGGTGAGGGTGCTTCGTTGTTTCAGTGCCTTAGCCTCGCCATCACCTCGCTTTACTGAGGTGTCAGGTGATGCCTGTGAGGGTGCCTGGCTGTTTCAGCGCCTTAGCCTCGCCATCACCCGGCCTTACCGAGGTGTCAGGTGATGCCTGTGAGGGTGCCTGGCTGTTTGAGTGTCTTAGCCTCGCCATCATCCATGGTAATACTGCTAGCGTGTTGGCTTGCCTCAAAACTTTCCGTTGGCCCTTGTGATGTGTTGTGTGATCGATTGTCACACTTGGTGGTGAATTGATGGGTGTTTTTGTTTTTGTATTTGTTCCACTTTTTTTCTTTCTCTCTATTTGATCATATGTTTTGGTGAGTTATATTTTGAGGTTCCTAGAAATAATAAGTCGTATTTATTACATAGGGAAATGGAAGGCAGTATCGGTAGAGGGTCGGACGCCATGCTTTGCAGCATAGAGTTACAGCCCTTTATGATCTGAGTTCAAATCCCGCCGAGGTTAACTTTACTTTTCATCCTTACGGGGTCGATAAAATAAAGTACCTGTCACGCACTGGGTCAATTTAATCGGCTTTCCCCTCCCCCAAAATTGCTGGCCTTGTGCCTATATAAGAAATTATTTATTACATGTGTTTATATTTTCATTCTGTAAGAATTGTGAACAATTTGTAATGTTATTAATACAACTGTAAATGTATTATTAGACAATGTAAACAAAGTGAATATATAAATACATTTCTTGGTTATATTATCTTCGATTCTGATGTCAGATGATTCGAACGAGAACCATAGACTTGGATCACATCATAATATTGATATAGGGCGGTAGGTAGATTGGCAGTATCGGTAGAGGGTCGGACACCATGCTTTGCATCAAAGAGTTACGGCCCTTTGTGGTCTGAGTTCAAATCCCACCGAGGTTAACTTTGCCTTTCATCCTTACGGGGTCGATAAAATAAAGTACCAGTAATACACTGAGATAATTGCTGGCCTTGTGCCTAAAGTAGAAACAATTATAATATTGATCTGGATCTCGTAATGGTAGAAAATACAATCTACTCATACGGTGCCATGGAGCACACGTACTCTCAGGTTTCGGATAATCGTCCCCCTCCCCACCTGCTTATTAGTTTTACAGATATTTCAACCTCCCCCACTGTCGCTCTTATTCCACCCTCTTATTAATCTTACTAACCTATCTTCGGCGAGATTTTATTTTAAGTGGTAGCATTCCTGCAACAATTAATTTTCTTTATACATGAAAAAACATTACATGACAAAAAAAGTACATTACTAGAAATGCCTTACGTTATAAAATAAATAGGATGGTTGGGGTCTGAATATGTAAACTAAACGACTAATTCTGGTTTTTAAAATATCTAGGGAGACGACCTAGAAAATTATCGATTTTCCACCCCCATCTCACGATGTTTATTCCCCCACCCCTATTATTTAGGACATGAAAGTATCTACCAGGTTTTCAGGCAATTACAGGTGTTTCTTTTTTTTATATGAAGTTCTTTTCAGACCCTAAGCACTTAAAAGATTATGCCCACCCCCATATATATATATATATATATATATATATATATATATATATATATACATATATATATATATTATGGAAATGAAAAATGGTAAGGCTGCCGGACCATCGGGAATAGTTGCTGAGATGCTGAAGGCATCAGGGGACGTAGGCACTAAACTGGTTGCACGCATCATCAATCAGGCTATATATGGTGGTGTCATACCCAAAGACTGGTGCAGCAGTATTCTCATAAATTGCTACAAAGGTAAAGGGGATGCTTTAGAGAGGAACAATTATAGGGGTATAAAACTGATAGATCAGGTTATGAAAGTGGCAGAAAGGATTTTAGCACAACTAATTAGAGAAAGGGTCAAACTAGATGAGATGCAGTTTGGTTTTGTGCCTGGGAAGAGTACAACAGATGCCCTCTTCTTGGTGAGACAATTGCAAGAGAGGTTCTTAGAGAAGAATAAGCCACTATACTTAGCCTTTGTTGACCTAGAGAAGGCCTTTGATAGGGTACCCCGATCTGTCATCTGGTGGTCCCTAAGGAAGCCAGGTGTTGAGGAATGGCTTGTGAGGACAGTGCAAACTTTGTACAGAGGTACTCTCAGTAAAGTCAGGGTAGGAATGGAGTTTAGTGAGGAATTCCAGATACAAGTAGGAGTACATCAGGGTTCGGTCCTCAGCCCGCTCTTGTTCATTATAGTCCTCCAAGCCATAACAGAGGAGTTTAAGACTGGCTGTCCATGGGAACTTCTCTACGCTGACGATCTGGTTCTTATAGCAGAATCAGTAGAGGAGCTAGAGAATAAATTCTGGCTATGGAAACAGCAGTTGGAAGCAAGAGGACTGAGAGTGAATCTAGCTAAGACAAAAGTGTTGATGAGTAGAAAAGAGGACAAAACCCTGATTCCGTCAGGGAAATGGCCATGTTCGATATGCAGAAAAGGAACTGGCATAAATTCTATAAAATGCACACAATGCAGATCATGGATACACAAGAGATGTAGCGGGATAGCAGGCAAACTAACAGGTAGGGAGAAATATGTATGCAGTAGATATACAGGGAAATTAGACAGTAGAAGTCGCACTGATAGACACATTTTTCAAATGCAGGAGAGCGCTATAGAAGTGGTGGATAGCTTCCGGTACCTAGGAGATCAGATTATCATGGGAGGAGGGTGTTCCGAGGCCATAGTATCTAGAATAAGGACGGGTTGGAAGAAGTTTAAGGAGCTGCTTCCTCTGTTGACAAAGAAGAGTTTCTCCCAGCGTACGAAAGGCCGGTTGTATGATGCCTGTGTGAGGAGCGCGATACTGCATGGTAGTGAGACATGGGCAGCAACTGCAGAGGATATGCGACGGCTGGAGAGAAATGAGGCAAGCATGCTCCGTTGGATGTGCAGTGTAAATGTGCGTGAACGACCCAGCATAAATGTGTTGAGAGAGAAACTGTGTCTGAGAGGGATAGAATATAGTGTACGGGAGAGGAGACTGAGGTGGTATGGACATGTGATGCGCATGGAGGATGACCGATGGGTGAAGAAGTGCCAGGAATTGCCAGTTGAAGGAAGACGTGGTAGAGGTAGACCACGAAAAACATGGGCGGAGGTGGTGAGAACAGACCTCAGATCATTGAAGCTCACGGTGGAGATGACGAGGGACCGTGACGAGTGGAGAGATGCTGTGCTGAATAAGACCCGTCCCACCCTTGCAAGTAGGGAAAAGCGGACGTAAAATGATGATGATGATGATATATCCAAAATTAAGATAACTCAAATGAATTTAATCAAAATCAAAATTATGGGTGTCATGCCAGAAAGACATGCGCCATATCACCCGCAAAATAAGCTCTAAGATTCTAACGAGTAGGTCCGAGCATTTTATAACAACTAGAAATTGATTAACATATAAATAAACATGAATAATCACAGGAGATAATTTTTACAAGTGTGTAACCACACATAGCTAGGTAGGTAACTAAATAAAGTTGACCAGAACTTCAAAAATAGATACCTTATAATATGATTAATCTGATTAATCTTATTATAATAAGATTAATCAGATTCTATTTTTGAAGTTCTGGTCATCTTTATTTAGTTACCTACCTAGCTATGTGTGGTTACACACTTGTAAAAATTATCTCCTGTGATTATTCATGTTTATTTATATGTTAATCAATTGCTTCCCGCTGAGGTTGACTTTGCCTTTCATCCTTACGGGGTCGATAAAATAAAGTACCAGTAATGCACTGGGTATTTGCTGGCCTTGTGCCTAAAGTAGAAACAATTATATATATATATATATATATATATATATATATATATATATATATATATATATATATATATATATATATATATGTATATATATATATATGTGTGTATATGTGTATGTATGTATATATATGTATATATATATATATATATATACATATATACATATATATGTATATATATATATATGTATATATATATATATATATATATATATATATATAGTGACGAAACAGAAGTCAATTGCATGAACTCATAATCCTTTATTTACTGGTATATATATTTCGATGATAGCCATTGAATGGCTATGACCTCATCAGGCAGTTAGTCAGTTCTTAGATATGGCAGCTCTGTGTGTATAGTGTTGATGGTATCAGAGCCTTGAGACATATATATATATATATATATATATATATATATATATATATTAGAATTGGTGCTCTGAAATAGCGATATACATATGAATGTATATACAGTGTATTTTGCAATACACTGTATGCTTAATTAAAAACATTTTGAAGACCTTACGCTATTGTTTTAAAGTAGTGACTATGTTACTTCTTTTTTCAGCAAACAAAGGGAGATAAGCTGACAGATCTCTGTTTCGTACTGTTGGTACTCCTCAGAGCTTAGCACTCCCTTTGCCTGCTGAAAATTGTGAATGTTGGATTCAACATTAAGAATCCAACATTCATAATTTTCAGCAGGCAAAGGGAGTGCTAAGCTCTGAGGAGTACCAATAGTACGAAACAGAGATCTGTCAGCTTATCTCCCTTTGTTTGCTGAAAAAAGAAGTAAGTAACATAGTCACTACTTTAAAACAATAGCGTAAGGTCTTCAAAATGTTTTTAATTAAGCATACAGTGTATTGCAAAATACACTGTATATACATTCATATGTATAGAATAGATGGCTATCGTTTATTTATCTATTATTTCTTCACATGTGTCTTTTAACCTTATAGCCTGGTTTAATTGTTTTTTTGTGTGGTTGATTATGCTAATTGGGAGAGGAAATTGAGTATATATCTTATCATATGATTCTAAGGACATAATTTATAGTATATTGCTCTGATTATTTAATTTATTAATTCATCATTGAGCCACATCGTGAATGGTTGCCAAAAACATATCTATGACTTTGTCTAGTTTGTGTATATGTAAATCTTTATATTTGATAATCTCCCATAAGGTTGAGATGCAATTTAGGCAATATTAGGCTGCGCTTTCTAGCAACCAGCCTATTAGCCGTAAGGCACCAATCACATTCTTTCTGACTTGACCACTGCCACGTCACAGTTCTTAGCCATTTTGAATTCGTTTCTGGCGAGGATTATTTAAGAAAAATCTTTGTCCAAGTGAGTTTGTTTCCTGATGAGTTCGAAGCTCGAGAATTTATCCTTGATAGGATATTTCCGAAAGCGAATGAAACCCTAAAGGGTAGAAACGTAATCCTGGTATGTGTATATGCATTTTTTTCTTTCAACTTTAATTTTATACCTGTGTATGGTTGACGATATATTTAATCGATTTCCACGTGCTATTGAAATGCTGGGTAAATATTCTATAGCTGTTGATAGCGAATAGATGGCTATCGTTAATTTATCTATTATTTCTTCACAGGTGTTTTTTAACCTTATAGCCTGGTTTAATTGTTTGTTTTTTTTTGTGTGTGGTTGATTATGCTAATTGGGAGAGGAAATTGAGTATATATCTTATCATATGATTCTAAGGACATAATTTATAGTATATATATATATATAAAATCTTTTCCTGAGTCCTGTATTTTCGTTGCTCTAGTGATGCGGCTGGACTGCCGATCGCTATATTTGATTTGCTAAGCTGTCTAAACGTATTGTTATTACTCTGGGGTACTTTTCCCCATCCGAGTGCTAAAGCTACAGACCGAATTTGCATTCGTTAGCTTGGCCGCGAACTAAAGCTTCGTTAATGCTGTACTAAAATTTGTATATATATATATATATATATATATATATATATGGTCCTGTAACTCTTGATAGAGTCATAGCAGCGCCGTATTGACACACACCGTTTTCTTGGACATTTTCAGCCTGGTGGAGCCCATCCCTCTCCAGACCAGAGTATAGCAGATTTCTTCCAGAGAAAGATAGAGTTAGTGAGAGAGAGGAAATGAGGAGATATAGAGGAAGAGTCGACCCCGGTACTTGACTGGTACTTTTTTATCGACATTGAAAGGATGAAAGACAAAGTTAACTTCAGCGGGATTTGAACTCAGAGAGCTGGAACGAATACCGCAATGCATTTTATCCGACGTTCTAACGACTCTGCCAATTCGCCACGTGTGTGTGTGTGTGTGTGTGTGTGTGTGTGTGTGTGTGTGTGTGTGTGTGTGTGTGTACATTATATATATGATGATTTCTTGGATAGGCACAAGGCCAGTAATTTGGCAGGACGGAAAGTCGATTAAATGACCCCAGTGCCTTACTGGTATTTTATTTTATTGACCCCGTTACGATGAAAGGCAAAGCTAACCTCAGCAGGATTTGAACTCAGAACGTAAAAGGACGTAACTATGCCGCGAAGCATAGTGTCCGACGTTCTACCGGTACTGTCAATCCACCGCCCTACATTATATATATATATATATACATATATATATATATATATATATATATATATATATATATATATGTATATATATATATATATATATATATATATATATATATATATATATATATATATATATATATATATATATATATATATATATATATATATATATATATATATATATATATATATATATATATATATATATATATATATATATATATATATATATATATATATATATATATATATATATATATATATATATATATATATATATATATAAGATCAAAAGATGGTTAAAGGAGTTCAATATATTTTATTATGCGCATTTCAAAAACAAACATCATCAAACAATAATATTTGTGTTTTCATCAGATAAAACAGGAGAACATGATATGAAGGCTAAAAAAACACTTGTTGATAGTGTAGTTTTAAATCAACATATGAAAAGTGGTTTTAGATTGATGTGTGATATTGGGAAAAATATTTTATTTAGAGAGGGGGGGAGAGAAAAGGATGAAAAGGGAAGGAGATGAGAGGGAGAGATGGGTGATAGAGAGAAAGAGATAGTTTTTATAACTGAGAGGAGATATATTTTATATAGAGGGGTTGAAAACCGTTGGAAGATACTGTATAAATTAAAAATTTTGAAAATTAACGAAGGGAGGATATGTGCGAGGAAAAAATATATTATATTTAGGGAGGGGGGGGGTGGAAAGGATGAAAAAAAGGGGAGGAGATGAGAGTGAAGGTGGAAAGGGAGAGATGGGTGATAGAGAGAAAGAGATAGTTTTTATAACTGAGAAAAAGATATAATGTTTTAATATAGAGAGGTTGGGAACCGTTGGAAGATAATGTATAAATTAAAGGAATTTGAAAATTAACGAAGGGAAATTATGTATGAAGATAGAGAGAAAAAAATAATAATTGTGGGTGAATATTCTAACGTCAAAAGAAGAAATGTAGGAATTTTAAAATTAGCAAAGAGAAAAAGTTTATGTGTAGAAGGATTTGAGAAAAATAATGTGAAGTTAAAGTTTGTATATTGAATTCATATGTATTAATAATGAGTTCGTTGATGGGGAGAAAAAAATAATAATAAATTAAGGATGAAATTGAGATTAAAAAGATTTATGATAGAGAGAAAAAATAATAATGATTGCGGATGAATACTCAAAATGTCAAAAACAAATGTTATTGTTTTACGAGGAGATAGAATGAGGGTGATGAGTAAACGAGTATTATAGAGTGTATAATGCCCTTTAAAGTAAGGTAGATGGGTATATTTTAAAGAATATATGAGTATATATTAAAAAAAAATATATAATAATAAATTAAGGATGAAATTGAGATTAAAAAGATTTATGATAGAGGGAAAAAAATAATAATGATTGCGGATGAATATTCAAAATGTCAAAAACAAATGTTATTGTTTTACGAGAAGATAGGATGAGGGTAATGAGTAAACGAGTATTATAGAGTGTATAATGCCCTTTAAAGTAAGGTAGATGGGTATATTTTAAAGAGGTGTATGTATATGTGCCTTTGAGAAAAGATTCTAAATTGATAAAGAATTGAATATTAACTGTATACTTTGTGAAAAGTTCTATGGAATTTATGCAGGCAGATGGAAAACAAATCCGAGCGTCTATTTATTATGGATTCTAGGTTAGAGATAATGGTAAATTTTTCATTTAGGCAGAGATTACAGATTTTAGATAGAGAGCTGTTCAAGTACGAGGATGCAGAAGAAATCTTTTTCCAAAAGATGTTATATTTAATGTTTTTGTCTTTTAAGGACCATATGAGTTCTGAGAGAGCAGTGTTAGTTCTTTTAAGTTTGTATTTGAAAGATGAATGATGATTATAGAGACGAGCTTTAAAAGAGGTGGAAGTGGAGCCAAAATAGGTGAAGGAATTGGTGCTAGTTATAATTTTACATTCATAAATTAAGTTTATATATATATATATATATATATATATATATATATATATATATATATATATATATATATATATAAGATCAAAAGATGGTTAAAGGAGTTCAATATATTTTATTATGCGCATTTCAAAAACAAACATCATCAAACAATAATATTTGTGTTTTCATCAGATAAAACAGGAGAACATGATATGAAGGCTAAAAAAACACTTGTTGATAGTGTAGTTTTAAATCAACATATGAAAAGTGGTTTTAGATTGATGTGTGATATTGGGAAAAATATTTTATTTAGAGAGGGGGGGAGAGAAAAGGATGAAAAGGGAAGGAGATGAGAGGGAGAGATGGGTGATAGAGAGAAAGAGATAGTTTTTATAACTGAGAGGAGATATATTTTATATAGAGGGGTTGAAAACCGTTGGAAGATACTGTATAAATTAAAAATTTTGAAAATTAACGAAGGGAGGATATGTGCGAGGAAAAAATATATTATATTTAGGGAGGGGGGGGTGGAAAGGATGAAAAAAAGGGGAGGAGATGAGAGTGAAGGTGGAAAGGGAGAGATGGGTGATAGAGAGAAAGAGATAGTTTTTATAACTGAGAAAAAGATATAATGTTTTAATATAGAGAGGTTGGGAACCGTTGGAAGATAATGTATAAATTAAAGGAATTTGAAAATTAACGAAGGGAAATTATGTATGAAGATAGAGAGAAAAAAATAATAATTGTGGGTGAATATTCTAACGTCAAAAGAAGAAATGTAGGAATTTTAAAATTAGCAAAGAGAAAAAGTTTATGTGTAGAAGGATTTGAGAAAAATAATGTGAAGTTAAAGTTTGTATATTGAATTCATATGTATTAATAATGAGTTCGTTGATGGGGAGAAAAAAATAATAATAAATTAAGGATGAAATTGAGATTAAAAAGATTTATGATAGAGAGAAAAAATAATAATGATTGCGGATGAATACTCAAAATGTCAAAAACAAATGTTATTGTTTTACGAGGAGATAGAATGAGGGTGATGAGTAAACGAGTATTATAGAGTGTATAATGCCCTTTAAAGTAAGGTAGATGGGTATATTTTAAAGAATATATGAGTATATATTAAAAAAAAATATATAATAATAAATTAAGGATGAAATTGAGATTAAAAAGATTTATGATAGAGGGAAAAAAATAATAATGATTGCGGATGAATATTCAAAATGTCAAAAACAAATGTTATTGTTTTACGAGAAGATAGGATGAGGGTAATGAGTAAACGAGTATTATAGAGTGTATAATGCCCTTTAAAGTAAGGTAGATGGGTATATTTTAAAGAGGTGTAT
Organism: Eledone cirrhosa; assembly: GCA_964016885.1. Lineage (NCBI taxonomy): Eukaryota > Metazoa > Mollusca > Cephalopoda > Octopoda > Eledonidae > Eledone > Eledone cirrhosa. The sequence continues at coordinate 64,723,566 of OZ024743.1, forward strand.
GTATATGTGCCTTTGAGAAAAGATTCTAAATTGATAAAGAATTGAATATTAACTGTATACTTTGTGAAAAGTTCTATGGAATTTATGCAGGCAGATGGAAAACAAATCCGAGCGTCTATTTATTATGGATTCTAGGTTAGAGATAATGGTAAATTTTTCATTTAGGCAGAGATTACAGATTTTAGATAGAGAGCTGTTCAAGTACGAGGATGCAGAAGAAATCTTTTTCCAAAAGATGTTATATTTAATGTTTTTGTCTTTTAAGGACCATATGAGTTCTGAGAGAGCAGTGTTAGTTCTTTTAAGTTTGTATTTGAAAGATGAATGATGATTATAGAGACGAGCTTTAAAAGAGGTGGAAGTGGAGCCAAAATAGGTGAAGGAATTGGTGCTAGTTATAATTTTACATTCATAAATTAAGTTTTTATCGAGGCAATGGTTGTTGAGAGGACATTTATTTTTAATGCGGCAGTTGCAATTAGAGAGATTATTAATGAGTGATCTAGTGTTATCTATAGAAGGAATTGGAATGGAGAAGTTGTTTGCGATAGGAATAATAGGAATAATAGTTTCTTGATTTAGAGTTGGATTATGAACATTTAGCGAAGTTGTGTTTGACGTTGCATTTGGGTTTAGAGAAGTTAGCCTAGGGTTTATAATGACGTCAGGAGTACTATTATTGTTATTATGAAATTCAATATTGGAAGGAAGAGATTTAGTATTTAATATTTTGTTGTTGTGTTTAGAGATGATGTTGGAAATATTGGAGGATGTAGAATACGAAAATTTGATGGTGTGTTTGTTAAATATTTTACTATAGATATGTGAGGGAGGGAAGCATTTATTTAAGGCACTAAAAAATAATTTAGGAATATTGTTATTAATAGAGATGGAGAAAGGAGCATTATACCAGATTATGTTTTTGTATCTAGGTCTTTTATTAAAATTATTGGAATGGTTATGATTAAATATTCTACTGTAAGTTTTCCTAGAATTTGTTTCTTTATTATATTTGATTTTATCTGGATAGCCGGCTTTAGAAAGTGCGTTATTATAGTAATTGGCGTTAGCATCAAAGATGTTTTTATTAGAAGATATGTTAGATATTCTATTTCCAATATTATTAACTATAGCATTCTTGATATTGGTAGGATGGTTAGATTTAAAGTTAACATAATTAAGATTCTCATTGTTTTTATGGTAAGGGTAATATAGGCCAGTGTCAAGATTAAGAGATACATCCAAGAAATTAGCTAGTTTGGTACTATTATCAAATTCAATTTTTAGGTTATGTTGGTTAAAGAGATTACGTATATTGTTCTTAATAATATTAAGTTTAACTATATTGCAATTTAGGATAGTAAAGAGTCCATCGTCACGATAAATTCCACCGCGAAGTTGAGGAATTTTCCGACTCAGAGAGTTCAAAATGAAGATACCAATTAAATCAGTCAATTGGGATGAATCGGATGCTCCCATTGTGATGTCGAAGTTGTTAGAGGTATCGGCTCTGGTCCAATATTCGTTGTTGAACTCTAGGATGGTTTTACGTGCGGTGAGGATGATGTGAAGTTCATCTGTGGTGATGTCAGAATATTTAAGTGCGAAAGATAGAGCATTATTGAGAAGTGAAGGCGAAATGGAGGAATAGTAGCTGGCAATATCGAATTGAATAAATTTTAGTTTGTTTTTATTATCCAATTTGTTGAACCAGCCAATCACTTCAGAAGTACCAAACCATAAATTTAGGTTTAAAGAAGAGCAATTAGAACTAACCTGTGGGATAATCCTATCCAAGATGGCTTTACTAACAACCCCCAGATCAGATTTAGAGGGGGCGATTAATCTAACAGGTAGTTCAGTGCGAAAATTGTTTTTGTGATCCTTGAGATTTATCCTCGGAGTTCTTGGGAGGAATGGTTCGGTCTTTTTTTCAATGCCAAGTTTTGACATAATCTCATAGGCTTCAAGGTTTATGCATTCTAAATTTTCATGGTTGGTTTTACGATACTTTTTCCTAAGTTCCTTTAGGATAAGGTTGTTATAATTATCCTTGGAAATACCATATAGGTTATTGGTTTTGTCAGAGTGGACTAAAACATTTTTTGAGGAATTTAGGTTAGAGATTGTGTTCTTGAGATTTACAAGGTGCTCTTGTCCTTTGTAAGGGTATCTCTTGAATTTAAGATTTTTTATAATTTTAGTTAATTCTTCCTCGAATTGTGCTAGATTTTTGTTGGAAGGAGGATTTCGTCTGGAATTAAAAAGATGATCGAGGAAGTTGTGTTCTTTGGTATGAAAGTTCCCTTTTAGGCGCTGGTCATAGAAATAGGCTGTCCATCTAAGTCTTCTTACGAAGGAGTCGGTTTTTTCAATAAGAAGTTTGGTGAATTCAGATTTACCAGGTATAGGAATGTCTTTAGTAGAATTGGTTATGTTGTAATAATCCATGTTGTAGAAGAAGAGGTGAAGGACCATCAAAAGGTATCCAATATGAGAGTAAGCGCTCAACCGTTAAGGAGCAAGTTAATGTAGGAGGTGAGTTTTATTGTAGTACAATAAAGCAATGCAGATATCGGATAAGAAGCACTCTACAGTTTGTGGGACTGGAGTATGCATAATATTGAACAGCTCTCTATCTAAAATCTGTAATCTCTGCCTAAATGAAAAATTTACCATTATCTCTAACCTAGAATCCATAATAAATAGACGCTCGGATTTGTTTTCCATCTGCCTGCATAAATTCCATAGAACTTTTCACAAAGTATACAGTTAATATTCAATTCTTTATCAATTTAGAATCTTTTCTCAAAGGCACATATACATACACCTCTTTAAAATATACCCATCTACCTTACTTTAAAGGGCATTATACACTCTATAATACTCGTTTACTCATTACCCTCATCCTATCTTCTCGTAAAACAATAACATTTGTTTTTGACATTTTGAATATTCATCCGCAATCATTATTATTTTTTTCCCTCTATCATAAATCTTTTTAATCTCAATTTCATCCTTAATTTATTATTATATATTTTTTTTAATATATACTCATATATTCTTTAAAATATACCCATCTACCTTACTTTAAAGGGCATTATACACTCTATAATACTCGTTTACTCATCACCCTCATTCTATCTCCTCGTAAAACAATAACATTTGTTTTTGACATTTTGAATATTCATCCGCAATCATTATTATTTTTTTCCCTCTATCATAAATCTTTTTAATCTCAATTTCATCCTTAATTTATTATTATATATTTTTTTTAATATATACTCATATATTCTTTAAAATATACCCATCTACCTTACTTTAAAGGGCATTATACACTCTATAATACTCGTTTACTCATCACCCTCATTCTATCTCCTCGTAAAACAATAACATTTGTTTTTGATATTTTGAGTATTCATCCGCAATCATTATTATTTTTTCTCTCTATCATAAATCTTTTTAATCTCAATTTCATCCTTAATTTATTATTATTTTTTTCTCCCCATCAACGAACTCATTATTAATAGACATGAAAAATGCGCAAGCTCAAAAGTGCCACAGAATGTTATAATAAACCTTCAAAAGTGTGGGACTAGAGTTGTTGCTAAAAAATATTGTAATCATTATATATCGTACATTCTGTGGCATCCTTTATAAAAATAGCTTAAACCAACGAAGCCTTTATTTTTACGCTATTTCACTTAGTTAATTCTTAGAGTGTAACATATAAAAATATGATTTACAACTATAAAATAAATTAATTAATATAATGGATTATTACAACATAACCAATTCTACTAAAGACATTCCTATACCTGGTAAATCTGAATTCACCAAACTTCTTATTGAAAAAACCGACTCCTTCGTAAGAAGACTTAGATGGACAGCCTATTTCTATGACCAGCGCCTAAAAGGGAACTTTCATACCAAAGAACACAACTTCCTCGATCATCTTTTTAATTCCAGACGAAATCCTCCTTCCAACAAAAATCTAGCACAATTCGAGGAAGAATTAACTAAAATTATAAAAAATCTTAAATTCAAGAGATACCCTTACAAAGGACAAGAGCACCTTGTAAATCTCAAGAACACAATCTCTAACCTAAATTCCTCAAAAAATGTTTTAGTCCACTCTGACAAAACCAATAACCTATATGGTATTTCCAAGGATAATTATAACAACCTTATCCTAAAGGAACTTAGGAAAAAGTATCGTAAAACCAACCATGAAAATTTAGAATGCATAAACCTTGAAGCCTATGAGATTATGTCAAAACTTGGCATTGAAAAAAAGACCGAACCATTCCTCCCAAGAACTCCGAGGATAAATCTCAAGGATCACAAAAACAATTTTCGCACTGAACTACCTGTTAGATTAATCGCCCCCTCTAAATCTGATCTGGGGGTTGTTAGTAAAGCCATCTTGGATAGGATTATCCCACAGGTTAGTTCTAATTGCTCTTCTTTAAACCTAAATTTATGGTTTGGTACTTCTGAAGTGATTGGCTGGTTCAACAAATTGGATAATAAAAACAAACTAAAATTTATTCAATTCGATATTGCCAGCTACTATTCCTCCATTTCGCCTTCACTTCTCAATAATGCTCTATCTTTCGCACTTAAATATTCTGACATCACCACAGATGAACTTCACATCATCCTCACCGCACGTAAAACCATCCTAGAGTTCAACAACGAATATTGGACCAGAGCCGATACCTCTAACAACTTCGACATCACAATGGGAGCATCCGATTCATCCCAATTGACTGATTTAATTGGTATCTTCATTTTGAACTCTCTGAGTCGGAAAATTCCTCAACTTCGCGGTGGAATTTATCGTGACGATGGACTCTTTACTATCCTAAATTGCAATATAGTTAAACTTAATATTATTAAGAACAATATACGTAATCTCTTTAACCAACATAACCTAAAAATTGAATTTGATAATAGTACCAAACTAGCTAATTTCTTGGATGTATCTCTTAATCTTGACACTGGCCTATATTACCCTTACCATAAAAACAATGAGAATCTTAATTATGTTAACTTTAAATCTAACCATCCTACCAATATCAAGAATGCTATAGTTAATAATATTGGAAATAGAATATCTAACATATCTTCTAATAAAAACATCTTTGATGCTAACGCCAATTACTATAATAACGCACTTTCTAAAGCCGGCTATCCAGATAAAATCAAATATAATAAAGAAACAAATTCTAGGAAAACTTACAGTAGAATATTTAATCATAACCATTCCAATAATTTTAATAAAAGACCTAGATACAAAAACATAATCTGGTATAATGCTCCTTTCTCCATCTCTATTAATAACAATATTCCTAAATTATTTTTTAGTGCCTTAAATAAATGCTTCCCTCCCTCACATATCTATAGTAAAATATTTAACAAACACACCATCAAATTTTCGTATTCTACATCCTCCAATATTTCCAACATCATCTCTAAACACAACAACAAAATATTAAATACTAAATCTCTTCCTTCCAATATTGAATTTCATAATAACAATAATAGTACTCCTGACGTCATTATAAACCCTAGGCTAACTTCTCTAAACCCAAATGCAACGTCAAACACAACTTCGCTAAATGTTCATAATCCAACTCTAAATCAAGAAACTATTATTCCTATTATTCCTATCGCAAACAACTTCTCCAATCCAATTCCTTCTATAGATAACACTAGATCACTCATTAATAATCTCTCTAATTGCAACTGCCGCATTAAAAATAAATGTCCTCTCAACAACCATTGCCTCGATAAAAACTTAATTTATGAATGTAAAATTATAACTAGCACCAATTCCTTCACCTATTTTGGCTCCACTTCCACCTCTTTTAAAGCTCGTCTCTATAATCATCATTCATCTTTCAAATACAAACTTAAAAGAACTAACACTGCTCTCTCAGAACTCATATGGTCCTTAAAAGACAAAAACATTAAATATAACATCTTTTGGAAAAAGATTTCTTCTGCATCCTCGTACTTGAACAGCTCTCTATCTAAAATCTGTAATCTCTGCCTAAATGAAAAATTTACCATTATCTCTAACCTAGAATCCATAATAAATAGACGCTCGGATTTGTTTTCCATCTGCCTGCATAAATTCCATAGAACTTTTCACAAAGTATACAGTTAATATTCAATTCTTTATCAATTTAGAATCTTTTCTCAAAGGCACATATACATACACCTCTTTAAAATATACCCATCTACCTTACTTTAAAGGGCATTATACACTCTATAATACTCGTTTACTCATTACCCTCATCCTATCTTCTCGTAAAACAATAACATTTGTTTTTGACATTTTGAATATTCATCCGCAATCATTATTATTTTTTTCCCTCTATCATAAATCTTTTTAATCTCAATTTCATCCTTAATTTATTATTATATATTTTTTTTTAATATATACTCATATATTCTTTAAAATATACCCATCTACCTTACTTTAAAGGGCATTATACACTCTATAATACTCGTTTACTCATCACCCTCATTCTATCTCCTCGTAAAACAATAACATTTGTTTTTGACATTTTGAGTATTCATCCGCAATCATTATTATTTTTTCTCTCTATCATAAATCTTTTTAATCTCAATTTCATCCTTAATTTATTATTATTTTTTTCTCCCCATCAACGAACTCATTATTAATACATATGAATTCAATATACAAACTTTAACTTCACATTATTTTTCTCAAATCCTTCTACACATAAACTTTTTCTCTTTGCTAATTTTAAAATTCCTACATTTCTTCTTTTGACGTTAGAATATTCACCCACAATTATTATTTTTTTCTCTCTATCTTCATACATAATTTCCCTTCGTTAATTTTCAAATTCCTTTAATTTATACATTATCTTCCAACGGTTCCCAACCTCTCTATATTAAAACATTATATCTTTTTCTCAGTTATAAAAACTATCTCTTTCTCTCTATCACCCATCTCTCCCTTTCCACCTTCACTCTCATCTCCTCCCCTTTTTTTCATCCTTTCCAACCCCCCCTCCCTAAATATAATATATTTTTTCCTCGCACATATCCTCCCTTCGTTAATTTTCAAAATTTTTAATTTATACAGTATCTTCCAACGGTTTTCAACCCCTCTATATAAAATATATCTCCTCTCAGTTATAAAAACTATCTCTTTCTCTCTATCACCCATCTCTCCCTCTCATCTCCTTCCCTTTTCATCCTTTTCTCTCCCCCCCTCTCTAAATAAAATATTTTTCCCAATATCACACATCAATCTAAAACCACTTTTCATATGTTGATTTAAAACTGCACTATCAACAAGTGTTTTTTTAGCCTTCATATCATGTTCTCCTGTTTTATCTGATGAAAACACAAATATTATTGTTTGATGATGTTTGTTTTTGAAATGCGCATAATAAAATATATTGAACTCCTTTAACCATCTTTTGATCTTATATTATGCATACTCCAGTCCCACAAACTGTAGAGTGCTTCTTATCCGATATCTGCATTGCTTTATTGTACTACAATAAAACTCACCTCCTACATATATATATATATATATATATATATATATATATATATATATATATATATATATATATATATATATATATATATATATATATATATATATAAAATAATGTCCCTCTTCCCTTGATGTCATAAACATGCTTAATGGTTAATCAATCCCTGTTACCAGTCTTCAACAAAATCCCTGCAATCTTGGCAGCAATTCCTGCTAAATCGTCTTCTGCAGACCTTTACTTCAACTGACTTAGACCAATGAAGATATAACTAAAACATAAAGTCAAATGTACCTAAACAGTGTCATCATCATTATCATGGTCCCTTAACCCTTTTCGGGGTCAAACTCTGCATCAACTGTCTCCATCTCTGGCGGTCAAGGGCGAGTATTTGGGCTTGGTTGTGGTAAAGTTCTTTCCTGTCCACTCGGCTATGTTGTCTGTCTACCACTTCCTCTGTCTATCCCACCTTCTCTTTCCCCCGCACTGTTCCTTGTAGAATTGTTTTAGAGAGTCCATCTGATCTTGTTACATGCCCCATACCACCCCCAGCTTCCTCCTCTTCACTGTGGCCAACAGATCTTCAAAATAGTTCACGTGCTGCTTGATTCTTTTGCGGACCTCCTTGCTCATGATGTGTTCTGTGTAGATTTCCAGGATTCTTCTATAGCATCTATCTCCACTCTTTAGATCTTTCTCTGCAGTTCAGGGGTCAGGAGCTAAACAGTGTAGCAATATATAAATATTGAGCTAAAACCTGCCGTGTCTTGACAGTATATTTGATATTTTTGTAGTTAAGAAAAGCAAAAGCAATATTTCTTCTAGGCTGTTTATTGTGCGATTTGTGTAAGCCAAACAAGCGCAGCATTGACGTGGATGATAGCGAGGCTACGGCGCTGGAATAGCCAAGTACCCTAGCCAGGAGCACCATTTGACACTTCAGTAAGGCAACAATTATAAGAACTACGCTGTTAGTGGCCCAGCTCCCCACAAACAGAAAATAGGTTTACCGATAATTACTGGTATTTTAGAATTCTGTTCTGTTCGGCTACAGTTCCTACAACATCCAAGAAGATGAGGTAAAAGAGTCACCGATTCTTATTAGGTATCTACCTCTAGCCCAAGGGCTAAGGGTAAAATAATTGGACCTTTTCTCATTAACCGTGGACAATCCGGTTGACTCTGGAATTGAGGGGTTGCTGACTCTGGAATTGAGGGGTTGCTGACTCTGGAATTGAGGGGTTGCTGACTCTGGATAGGGCCCACTTTATTATCAGGTTCAACACGGTATGGCGAACGAAGTGACCCGCATTTAGTTGACATGACAATCCATGAAGACTAGTGAAATCAAGGGGCTGACCACGTCTACATTCTAATCCACCCCACACCCACACACACAAAAGTCAATCTCTGGGAGAGATGGAGACGCAGAGCTCAACTAAGCATAGTAGGCAACCGATGCTGGCCACGGGCAAAGTATCAACCCAGTCCCCCAAGAATTTGACACCTGCAGAAAGTAGGCGGCACCTTGAGTGTCAATCTGATTGAAAGTAACCCTTAACCAGGGTCTTAAGGATCCTTATTTAAAAACAGTGGCAGAGGAATTGATAGAGTCGTTAGAATGTCGGATAGAATACCTTGTGGTGTTCGTTCTGGCTCCCTGCTCTCTGAGTTCAAATCCTGCTGAGGTCAACTTTTCCTTTCACCCTTTCGAGTGCGATAAAAAAGTACCAGTCTAGTACTGGGGTTGATTCTTCCTCTATATTTCTTTCTCACTTCGCCTCTCTCTCTCTCTCTCTCTCTCTCTCTCTCTCTCTCTCTCTCTCTCTCTCTCTCTCTCTCTCTCTCTCTCTCTCTCTCTATCTATCTATCTATCTATCTCTATCTATGTATCTATCTATCTAAGTATTTTACAGGTTTTTATTGTATATAAACTTCCCCCTTTGTATTTGTCCCCTTCTTCTGTGCCCCTGTGGCTAATAAAGAAACATATCTATCTATCTTTCTTTCTCGGGAAGAAATCAGCTTTATTCAAACCTAGAGAGAGACGGACTTAAAATGCCAGGCTTAAAATGTCCAAGAAACGCCGTATGTCAATACGGTGCCCTTATGACTCCATTAGGAGTTGCGGGACCATGCCATACCTTTTGAAAGCCGAACGTACTATTACCCACTGTTTCTTTGAAAGGTGAGTGAATTTAAAGAAACGTTAATTCAATACTGGACATAGCATTTTCTAATGTTCCTTTGAAATTAGAGTGAAGTGATTTGAAGAAACGTTATTGCAATACTGAAGATATTTCTATCCGAGACTTAAAGAAACATTGTCTCAAAACTGGAGTGTTTGGGTAGAGAGAATACGTTGATACCTGGTAGCGTAAGTATTAGAAATGGACAGGTACACTGGTTCTCACCTGGCTCTCACTTCTGACTCTGGGACATTTCTCAGCAACACCCTGATAACTGCTTCTGTTGTGAGGGACTGGTCATTTGGAGAGGGGATGGGCACCGCCAATCATTTCTAAGGCACATTGAAATGCCATGATGAAAACGTCTAGAGAGGCACTCTAACAGCGTCTTGCTGCACCAGTTACAGGAACTTAAATGGTGATATATATATAACATTTAATGTAGTGCGTCATTGTTTCTACGAAATCTGCTAAAATCTCTTCAGCAAGAGAGAGACAATATTAATAAGTATTGGCGGTGGATTGGCAATATCGGTAGAGAGTCGGACGCTATGCTTTGCAGCATAGAGTTATGGCCCTTCATATTCTGAGTTCAAATCCCGCCGAAGTTAACTTTGCCTTTCATCCTTACGGGGTCGATAAAATAAAGTACCAGTAATGCACTGGGATAATTGCTGGCTTTGTGCAAAAAGTAGAAACAATTATATATAACATTAACAAGGCGATAGATTGTCAGTATCAATAAAGCGCCGAACATCATGCTTTGTAGCATAGAGTTACGGCCCTTGGCGTTCTGAGTTCAAATCCCGCCGACGTTAGGTTTGCTTTTCATCCTTACGGGGTCAGTGAAATAAAGTACCAGTAACGCACTGGCGTCGATATAATCAACTTTGCGCTTCCCCAAAAATGCTGGCCTTGTGCCTATATCAGAAACCATTATCTATCTATATACTACTAAAACTCTGTGATTGCTTGCCTGCTTGCTTGTCTATAATGTAATACAGCCAAAGGGCGCGTAATGGGAAAATACTTGGAAAGGAAGTTGACCCTGAAATGGGAATACAAATGAAATAAAACAAGTTTCGCGTAAATTGGAGCACGGGTTCCCGAGATATGGGGTTTTCTGGGTACCTTCATAAACAGAGAGAGAGAGAGAGAGAGAGGGAGAGAGAGAGAGAGAGAGAGAGAGAGAGAGAGAGAGAGAGAGAGAGAGAGAGAGTGATTAGATTGAAAGAGAGACATAGAGAGCGAGAGAAGAGACAGAGAAGGAGAATGGAAGAGAGAGAGAGAGCTGATGGTGTTGTTGTATATATATATATATATATATATATATATATATATATATATATATGTGTGTGTGTGTGTGTGTGTGTGTGTGTGTGTGTGTGTGTGTGTGTGTGTGTATGTATGTGTATATGTGTGTGTGTCTATGACCAGTGTATATAGATCACAGACACCCACAAATATCTATCTATACACACACACATATATATATATACACACACACACATATATATGTATATATACACACACACATTTATATAGACACATACACACATTATATATATATGGGCCTTCCAGTTACATTTCACATTTTTAAGTGAACATTTTAAAAAAATATTTTGAAGTGAACGTGACCCAACGGGTCATGGGTGGTCTAGTTATAAATAACATTTGGCAATTGCAATACTGGATGAATTGTTATTCTGACTCTCACTTCTGGCTCTGGGATATTTCTCATCCACACTTTGGTAACTGCTTATGGTGCACCGCTAAGTACTTATAAGACTGATTGAAATACCAGAATGTACACACAGTCATACGTCTAGAATAGCACCCCAACAACGCCTAGCTGCTCGAGTATTCTTTTTACAGGTGACATATTTTGCCTGGTCACCGCTTTAAGAATTGTCCGCCAGTCTCGTTGGATATATTGTTTCGTCCCACTGAAATGTTATCTTTTAACTTGTGAAATGGAAATTTAATACTAACGTAAATATAGTTTGTTATTTATACTGTATATTTGCTTATTTTGTTGAATGTCATATTTATATTCGCTTCATAACTCTTTTTTGTTACCGTTTTGCCCAAAGTCAACCCCCATCGAGCAAACTCATACAGTTTTATGTATAATGAACCTTGGACAACATTATCCAATGTACCCTTTATAAAGAAAGCAGCTTGTAATTTAAGAAGAGCTTGGCTACTATTTCTAGTAAGTCAACCGGGCACTACCATGCTATTAGCTGTCTCAATCGTAAACATCGTTTATTTCCGTATTACCACGACTTCTGACAGCTAATACCATGAACTATATTTTCATAGTCATGGTTATCAATGTAGAAAACAAGTCATTTTCACCAACAGTGGAGTTAACTTAAATGAAAATATAGGTGGCCCTTAAAAGGGCCAAATTAAAAAACAAATATATGATTATCAAATTTTTTTCACCAACCCTATACATGAAATTGACAACCATAACTATGAAAATATAAATGATTAAATCCAATTTATTTGATAACCATGACTTGTTTTCTAATTAACTTAAATTTGTTTTCTAATTTGGCCCTTTTAAGGGCCACCTATATTTTCATTTAAGTAACTCCACTTACATGCTTTATTAAAATAACGCGTGGTAATACGGAAATAAACGATGTTTACGATTGAGAAGGTTGACGAAACTTTCACTACTGACAGCTAATAGCATGGTAGTGCCGTCAACCGATTACATAGTGGCTCCCACGTTGTTTGTTTGTAATTCAAACGTGTTGATAACTTTACATCGATAATTCGGTGGTGTTCGCATTTCTGACATCACTTTTTACTAGAATTTCACAAATAAAGTAGGGTAACTATTTATTATTACACCCCTATCTGAAACATGTGTCGTGGAGTTCTCGGATGGGGAACCACAGAAAACGAATAATTTACAAATTTATTGTTCACAATTGTTAAAATCACATTACAAATTGTTCATAATTCTTACAGAATGAATATATAAACACATAATATATACAATTAATTATTGCTAGGAACCTTATAAATATAACGCGCAAAAATATATATCAAAGCGTGAGAAAAAACGACCATCAATTCTCCACCAAGTGCAACAATCGGTCTCACAGCACATCACAAGGGTCAACGGAAATTTTTGAGACAGGCCAACACGCTAGCACCATTACCACAGGTGATGGCGAGGCTAAGGTGCTGAAACAGACAGACACGCTCACGCACCTCACCTGACACGTCGGTAAGGCCAGCCGCTAACGATGACAAGTACTTCGGTTCTGAAGGTCATATTCGTTCAAAACATTAGAAAATCATAGGATACGATTCACTTTCAAAATTCTAATCAAACCTACAAACCAACCTCTCTTTGGATTGGCAATATCGGTAGAGAGTCGGACGCCATGCTTTGCAGCATAGAGTTATGGCCCTTCATATTCTGAGTTCAAATCCCGCCGAAGTTAACTTTGCCTTTCATCCTTACGGGGTCGATAAAATAAAGTACCAGTAATGGACTGGGTAATTGCTGGCCTTGTGCTTAAAGTAGAAACAATTATTACATTAAAAATTTACCTCTTTTTTTTTTTTTTTTTTTTTTTACAATTTCATAAACAGTATTGTAATATTTGAAAAGGAATGTAGCATATGTATTCAGTTCTTCAACATCTTGTAATATAGATTTGTGTATTCGTAATTACAGCTTGCTATCTTCAACTTCATTATCTCACTCTTTATCATTCTCTGGAAGAAATCTGCTATATTCAGACCTGGAGAGAGATGGGCTCTATCTGATTTTAAAATGCCCAAGAAACGCCTTCAGGAGTTAAGGGGGAAAAAACATTACTGCTTGCTCTCTTCCCCTTCAGGCAGCGAATTGGCCAAGTTGTTATAATGTTTATTAGAATGCTTTGCAGTGTTTGTCCAGCTCTCTGCTCCTTGAGGTCAAATACTGCTGAGGTCAACGTTGCCTTTCATCCTTTTCAGGTTGATAAAAGCATGTACCAGTTCAGTTCTGGAGGTGATTCTTCCTGTATCCCTTTCATGACTACATGTCTAATGAATACACTTTATTTTAATTAATCAATAAAGAATTTTGAATGACTTACTTAAATTATTAATTATTTCATTACTAAAATAGTAACTTAAGGAAGCAGGGACTAGAGAGAAAGGGCCTCAAAGTCAACATGACAAAGACTAAGGTCCTTATAAGTAGACGAGAAAACAGAACCCAGATCCCCTCAGGGAAATGGCCTTGCTCAGTATGTAGGAAAGGTGTAGGTAGGAACTCCATTCTTTGCCCCAAATGCAAACAATGGGTACACAAGAGATGTAGCGGGATCTCAGGAAGCTTAATTAAGAATGTAGGATTCACATGCAGCAGCTGTGCTGAAACAGCAAGCAAACAGCCACAGGAAACAAGTACCACCAATCTCTGGGAGGGCCCTGTAGAAACAGTAGACAGCTTCTGCTACCTAGGTGACCGAATTAGCAACGGAGGTGGGTGCTCAGAAAGTACAATAACTAGGGTAAGAACGGGATGGAAGAAGTTTAGGGAACTACTACCACTGCTAGCTGCAAAAGGCTTCTCCCTCAGAATGAAAGGCAGACTGTATGATGCGTGTATCCGAACAGCGATGTTGCATGGTAGTGAGACCTGGGCGCTGAAGGTGGAAGACTTACGTAGATTAGAGAGAAACGAAGCCTGCATGCTCCGATGGATGTGTAACAGTAATATACGTGAACGACAAAGCATAAATGAATTGAGAGAGAGACTGAGCATAAGAGGAATCAAATGCTGCGTGCAGGAGAGGCGGTTACGCTGGTATGGACATGTGATGCGTATGAAGGATGACAGCTGCATAAAAAGGTGCAGAGCACTAGAAGTTGATGGAAACCGCGGAGTGGGGAGACCCAAGATGACTTGGGATGAGGTGATAAAAGCCGACCTTACCCAACTACACCTCTCAAAGTCAATGACACACGACCGTGACTTCTGGCGTCACGCAGTAATACAGGGTACCCGACCTCCCATGGGTACATGCTGAAGCATATAAACAATATGCCCCCCCCCCCCCCCACCGCAAGGTGGTCGTGGAGGTGCCACGGCAAAAAAGCACCCAGCCCACACTGTAAAGTGGACGTGTAGGCGCCACGAAAAAGCACCCAGCACTCACTGTAAATGAGGTTGGTGTTAGGAAGGGCATCCAGCTGTAGAAATCAAGCCAGATCAGTTCCTGTATGAGCAAGGCATGGTCAGCCGACCAGACACTGCCCACAACAGGACAACCCGTCTAACCCATGCTAGCGTGGAAGAACGGACGTAAAACGGTGATGATGATGATGATGAAGGTTCTTGTAAAAAATTATGTTGGAAGATTTCTATTTAAATAGGAAACCTTAAAATGGGTGACTTTATTTCATAGAGCCAGAGCCTGCTTTGGCCAGGTTGGTAAATAAAGGGTCTAATCTTATTCTCATTTCCTTTCTCTTACCCTTTCTCCAAGTTAATTTTTTTTTTATTTGATTTTTCTCCCACAGCTTATGAAAAACTTCATGGCAGGATTGCGACTTGCTTTTAATTTTGGTTTGTGGAAGCCTTTGCAATCAGAATGGACTTTTGCTGCTCAGTGCATCCAACCTGAAGAAAAAGAACGTATTTCTCAGTTCATGTTCAAAAAAGATGCCAAAGCTGCAATGGTAAGTTATAATGTGGATTTATTTCTAGATATGAAGGTTTCAATCATCACCATCAAGGGTTGGACAGGTTATCACAGATCAAGTCAGTACTTCAGTGGAACTACTGACTTCTCAGATGGTCATTTTCATACATTCCTGTACTCTATTGAATATTCTGAGATGTATGTATATATTCATTATGAAAATATAAACACATAATAAATATACTTAATTATTGTCAGGAACCTCTCAAATATAATGCACAAAAAATATATGATCAAAACAAGAGAAAAAGAAAAGAAAACACCCATCAATTCACCACCAAGTGCAACAATCAGCTGCCGACCATAAAGGTCAATGGAGTATTATTGTTGTTTAACTGCAGATCAATCCTAATACAGCAGAAATGAAATTTACAGTTCACACCTATATAGGTTTTGCTGCTCTCCTACAAGGATGTATCTCATAAAGAGGTTTCTCAGGTATTTTAATGATAAGGTTGTCACACCTATGTAAGTTTAGCTGATCTCCTATAAGGTTGAAGCTCATCATCATCATCATCATCATCATTTCATTTTACGTCCACTTTTTCCCTGCTTGCAAGGGTGGGACGTGAACTGATTCTGGCTTAATTTCTACAGCTGGATGCCCTTCCTAATACCAACCTCATTTACAGTGAGAGCTGGGTGCTTTTTTGCCGTGGCACCTCCACGACCACTTTGCAGTGGAATGATATGGACCCCAGTCCTATCATCTCATTTCTACAGCTGAGTAAACTGGAGCAATGTGAAATAAAGTGTCTTGCTCAAGGAAACACATCACCCAGTCTGAGAATTGAACTCACAACCTTTCGATTGCAAGGCCTATGCTCTAACCACTAAGCCATGTGCCTCCATAAAGCTCATAGGAAGGTTTTTCAGGTGTTTGATAAGGTCTCCAGTGTTGTTACAGCTCACACATATGTAGGTTTAGCTGCTCTCCTACAATGTTGTGTCTCATTGGAGGTTTCTCAGGTATTTTAACATATCATCATCATCATCATACGTCGTCTTCTAGACTTGCATGCGTTGGACAGGCTGTCACAGACCCAAAACCAGATGGGTTTGAGCAATCCATCTTGCTCATTACGTTCCATATTTGGCATAGTTTCTATAGCTGGATGCCCTTCCTAGCACCAACCACCTTACTGGGTGTGCTTTTCATGACATCAGCACTACTATTTTACAGAGTGAATTTGGAGCATTTTATCATGACACCCATACTACCATCTTATAGGGGATGGGTTCTGCCAAGTTTCAAATGCCCAAGACAGGCCATATATCACAACACCGCCCCTACAACTCCATCAGGAGTTACAAATGAATACATACATACAGGACTAAACAGAAATTATTTTTTAAATTCCTATTACTTAAATTACCAATAACAGCAGCAAGGTGTTTATTAATTTTCTCTCTCTTTCTCATTCTTCAATTGTCTAGGCTGGTCGATTACTAATCCGTAACTGTCTAAGCAGTTTACTGCAGATACCATATTCCTCGCTGGAACTAAGCCGGACAGACAAAGGAAAGCCTTACTTATCAACTATAGACAATGCTATCAGTAAAACTGCACCCCACTTCAATATTGCTCACCATGGTAGCTTCACTGTGTTAGCTACCCACCCTCATATTGACATTGGGGTGGATATCATGAAAGTAGAAGCTCCAAGTAGGTAAACTGCTATATTGCTATTTTTATCTTTTTTGTTTATATTATTTATAAAGGTGTATGTTTATGTTACATGTGTGAGGAGTAGTGTGGTCTCTGGGAGTGAGGTGTGGGTGATGAACATGGAGCAGTGGAGAAGGTCAGAAAGAATGGAAGGAAAAGGTATACGAGGCGTGTCACTCTGTAAAGTAGTTGGTGTTAGAAAGGGCATCCAGCTGTACAATCCAAGCCAAAACAAAGCATGTGAACAAGACCTAGTCACCTGATTAGTCAGGCCTCAGCATGTGGCAGCCGTCTAACCCATGCAAGCATGGAAAATAGACATTGAACGATGATGAGACATGGTCAATGAACATGGAGCACAAGAGATGGCTGGAAAGAACAGAAATGAGAATGGTCTGATGAATATGTGAAGTGTTGCTGAGAAAAGAACAGTATATGTTTACATACAACTGTGTGTGTGTGTGTGATACATGTTTACATACAACTGTGTGTGTGTGGGTGTTTTGTTTCATGGTTTTCTCCCACACATAAACCCTTTCCCTTACAAACTCTTCATTTAGCTCCGTATAAGAAAACTTCCGGAAAAATTTCCTCCTAGTTCTTCCACGTGGAATCTATTTCAGTGGGAAGGACAGTTGAGAAATTCTTCCACGATATGAGAAGACAATTCACTGAGTTCGAGTGGAAAGTGATCCAGTCAGCAGGGAATGAGTTCAACCAGCTTCTAATGTTTTACAGACATTGGGTATGTTTTAAATGTATTTTCTATTATAACAGTAGTTGTGCTGGCCCCACAATAAAATCACCCAGTTCACTGTGTAAAATGGTGGTGCTGGTCCCACAATAAAAGCACCCAGTTCACTCTGTAAAGTGGTAGTGTTAGTGCCACAATAAAAGCACCCAGTCCACTCTGTGAGATGTTGGTGTATTGACAAAAAACACCCGGTCCACTCTGTAAAATGGTAGTGCTGGTATCTTGACAAAAGGCACCCAGTCCACTCTGTAAAATGGTAGTGCTGGTATCTTGACAAAAGGCACCCAGTCCACTCTGTAAAATGGTAGTGCTGGTACCATGACAAAAAACACCCAGTCCACTCTGTAAGATGGTAGTGCTGGTGTCATGATAAAAAGCATCCATTACATGCCTTAAAGTGGTTAGCAAACCCATGCTAGCATGGAAGATGGACGTTAAACGAAGATGATGATGAGAGCATTCAGCCTTAGAAACAAATTCCCCAAAAAAGGAGCAAATAAGTGGCTCTGTAATGTATCCATCATCGTACCCAACACAAGTGCAAGTTGTAGTTGATAAAATAAAGTACCAGTAAAAATCTGGGGTTCAGTTTAATCTACTGTGTCCCTGCCCAAAATTTCTGCCTTTGTACCTATATAAAAAATGGTGGGGATGAAGATGATGGGGCCAAATGGAGAAGATTGTCATGGAACCTGCAAGGTTAACAAACTCTGCTTTAGCAGGGAAAAGGGCTGTAAAACGCTTGTTGTTGTTTGCCTCAGTGAGCAATTATGATTATTAAGGAAGTGAAGTAGCACGTTTAGTTTAGTCCCTTTACATTTTTTCCATCCAATTTGCATGTAAACCCCAACATTTTTTCTACCTTGTCTTTCTAACATCACCTTCATCTTTGGTAGCAAATAGATTAAATTATAAAATGCTTTGCAGTATTCGTTCCAGCACTCTTTATTCTTAGTTCAACTCCAGCGGAGGTCAACTTTGCCTTCCATCCTTTCGATGTCAAGAAAAAAAAGTACCAGTCTAGCACTGGGGTGGATTATTCCTCTATATAAGTACACACTGTAAAGTGGTTGTGTAGATATCACTTCACCAAAATGGTAGCAAGAGCTTTCATCCTTACGGGGTCGATAAAATAAAGTACCAGTAACATACTAGGGTCGATTTAATCAACTTTCCCCTCCCCCAAATTATTTGTGCCTATACTAGAAATCATTATTATTATTCTAATTACCGTTATTGTCATTATTATTATAATTGTTGTTTGTTTTCCAGTGTTTGAAAGAAAGTGTAGTGAAGTCCCTCGGGGCTGGAATTGGATTTGGCCTGGAAAGACTGGAATTTCATGTGGCCACTCCATTGCTGACCAGTGACAACACTGTTACTGACACTGTTTTCCTGTTGGATGGTAAGATCAACAAGGAATGGACCTTTGAGGAGACCCTGTTGGAAGGTGATCATTGTATTGCTGTAGCTTACCATTTCATACCTGAGAAAAATATTTTACCTGAAATCAAAGCAAATCAAAATAAAAAGGTTTTTATTGTTTTTTATTTGTTTTTGTATAAATTGTTTTGTATTTTTGTAGTCAGTGGATTTTTTTTTTTTTTTTCTAATTATAAAATGCACCCAGTCCACTCTGTAAAGTGAAAGTACTGGTATCAAGGTAAAATGTACCCACCCCACTCTGTAAAGTCGTAGTGTTAATACCAAAATGAAATGCACCCAACTCACTGTAAAGTAGTGGTGCTGGTGCCAATATAAAGCACCCAGTCTACCTTGTAAGGTGGCAGTACTTATGTCATGATAAAATACTCCCAATATAAAGTGGTTGGCAGTTGGAAGGGCATTCAACCACAGGAAACTAAGCCCAAAATGTAATCACCTGACTAACCCATGCAAACATGGAAAATAAACATCAAAAGATGATGATGATGATGATGATGATGATGATTAAGATTTATTATTATTCATACTAACATACAAGGGCGGTGGATTGGCAGTACCGGTGGAGCATCGGACACCATGCTTCGCAGCACAAAGTTACGGCCCTTTACATTCTGAATTCAAATCCCACAGAGGTTAACTTTGCTTTTCATCCTTACAAGGTCAATGAAATAAAGTACCAGTAATGCATTGAGGTCAATTCAATCAACTTTTCCTTTCCCCAATATTTTTTTACAACTGATAGGATGTCGATTTTTTTTTTTAGCCTAAGACATATAATCAAAGGCATTCCCACTGTGATTTTCTTTTCAGGTACAGTGTATCTTGGACTACACTATCCAATCTGTCTGTGAGACTAAAACTCACGCCTGCCATATGCCAGACACAGCAGTTGTGAGTTCTAGTCCCACAGGTGACGCTGTCCACTTTTTTCCATCTCTAGATGCTTATATGTCCAACATGTTTGACTATTTTCCAAAATCCTGTATTGAAGCTGTTAACTTTAAGCCAACATCATCATCATCACCATCACGACTACCACCATCATCATCTTCTTCTTCTCCCATTTATTCCTGAGAGGGTTGTGGGGCCAGAGTCCTCAAACACTCCTTCCAGCAGGTCCTGTCAGAAGCAACCATCTCCAATCGATCCAGCTTGATCCCCAAGTGAGACCAGCCAAGCTCATAGATGTTATCCAACCATCTTGCTCTGGGTCTCCTGCCAGTTGGTTTCGCCCATAAAACCTGTCCAACGATTCTTTCCTGAGACATTCTAACCAGAGCTGTGATTTTTCAATTCGGAGAAGTAGTGGCTCTACCTGGAGTGACTCTCTGATCTTTGAGCTACACACTCTATCAAGTAATGTTACTCCAAAGACCCTTCAGAGGAACCCCAAAGCCAATATACACTTAAAATTCATAATAATAATGGTTTATGATTTAGACACAAGGCCAACAATTTTGGGGGGAGGGGAAAGTCGATTAAATCGACCCGTGTTAAACTGGTACTTTATTTTATCAACTCCATAAGGATGAAGGGCAAAGCTAACTTTGGTGGGAATTGAAATCAAAACGTAAAGGGTCAAAACTCTATGCTGTGAAGCATGGTGTCCAATGCTCTACCAATCCACTGCCCTCATTCATAATAATAATGGTTTCTGATTTAAACACAAGGTCTTTTGATAATAATAATAATAATAATTGTTTCTACTTTTGGAACAAGGCCAGCAATTATCCAGTGCATTACTGGTACTTTATTTTTATCGACCCCGTAAGGATGAAAGGCAAAGTTAACCTCGGTGGGATTGGAACTCAGACCATAAAGGGACGTAACTCTATATATCAAAGCATGGCGTTCAACTCTCTACCGATACTGCCAATCCACATAATAATAATTTTTCTTTTTCTTCCCCAGGAATCCAAATCACCTGTTATTGATGATTCAGGTGTTAAACTGTTTAAAATTCTTTCATTTCAAGAATTGACAGCCAGTGCCTTACCACAGACAGACGCTGATCTAGAATACTGGCTCAACTTTAATTCTAAATTAGAAAGACCTGAAAGACAGAAGAAATCCATCACATAACCTTTGAATGAACTAGAATTTTGTGTACGTCTATATATGTGTATGTATCAGTCTGTGTGTCTGTAAGTATATCCATCTATGTGTATGTCTGTGAGTATCCGTCTATATGTGTAAATGTATGTGAGGGTGTGTGGGTCAGGTCAGAAACCTGCTAATGGCAATCATGTAAGCCAATACAAGAAGGGCTAAAGCCCGACGCGAACTTTCTTTCCCCTTTTCCATTTAAAGTGTGAAACTAAATACTTTTTGTACCTGTTCCTCTCTGATGACCCTGTGATAAACAGGTAAAACTCGAGTAACAAGGCTCACTAACCTTGATAAAATATATTTTATTAAGGTTAAAAAGTGAGTCTTATACACACACACGCGTGTGTGTTGAACATGAGATTACTCTCTTCCTCTCCTCTCTTTCCCCCTCCCTATAATGTGTGTCGAACATGAGATTAAAAATGTATTTGTTTTACATTATTTTGTAATAAATTTCTAAATCTATCTTTTAGTATTGATTTGTTTTTTCTACAGAATTGGGTTTAACACCACCCCATGGTGCTAGGGTAGTAGACTTAATCTGTCTGGTTTAACCCCCCCATCCTTGGGTGTTAGACTTCATCAGTCACTTGGTTTAACACCAACTCGTGCTTGGGTGCATTTAACAGAATCCACACCATGTATTCTTGCAAAAAAGTGAAGAGACATTTGATAATACAGTCGGGCATGCACTGTGTCTGAAACAACAACTTTGACCATCGGTCTACTCAACAACTACAAAAATCAAGTCAATAAATATATTGTCATTTTTTTCTTCTTTATATCATTTCAAATGTACATAAAAATGTGTAAACCCAATATCAACTTTGGGCCAGGCATTAATTACAACGTGATATAAAATATTTACCACAAAAATTCTATGTACAAATCTTTTACAATATTTCAACTCCAATGTCTATTTACAATTCCAGTGAATAGTTTTAAAACAGTGATTTCTAACTTAGGCCACAACAAATATATTTGTTTTTTTAGTTTTATCTAAAGGAGAGGGTGTAATTGATTTAATTAACCCCAAGCTCCACACTTCTCAATAAACTGACTAGGACTTATAACAATTCCCTCAAGAATTTCATAAATAATGTGACAGGCAAATTTGAACTCTGAAGATAAAGGGACATAACTCATTACCAGACGGTATTTAGTTTGACAATTTACAATGTATGACCCCCCCACTGCCCAATGATGATAATAATGGTTTCTACTTTATGCACAAGGCCAGCAATTTGTGGGGAGGGGGAAAGTCGATTATATCGACCCAAGAAGAATGAAAGGTTAAGTTAACCTCAGCGCATAGTAGCTAAATGCTGCAAAACATTTTGTCTGACACACTGCCCTCAATAATAATAGTTTCTAATTTAGGCACAAGGCCAGCAATTAAACTGACCTCAGTATTTAACTGGAACTTTATTTTATCACCACAGGAGGATGAAAGGCAAAGTTGACCACGGCATGATTTGAACTCAGAATGTAGGAAGTTGTAACTAAATAGTGTAAAGTATTTTGTCCAACGTTCTGCCACTGTCCAATAATAGTAATAATGGTTTGATTTTTGGCGCAAGGCCAGCAATTTGGGGAAGTGGTGTAAGTCTATTACATCAACCCCAGTTTTTGACTGGTATTTTATTTCATCGACTCTGACAGGATGAAAGGCAAAGTTGACCACAGTTGGATTTGAACTCAGAACATTCAGCCAACAAATACTGTAAAACATCATATCAGACACCCTAATAACCCTGCCAAGCGACAAGGCTATAAATTTGAGACGAATTAATTTATAGTCAACCCCAGTACTTGACTGGTATTTCATTTTATCACCCCTACTCAGCATAGAAAGCAAAGTTGATCTCAGCATGCCAGGATAAATAAAATATTTCAACCAACATGCTAATCTAAAAGTCGAAAGTCTGTCTCAAGCCAGGAGGATCATCAGTGAAGTGACTGAGAGTACAAGACTTCCCCCTGGACAGGATGCTAGTCCATCTAAGGGTTAAACTCCCAGCTATTGCTGGTACTCATTTTCAGCTGAGTATACTGGAGCAACGTGAAATGAAGTGTTTTGCTCAAGAACAAAACACACAACCCAGCCCAGGAATTGAACCCATGATAATATCATTGTAAGTCCAACACCCTTACTACTAGGTCACACACCTCTACCAAGCTAATGCCTGGATAAATAACAAGGTATTTCAACCAACATATTAATGCTTTTGCCAATAATAATAACAACAACAACGATTTCTAGTTTAGAAACAAGACCAGTAATTTGGGGGAGGGGAAAGTCAATTATATTTAGCCCAGTATAGGACTGCTATATCATTTTATCGACCCCAGAAAGATGACAGGGCAAAGCTGACCTCAACAGGATTTGAACTCAGAATGTAAAGAGCAGGAGCAAATGTCACAAAACATTTTACCTGACTCTAACAATTCTGCCAATATACTGCTCTTAATAATAATAGTAATGCTTTCTGTTTTAGACACAAGGCCAACAATTTGGGAGGAGAGAAAATCGATAAAAATAGACCCAGTGTGTGACTGGTACTTTATTTTATCAATCCTGTAAAGATGAAAGGCAAAGCTAACTTTGGCGGGATTTGAGCTCTTAATAGTAATAACAACAATAATAATAATAATGGCGATATTTTACAGTCACAAAGCCACATATTTGTAGGGAATGTACTTAATCACATGAACTGACTCCAATATATTACTGATACGTTTTTGTTGTTTTTTGTTTTCCCCTCCTTATCAAATCCTTTCCCTACTGAGACAGGGGTTAAAAAGTAAAAAACAACTGTCCATTTTTTCCATCACTCTCACTTTCATATACACCTAAGAAAACACAGAGGGGGTGGGGCAAGAAGTGATTAAAAAGCATGTTGTCAGCCTGTCAGCTGGAATACAACGGACTAATAGGATGTGTGTAATTATTACCAACAACCCTTAATACTAAGTATTTAAAGTAATTGCTCACAAAAATCATTAGAAAATATATTTTTTTAGAGCAGGGGTAGGAAAAAATTTGAACCTCCTGATTCCACAAAGTATATATTTATTAACTCTGTATTCTTGAGCTCACAATCATGAGGTTGTGAGTTCGATTCCTTGACCTGGCAATGCATTGTGTCCTTGAGCAAGACACTTTATTTCATGTTGCTCCATTTTACTCAGCTGGAAAAATGAGTTACAACATCACTGGTGCCAACTTGTATCAGCCTTTGCCTTTCCCTTGAACAACATTGGTGGAATGGAGAGGGGAGACTGGCATGCATGGGCGACTGTTGGTCTCCCCCTCACAAAAACAATGCCAAGGGTTGTGCCTCAGGGGGGAATTTTCTCAATGCAAACCCATGGTAAATTCATGAATGAAGGTGACTTATCATTGCAAAGTGTGTAAATTACTTGAAAATTACTAAATATAAACCTTTGTATTATATTTTTTCGCCCATAAACATAAACTTTGTGTAAAATTCCTGATACATGTCTACATTTAAACCGGCCATATCTGGCCAGAATTCTCTCACCTCTTTCTGTTCAAACCTGCCATAACTGGCTGCTCATACTTATGTTATGGTATTGTTCTCAAAATAAATAATATCAAAATCTCGTAGATTCAATATTATGTGAGATAATTATGTGAAATAAAGTGTTTACCGTGAATATATGATAGTAAATATAGAGTAATGTAAATGCTAAAGGGTCAAAAGAATTTCTGAAACAAAAGTTTGCGAAAATAAGAACAACTGACACACACACACACACACACACACAGTATGTAAAAACAATTGTTGACAACTATAAGAGAATGGTCTCAATATACTAACCCTATGGGGGTTCAGTAACTAGGAAAATCTGGAATTCAGGGTAAGGAGATCCAAAAGAAAAAAAGAAAAAAACATTAGACAGATAGATGGAATCAATATTGGTAGAAGCCATGAATATAGAACAAAAACCAAATTAAAACACAACCAAACTGACAATGCATTTTTCTTACTTGTGAGTCAGTCATGGAGAGGCAGTAGACTCCACTAAAGGCCCCTAAGAGCAAGGTGGTGGTAGAGGTGGTGATGCTAAACTGGGTGACATATTAGGTTTACTTGCCAATACATACATATATATATATATATATATATATATATACATACATACATACGTACATACATACATATATACACATACATAAATACATACATACAAATATACGTACATACATACATATGTACATACATATATATATATACATACACACATACATACATACTCACACACACACACAAGTGCTAATAAATACCTTCATACACACACACACACACCACCCACCCATGTTCAGTTTAAAATAATCATACCCAACTTAACAATTCAAACATAACATTAAGATGAAGTAAAAAAAAAAAGAGGGAGGTACATTAACATGTATTTGTTTCCAGTTTCCATAGCAACAAATTTCAGGTTAAATTCCATATTTCACATATATCACATTCTCCTTCAACCTTCCTTTTCTTTCATATTTTGTAAATTATCTTGAAATGATGTTTTGGTTTCACCTACATTTTCTTCTTTCATCTCAAGAATGTCACCATAACACCTTTTACATACTCACACATTTTGGGGAAACCTTCAACACAGGTCCTTATAATCAGTATTGTAATCGTTATTATTATCATTATCATTATCATTATTATTTACTCTGACTATGCTTTTCTAAGCAGAAATAAATAAACAGGGAGGTTGTATCTACTTTTGTTTCTTTGGTAATGTCCCCTTTCCTTTACCCAATGTAAACCCCACTCTGTTGTGTTTGTCCTTGTATTGTCTGCCCCAATATCTTGGGCTCTTGTGGCCAATAAAAGAAGTCACCATTATCATTATTGTTGTTGTTGTTGTTGTTGTTGTTGTTATTATTATTATCTAGGTTTATTACGTCCCATTCAGTGGAGGAACTGATCAATATCAAATCCTTCGTTAGACTGATTGTCATCATTGCTGATTGGTACAAAGTCTTCTTCATCACTTTCTGACTCTGATACCTGTAAATCTTGATTGATATCTGTCTCGACAGAGTCAGGTTGTTCTTGATGTTGTTGTTGCTGTTGTTGTTGGTTGTCGTCAGTCATTTGTGGGGCCAAGGAACTGCTCAGGAAGAAGGCCGCTGGATCAAAGCTTTGCTCTTCGTCATCACCTATACCAGCCATATTGTACATGTTAGATTCATTCTCACTGGAGTAAAACTGATTTGCGTTGTCACCAGTATACTGCTGGCCATAGACACTGTCTTCCATGTACTGAGATAATCCAGAGGGTAACTCTTCACCGCTGCCATCCATACCATCTGCAGAAATAAACAAAATAACATAAGTACACTCTGTAAAGTGGTTGGTGGTAGGAAGGATGTCCAGTCATAGAAAAGCTGCCAAACAAAGAGTCAAGAGTATTCAGCTGTGATCTATATGATAAATACACCCAGTACACTCTGTAAAGTGGTTGATGATAGAAGAGGCATCAGCTGCAGAAAAGCTGTCAAACAAACCTTTGAAAAGAACCTTCAACTGTGTCAAAGATATGACAACTTCCCTAGTACCAATGCTATGATAAAAGGCACTCAGTAGAGTGCAGGAACATATGAGTGTGAGATGCAGGCCCATCTGCTTGAATATGTAGATCCGTCCAACCCTTGCTATCAGGGAAAACAGATAATAATATAAAATGCACACAATGCAGATCCTGGGTACACAAGAGATGTAGCGGGATAGCAGGCAAACTAACAGGTAGGGAGAAATATGTATGCAGTAGATGTACAGGGAAATTAGACAGTAGAAGTCGCATTGATAGACACATTTTTCAAATGCAGGAGGGCGCTATAGAAGTGGTGGATAGCTTCCGGTACCTAGGAGATCAGATAAGCATGGGAGGAGGGTGTTCCGAGGCCATAGTATCTAGAATAAGGACAGGTTGGAAGAACTTTAGGGAGCTGCTTCCTCTGTTGACGAAGAAGGGTTTCTCCCTGTGTACGAAAGGCCGGTTGTATGATGCCTGTGTGAGGAGCGCGATGCTGCATGGTAGTGAGACATGGGCAGCAACTGCAGAGGATATGCGACGGCTGGAGAGAAATGAGGCAAGCATGCTCCGTTGGATGTGCAGTGTAAATGTGCGTGAACGACCCAGCTTAAATGTGTTGAGAGAGAAACTGTGTCTGAGAGGGATAGAATGTAGTGTACGGGAGAGGAGACTGAGGTGGTATGGACATGTGATGCGCATGGAGGATGACCGATGGGTGAAGAAGTGCCAGGAAATGCCAGTTGAAGGAAGACATGGTAGAGGTAGACCACGAAAAACATGGACGGAGGTGATGAGAACAGACCTCTGATCATTGAAGCTCACGGTGGAGATGATGAAGGACCGTGATGAGTGGAGTGATGCTGTGCTGAATAAGACCCGTCCCACCCTTGCAAGCAGGGAAAAGCGGACGTAAAATGATGATGATGATGATGATGATGAGAAACAAAATATGTTCAGATTACTTATTTGTGCGTGTGCGTGTGTGTGTATATATATATAGCTTCCAACAGTAATGGTTGCATTCTTTAAGGGTATGTCAATATTTATTTATAAAACTGATCTATATTATATTTTATCTGATGAAAGCACACCATAATTTAACTTGGTGTCCTTGAAATATGTATAATGAAATAAATATGGTTTTATAAATATAGTTTCCATTTGTTAATATCGTATTTTTACTCCAAATATTTGTTGAGTGCTTTATATCAGTTATAAAAATATTTGCTTGTTGTATCCCAACAATTTAAATAGAACTTTTACATATATATATATATATATTTATATATATACTATGTTAAGGTATCAATACATATTTAATATGTATGATGATCCTCTTTCTCAATAAATAAGCTCAATAATTGATTGCTTAAATCGATGGTTTTGCTTCATTCTTTGGGCTATGAAACAGTGCTGTATAGAAAAAGTAACTTTTTACCATCTTAAAGTATATTTTCCTGTATATTATTTGCTCTATATATATATGTACAAAATCCTAGGTGTTTCTCAAACAAATATGCTCCTTTATCTCTACATATATCTTTTAAATATATATATAATCATCGTCGTTGAACGTCCACTTTCCACGCTATATATTATACACAGTCGGGACCCAACAGTGGAGCCCCATCAACAATTAGATATATTCAAAGTGAAGACCAAGATTTTTAAATTAAATCTATCTTTAATATCTACAATTGTTTCTATAAAGGTGATAAGCTTGCATGTATATGTAAACAACGAATCACCATCATCATCGTTTAACGTCCATCTTCCACGCTAGCATGGGTTAGAGGGTTTTGTTCCATTTGAATCGGGAATGGTCGGGAGACCATCTCTCACTCGCACGAAAGTGTCTCTGGCAGGTTTTTTTTACAACTGGATGCCCTTCCTAACACCAACCACGTTTACAGCCTTTACACCGTGTCTCCTACACGGCCACCTTATAATTAATTAACAATTATTTACACAACATACAAACATTCCAACATATCATCATGATCATTGAGAGGGATTGAATTCAACAGAAACATGTATGGAGAACATTAACATTAACAAGTGATAAATATAGGCAAGCAATGTAGAAAGCAGGATATATATATATATATATATATATATATATATATATATATAGAAGATGGCGTAGGACAGAACAAAGGAGAGGCACAAAACAAAGAAAAGAATCCCCAGTCACTGAAGAGGTCATAGAATGTGTGACGAAAGAACTTTGACAATATATGAACAACCATCCGGTTGTGGAACCAACCAACCAACTGGAAATTTATAATAAATTGAAGTGAAAGCAACTGGTACATGTGTTTCTTATTGGCAACATGACCCTCCCAAAGTATAACAATATTGGTTTCAACACACGTTTTCAGATAAAGAATCTTGCTAAACAAATATATATATATATATATATATATATATATATATATATATATATATATATATATATATACTATTATGCACACACATATATAATAGAAAAAAGAGAGATAAATACAATATCAGAAAGAAAAAAAAACTTACAATTTTTCACTCGTCTATTATTGTCGTCATTATCATCATCATCATCATATTCATCATTTTCATTATCAGAATTCTCAGGTGTGATTTGTAGATCTTGGGCCAAATCATTGTTGTTATCAGACGAGGAGAAATGTTCTCCATGCATATCCTGGATGAAACAATAATCAACCATTATTTATTGACTTATCAAATTAATTTAAACGTCTGTATAGAGCTGGTAAGCCATGACAGATTAGGAGAGGTGTCTAATATTTAAAATCTAACTAATTAATTTACACGTCTGTATAGAGCTGGTAAGCCATGACAGATTAGGAGAGGTGTCTAATATTTAAAATCTAACTAATTAATTTACACGTCTGTATAGAGCTGGTAAGCCATGACAGATTAGGAGAGGTATCTAATATTTAAAATCTAACTAATTAATTTACACGTCTGTATAGAGCTGGTAAGCCATGACAGATTAGGAGAGGTATCTAATATTTAAAATCTAACTAATTAATTTACACGTCTGTATAGAGCTGGTAAGCCATGACAGATTAGGAGAGGTATCTAATATTTAAAATCTAACTAATTAATTTACACGTCTGTATAGAGCTGGTAAGCCATGACAGATTAGGAGAGGTGTCTAATACTCTTTATAATTAAGAAAGAAAAACAGGAGAAACAGAGAGAAAAGAAAGAGATGGGAAAAGGAAGAAAAGGATGAAAAATACCCAGGGCTTCTTCTTCCGAGGAGGAGGAGGAAGAGTACTACCTCATACATGGTTTAGATGTGCATAAGGACAGTCTACTTGCTAGGAATAACAGCCAAATCACCCTCATATCACACCCTACTGTCTTCAAACAGAGGACACATCAGATAATATGAATGTACTCCAGTGTTCCTCCATTAAAAAGACAGAACACAGCTAGATTGCTCCATTAAAAAGACAGTCACAGCTAGATTGTTCGTTTTTATCATAGATCTGTTACATTGAAGCTGACATCAGGCATATACCATACTCTGAACCCTTACTTCCCTGGGCATGGATACATTGAAGCTCCGACGTCTGGCAACTGACTTGGTAAACACCCACAAAATTATTAACCATCTCGCCAACAACAACCCTGAGTACCTTTTTGATTTCCATGTGTCTAACACACGTGGGCATGCCCACAAAGTCAGAAAACAGCACAGCTTCCATGACTTTTGGAAACATTTTTTCACGATCAGAGTTGCTGAAGCATGGAACAAACTACCTGCATCAGTTGTTAGCTGTTGAGACACTGCACCCTTTAAGGCCTCCATGCTTCCTGAGATTCGCCAACACTACACCTAATATTCCCCCTCCATACACACGCACACATGTATATCATGACTCATACACTATTCACTTCCCTGACATTTGTATATTATTCTATGTACTATACCTTTGACAAGTTGTAGTGCACCTGAGCACTGTACACAATAATTTCATTATTATTATTATATGAGGTTAGATAACAACAGGATTTATTAATTAAGTATTAAACTTCTATTTGGTATTCATGCCAACCCTTACCTATGGTCATTAATCTTGGGTAATGACCATGAATACAAGTGGCCAAAATGGGGGTCCTCCAAAGAGTCTTTGGAAGAACATTACTAAATAGAGTGCATAGCTCAGAGATCAGAGTCACTCCAGGTAGAGCCACTACTTCTCCGAATTGAGAAATCACAGTTCCGATACTACTGACATGTGGTTAGAATGTCTCAGGAAAGAATTGCTGGACAGATTTTATGTGCAAAACCAACCAGCAGGAAACCCAAAGGTAGACCCTGAGCAAGATGGTTGGATAACATCCATAAGCTAACATCCCGTCTAACATCCCGTCTAACCCATGCTAGCGTGGAAAATGGACGTTAAACGAAGATGATGATGATGAAGCTCATCTGGTCTTGCTTGGGGATCCAGCCAGATCAGTTGGAGATGGTTGCTTCTGACAGGACCCAGTGGAAGGAGTGTTTGAGGACTCTGTCCCCACGACCCTCTCAGAAATAAGTGGGCGAAGAAGGAGGAGGAGGAGAGTATATCACTAAATAGAAGAGGTAGATAGCAAACCTGGTGAGACATGTCATATTCCCTGTCTTCCATTGCACTTTCATCACCTTCCACATCAACAAACTCTGAATCAGATTCATCAAACACCATGTCCTGAAATTAACAGAAAAAAACAAAAGAAAATAATTTAGATGGTTCGCAGTAAATGCTATGCTTTGCTAAAGGGCAGCCCATCATATCTCTATATTCACTGCTAACCTCTATATCTTGAGGTTGTTTCCCAATGACCTGCAGGGTAGGAGTTATCTTTCAGCGAAAAGCTTCAGCAAGCTTGACAAAATGGTGGTGGTGGTGGTGGTGATATATATGTGTTACTGGGGCAATGATAAAATGCATCCAATCTACTCTGTAAAGTGTTAATGCTGGTGCTACAGTAAAATGCACCCAGTCCACCTTGTGAAGTGGTAGCAGTGGTACTACAATAAAATGCACACATTATATGTTTGTGAAGTTTAAACCGGCCGTAACCATTGTTACGGTATTGTTCTCAAAATAGATGATATGAAAATCTCATAGATTCAATGTTATGTGAGATAATCATGTGAGATTTTACCATGAAAATACAATAGTATATATAGAGTAATGTAAATGCTAAAGGGTTAAGAAGGGCATTAAGCTGTAAAAGCCATGCCAGAATGAGCAAGATACAGTAAACTGACCAGTCTAGCCTCAGAACATAACAACCCATCTAACCCATACTAGTATGGAAAATAGACATAAAACACTGATGATATATATCCTCAACATCATCATCATTTAACGCCTATTTTCCATGCTAGCATGAGTTAGATGGGTTGTCCCATTTGAGGTAAGTCAGGTCAGGTGACTGTGGCTTGCTCATACAGAACTGTTTTGGGCTTGGTTTCTATGGCTGGATGCCCTTCAACCAGATTTACAGTGTATGCTGGATGTTTTTTGTCGTGACACCTACACTACCACTTTACAATGTGGACTAGACGCTTTTTGTCATGACACCTACACCACAACTTTACAGCGTAGACTGGGCGCTTTTGGTCGTGACACCTATGACCACTTTATAATGTGTTCTGGGTGCTTTTTGTCGTGACACCCACACAACCACTTTACAGAGTGGACTGTGTGCTTTTTGTCGTGACACCTACATAACCACTTTACAATGTGGGCTGGGCACTTTTTGTTATGACACCTACATGACCAATTTACAGTTTGGGCTGGGTGCTTTCTTTCATGACACCTACATGACCACTTTACAGTGGAGGCTGGGTACTTTCTGTCGTCACACCTACACAACCAATTTATAGTGTGGACTGGGGACTGGGGCAGGGGGTGTAAATATCTGTTTTAGAAATAAAAAGAAAAAAAGTATTCTCTTACATCATTATCAGCATCATTGTCGTCCTTGAAGTCTGATCTATGTCGTCTTATACTTAACAGATCTGATGTAGATGAGTTTGGTTCACCATCAGGCCAATCACCACTGGCCAACACAGCTTCCCGCATGCTGTTACTGTCCATACTCTCGTTATCAATACCTTTAAAACAACAATATATATAGTAAGCAACATGGAGAACAACATGGAATAGAGTCAACTTAATTCTAAAACTTCATATGGTACTAAAATATAAGTAGTAAGCAACATGGAGTAGAGTCAACTTAACTCTAAAACTTCATGTGGTACTAAAATATAAGCAACATGGAGTAGAGTCAACTTAACTCTAAAAGTGGCGTCTTTCATTAGAAATATGGTAATGAAAGGGTAGAGGTTACAAATTAGAATGTAGGACAGAATGCTTTATAATATTTGTTCTGGCTCTCTGCACTCAGAGTTCAAAACCCGAGTTCAACTTTGCCTTTCATCATTTCGAGGTCGATAAAAAGATTTTAGTTTAGTATTGGGGTTGAATCTTCTATATCTCTTTCTCACTTCCTCTCTATCACTTTTTCTCTCCTTCTCTGGGAAGAATTGCCCTTACAACTCCATCATGAGTTATGGGTCCATTCATCCATAATGTATATGTATATTTGTAGTAAACATGATAACACAAAGGAACTCTCTTTTTCCTATTGAAAGATTCTTTCGAAGTCGATAAAAAAAGTACCAGTCAAGTACTAGGGTCAATTCTTCCTCTATATCTCTTTCTCACTTTCTTACTAACACATTCTCTCTCTCTTTTTTAATGGAAGAAATCAGCTATGTTCAGACCTGGAGAGAGGATGGGCTCTGACAGATCTTAAAAATGCCCAAGATATGCTGTATATGTATGTCACTACAGCACACCTACGACACCATCAGGAGTTACAGCTCAATAAATACATACAATGAAAGGGTTAAAATAAGAAATAGAATATAAAATTCACCTAGAACACTGTTATCATCCATGTTCAGTGATGTTCCAGTCATTATGCTGTCAGTCTCTACAGCATCAAGAGCAGCTTCTCGAGCAGCCTGTATGTCTCGTTCAAGTTGACTTAAGTGTTCATCATACTGTTAATAACAATAAAATCAAGAATTAGCAGTGTGTGTGTTAGCAGGGAGAATGGCTGTTAAATGATGATGAAATATGTATATATATCATATATAGGTTAAGATGATCCTGCTTAGGGTGAAAGCAGAAATTCATTGCTTAAACTTTTAATCTGTATTAATAATATATATACACTATATATGTATATATGTGTGTGTGTGTATATATATATATATGAGCAAGACAGTCACCTGACCCAACTTGCCTCAAATGGGATAAACCCGTCTAACCTATGCTTAGCATGGGTTTTCCCATGCCGGGAAGCAAGCTTGGCCATGTTGCACCTTGCTCCATAAATATATATATATAATTTTAAATATTTAAAATATCAAAAAATCAATACAAATTGAACCTTGAGCTGATCAATAGCAAAACGCACGTCACATGATTTTTTTTTTATATTTTCTGTTGAATCATTGTAGGATGTTAAGAATTAAAGCTTGAATATTTTAAAGCTGGAGTCATTCTACAAATCTAACCAATAACTAAATATTTCATTGAAAACATTCATTCAAATAAATATTAAAAAGTCAACTCACTTCAGAAAGGTTTTCTCTAGCAACATCCACAATTCTCCGTGCAGTATTAGTATAGCTACTGTCCGGACCATTGTATCTCACACTGTTGGCAAATATTAACTCCACATCCTCAATAAATTGGTCTCGGTGTTGATACTTATGCAATTGTACATTCTGCAATTCAGTAAGAAAATTACAATTCAGTAAGAAAATTATTTCACATGGAAGATATATACACACACACACACAGTCTTCTTCTTTGTTCACTTATTCATGAGAGGATCATGAGGGCAGAGTTCTCAACACTCCTTCCAGTGGGTCTTGTCAGAAGCGACCGTTTCCAACTGAGCCGGCTGGATCCCCAAGCAAGTCAGCCAAGCTCATGGATGTTATCCAACCATCTTGCTCAGGGTATGTCTCTGGGTCTCCTGCTAGTTGGTTTTTTCTACAAAATCTGTTCAGCAATTCTTTCCTATGACATTCTAACCACATGTCCATCAGAGTTGTGATCTCTCAAATCGGAGAACGGCTCTACGTGGAGCAACTCCAAGACCTCCGAACTACGCACCCTATCAAGTAATACTACTCATAATCATATCTATATAAATTATCATTTTACATCTGGTTTCCACGTTGTTATGGGTTAGATGGGTTTTCATGGTTCAAGACCAGGCAGGTCAGAGTAATCTCACCTAACTCATACATTCCATATATGGGATGGTTTCTAATGCCAGCCACTTCACGGCATGTACTGGGTTCATTTTCTCATGGCACCACCACTACTACTATCTGACAAGGTGGACTGGGTGTTATTTTCGTGGCCATTTTACAGAGTGGACTGGGTGTTTTTTTATCATGGCACTAGCACTACCACTTCACAGGATGAGTGAGTTGGGTGCATTTAATCATGGCACCAGCACTTCCAATTTCCAGTGTGGAGGGAAGTGTGGCCTTAAGGGACATGAGTGGTGTTTGGTGGTATTATATGCATGCACATGTACACACACACACTCATACAAACACACACAAACATTCACACACACACATACATGCACACACATACTCACACACCCACATTCACACAGACACACACACTAACTCTTTATACTCAGAGATTCAAACTCAATTTGTTAAACTGTTTACTGACCTTCAGTAAAGTATTGAGGTCCATGGGTTTTTTAATGACTTCATAATAATCTTTGACAGATTTCTTATTCACTGGTTGATGGAAAGGCCATGACTGAAATAACAAATAAAAAGAACAAAGAAAACAAATATATTTTTCTATTATCATTGTTGTTGCTGCTTACTCCCAGGCCTCAAATAATTGCACCCCCCCCCCCCACCTGCTTATTAATTTTCCAGATTTTTTCCACCACTCCTGCTCCCAACCCACACTTATTAATTTTTCAGACCCCCAGACCCCTGCCCCAGATTAATTTTTGAAGGCCCCGTCCGCATCTGCCCCCATTAAATTTTGTTAATCTATCTCTGGTGAAATTATATTTTAAGTGGTCGCATTCCTGCGATAATTAATTTTCTTTATACATTAAAAAGCTTTATACATGTCAAAAAAAGTACATTACAGGAAATCCCATACATTATAAAATATGATGGGTTGGGGTCTCAATGTGTAAACTAAATGACTAATTCTGGTTTTTAAAAAAATCAACAGAGGCAACCTAGAAAAATTACTGATTTTCCAAACCATTCACTTATCCCCCAACCCCATTATTATTTGGGACCCGAGACTAACTAGTAAAGGCACGTAGCTTAGTGTTTAGGGTATTCAGCTCTCAATCATAAAGTTGTAGCTTTGATTCTTGGTGTGTCCTTGAGCAAGACACTTTATTTCACCTTGCCCCTGTTCACACAGTTGGCAAAAACAAGTTCGTTGTACCTGTATCTTAAAGGGAACAGCATTATCACATACTGTGTCATGCTGAATCTCCCTGAGAATTACAGTAAGGGTATGTGTCAATGGAATGCTCAGTCACTAGCACATTACACATTAATTTCATGAGCAGGCTGTACTGTTGTTTGTACAACTGGAATACTTGTTGGAACTGACAGATGTCCAACAAACATGTTGCTTAGTTCCAGATCAGTCTTGACCTAGCAGACCTTTTAACCCTAGCCACCCCATATTTTAGTTGGGCTTTAACATAGGACTACATTATCTAATGTGTAAGTCATTTTATTGATCCCTTTTATACTAAACCATCTTAAACCAGTTTTGATTCTATGATACAAAACTGTTTTATTTCAAAATGTTTTTATTTATCTAAAAACCATCCAATATAATTTTATGTAAGAACCTTTGTTAAGTTATGTTCCAAACACCAGATAAATAATGAGAAAATTAGTTATATTACTAAATCTCTTCAAATTCTTGATTATTTTCAAAATCACCTGAAAACCTTAGACAATGTCTTTCATGAGAAATATGTATAAAGTATTTATATTTGTCTAAAAACCTTTCAATTATAATTTTATCCTAGAATCTTTGGTAAACCTTTCATGGCCACATTTCTAATGACATACACTGTATCTTAATTAAATAATGAAGAATTTTGAGGGATTTAATGAAGTTATTCATTATTTCGTTACTAAGATAGTAACTTAATGTAAGGTTCTTATATAAAATCATATTGGAAGATTTTAGTTTAAATAAAATTAAATAAAATGGATGATTTTATTTAATGGAACCAGAGCTGGTTTGGGCCAGGTTGGTAATTAAGAGGTTAAATTATGTCCCAAACACTAGATATACAATGAGAAAATTAGTTACACTACTAAATCTGTCCAAATTTTTGATTATTTTCAAAATTATTTAAAAAATCAATAAAAAAAAAAACATACAAGTCTTACATTTTCAACAATCTTCATCTTCTGTTGAATGATGTTTTCTAAAATAAATGAGAACGCTACTTGGTCATCGTCGTCTAATAATGGGTTTATTG
The DNA here is from genome assembly GCA_964016885.1 of Eledone cirrhosa. Lineage (NCBI taxonomy): Eukaryota > Metazoa > Mollusca > Cephalopoda > Octopoda > Eledonidae > Eledone > Eledone cirrhosa. Next base: position 64,761,182 of record OZ024743.1, read on the forward strand.
CTTTCTCCAAACGCATCAACTTTTCTTCTTTCTGTAACAAAATTTGAAAATAAAAATGTTTTAACCATCAATAACAATTCTTTCTAACATTGGCACAATGCCAACAATTTGTGAGGGAGAGGAAAGTTGATTATATCAACTCCAGTATTTATTTAACTGGTACAAATTCAAAATAAATTGAAATAAAATTTCAAAAGAAGCAAATAAAAAGAAATGCTGACATACCTCTGCAAACTTCTTTATACACAAGTCTAGCATTGACTTAGCTGTGAGAGTAAGTAGATGTTTATCACCTACAACAATAACAACAATGATAATAATAATAATAATAATAATGATAATGATTTCTATTATAGGCACAAGGCCAAAATTTGGGGGAGGGGAAAGTAGAAGAAATCGACCCCAGTGCATTACTGGTGCTCTATTTTATTGATCCAGTAAGGATGAAAGGCAAAACTAACCTCATTTGAACTCAGAAGTTAAAGGGCTGTAACTCTGTGCTGCAAAGCATGTTGTCCAACGCTCTACCAATTCTGCCAAAATACTGCCCTAACTAATAACTAATAATAACAATAATTATTATTATAAAGAAGTAAGTTAAATCAACCCCAGAAAATGACATAAATTAAATTCAAATGTGTCCTTCATAACCATACCTCAGCCAGCCCAGTAAAACAACAACCACCCTGCTCCAATGGAAGGTGACAGATGTCATCAGGCTACAACCATCATATTACAAGTTTCTACATCTATCACATTATTATTATTATTATATAAACAGAAAACATACTCTCAAGTCATGAATAATCGCCCCACCCCCACCCCTGCTTATTAACTTTTCAGATTTCCTTCTATTCAAATCCCCACCCCACCCCTCGCTAATTAAATTTTGCTAGTCTATCTCTGGCAAAAATTTTATTTTAATTGGTAGCATTCCTGCGACAATTTTCTTTATACATTAAAAAAACATTTTACATGACAAAAAAATATATATTACTAGAAATCCCATCATCATCATTTTACGTCCGCTCTTATTCAGCACAGCATCTCTCCACTTGTCACGGTCCTTCGTCATCTCCACCGTGAACTTCAGCGATCTGAGGTCTGTTCTCACCACCTCCACCCATGTTTTTCGTGGTCTACCTCTACCACGTCTTCCTTCAACTGACATTTCCTGGCACTTCTTCACCCATCGGTCATCCTCCATGCGCATCACATGTCCATACCACTTGTCTCCTCTCCCGTACACTACATTCTATCCATCTCAGACACAGTTTCTCTCTCATCACATTCATGCTGGGTCATTCACGCACATTGACACTGCACATCCAACGGAGCATGCTTGCCTCATTTCTCTCCAGCCGTCGCATATCCTCTGCAGTTGCTGCCCATGTCTCACTACCATGCAGCATCGCGCTCCTCACACAGGCATCATACAACCGGCCTTTCGTACGCAGGGAGAAACCCTTCTTTGTCAACAGAGGAAGCAGCTCCCTAAACTTCTTCCAACCCGTCCTTATTCTAGATACTATGGCCTCGGACCCCCCCCCCCCCTTCCATGCTAATCTGATCTCCTAGGTACCGGAAGCTATCCACCACTTCTATAGCACTCGCCTGCATTTGAAAAATGTGTCTATCAATGCGACTTCTACTGTCTAATTTCCCTGTACATCTACTGCATACATATTTCTCCCTACCTGTTAGTTTGCTTCCTATCCCGCTACATCTCTTGTGTACCCAGGATCAGCATTGTGTGTATTTTATAGAATTTATGCCAGTTCCTTTTCTGCATATCGAACATGGCCATTTCCCTGACGGAATCAGAGTTTTGTCCTCTTTTCTACTCATCAACATTTTTGTCTTAGCTAGGTTCACTCTCAGTCCTCTTGCTTCCAACTGCTGTTTCCATAGCCAGAATTTATTCTCTAGCTCCTCTACTGATTCTGCTATAAGAACCAGATCGTCAGCATAGAGAAGTTCCCATGGACAGCCAGTCTTAAACTCCTCTGTTATGACTTGGAGGACTATTATGAACAAGAGCGGGCTGAGTACCGAACTTTGATGTACTCCTACTTGTATCTGGAATTCCTCACTAAACTCCATTCCTACCCTGACTTTACTGAGAGTACCTCTGTACAAAGTTTGCACTGTCCTCACAAGCCATTCCTCAACACCTAGTTTCCTTAGGGACCACCAGATGACAGATCAGGGTACCCTATCAAAGGCCTTCTCTAGGTCAACAAAGGCTAAGTATAGTGGTTTATTTTTCTCTAAGAACCTCTCTTGCAATTGTCTCACCAAGAAGAGGGCATCTGTTGTACTCTTCCCAGGCACTAAACCAAACTGCATCTCATCTAGTTTGACCCTTTCTCTAATTAGTTGTGCTAATATCCTTTCTGCCACTTTCATAACCTGATCCATCAGTTTTATACCCCTATAATTGCTCCTCTCCAGAGCATCACCTTTAACTTTGTAGCAATTTATGAGAATACTGCTGCACCAGTCTTTGGGTATGACACCACCATATACAGCCTGATTGATGATGCGTGCAACCAGTTTAGTGCCTACGTCCCCTGATGCCTTCAGCATCTCAGCAACTATTCCCGATGGTCCAGCAGCCTTACCATTTTTCATTTCCTTAATCGCCACTTGGACCCTATATTCGTCAATCTCAATAACTGGTCCCTCTGTCGGATCTACTGAGAGTAATTTCTCTCTCTCCCATTTGTTCTCCACATTCATCAGTCTCTCATAATGACATTTCCAGGCCTCCTTTTTCTGATCATTTGTGACACTAAGTACACCGGCATCGTTCCGGACACATTTATCTCCAATGTTATATGTTATAAAATAAATAGTTTGGGTTGGGGGTCTCATTATGTACACTAAACGACTAATTCTGGTTTTAAAAAAAAAATGAACGGAGACGACCTAGAAAAATTACCAATTTTCCAACTCCTCCCTCTTACCCCCCCCCCTCCTCACACACACACACTTATTCCACTTCCACACTTATCCCCCCCCCCACCTTATTCCAACTTTCCCCTGCTTATTCCCCACCCCCCTTTATTTCAACTTCTGCTCCCCCCCCCCCCACTTGTCCCAACCTCCCCACTCACTCCAGCCCCCTCTCCTATTATTTGTCACCCAAGAGTATTTACATCTACCAACAATACAAAGTCAGTAAACTTACCATTATACATTTTACTGTTGATTGACATTTGATCAATATCAATCAGGAACTCCTCGCGAGAAGTATATTTCTTTCTACGAACATTCTGGAAAGGTAACAAAACACATTTGACGTTCATCAAATTGGTTTATAATGAAAGTTTAAAAAATAATGTAATTTAGTCCTCACACCTTTTGATATTAAACTGTGTATAACTGGGCCTGGTTCTATTATACAAAAATGTTAGTTTTAAATTTATTATATTTATCTAAAAGCCATCCAACATAATTTATATAAGAACCTTTGTTGTTATGTTCCAAATATCAACTTAATAATGATAAAGTTGGTTACATTACTAAATTCCTCCAAATTCTTTGATTATTTTTAAATGATCAGAAATATGGCAATGAAAGCGTTAAAGCGATTATATTTATCAAAAAACCTTCCATCATAAGTTTATATAAGAACCTTACATTCCAAATATCTACTTAATAATGATAAAGTTAGTTATATTACTAAATTCTTACAAATTTTTTATTATTTTCAAAATAATTGGAAAACCATAGGCAGTGTCTTTCAATAGAAATATGGTAATGAAAGGGTTAAAACAATGGCTAACCTCTCTTAAAGTCTGGAGATCCATAGGGTCTTTCACAATGTCGTAGTAGTCGGTCACTTTTTTAGGATTCACAGGGAACAGGAATTGTTGTGTCTGTAATTAGAGAACATTACAAATAATAACAGTATGAACATTTACTATATATAGTATCAATAAATTATATGATGATGATATATATATACACACAAACACATATATTCATCATCAACATTATTTAACATCCACTTTCCCTGTTAGCAAGGGTTGGAGAGATCTTCACAGACCGAGTCAGTACTGAAGTGGGGCTACTGACCTCCCTGACAGGCTGGGGGTTCACATCTCACATATAGTTCCATGTTCTACCGAGTAGATTTTATCATGTCACCAACATTAGAGAGATTTTCATGTCTTTGACACAACTGGAGGATCCTCCCAATCTGGATGTCTTTCCTAACACCAACCACTTTATAGCATGTACTGGGTGCTTTTATTGAGTAGATCACCAGCACTAGATAGAGTACATAGTTCGGAAATCAGCGAGTTGCTACAGGTTGAGCCGCTACTTCTCAGAATTGAGATCACAGCTCCAATACTAAGGGCTTGTAGTTAGAATATCTCAAGAAAGAATCGCTGGCCATATTTTACAGGGAAAAAAAACAACCGGCAGGAGACCCAGGAGAAAACCCCGGGCAAGATGGTTGAATAACATTCATGAACTCAGCTGGTCTCGCTTGGGGATCCAGCCAGATTGATTGGACACAGTTGCTTCTGACAGGACCCACTTGAAGGCGTGCTTCAGGACACTGCCCCCACAACCTTTCCAGGAATAAGTGGGTGAGGAAGAAAAAGTTATTAGATAGACAAACAAATATATTAACTAGTTGTTAGAGAAGGAAATACATTAAATAAAACCAGAGAAAAAGGGAGACTTACATTAGGGAGGTCCCTCATTTCATTTAATATTGATTCAAAGATTGACGAGAGGGTAACTAGAGGATCTGTTCGCCGTCGATTCGAAGACTGTTTGGGTTTCTAGAAAACAAAAGAAACATAAAAGACATGTAGTGATACTATAGATACAGTAGATATATATGTAGTGATATTATAGATACAGTAGATAAATGTAGTGATATTAGGGATACAATATGGGCTAGGTACATTTTATTGTGACATCTACATGTCCACTTTACAGAGTGAGTTGGGTGCTCTTTGTCATGACACCTACACAACCACTTTATGTTGTGACACTTACATGACCACTTTACAAATGTTCTACAGGGTGTATTTTATCATGGCATCAGCACTAGAGAGATTGCCATGTCTCTGGCACAACTGAAGTGTTTTTTTCTGCAACAGCTTTGTATCATAAAATTAGGGTAGTCTTCAAGCAGTTTGGTATCAAAAGGGTTAACAGACATTCAGAGTTGCCCTTGAGCTAAATAACAATATGGGTAACTATTGACATGAGAAGGGTTAGTTGTATTAGTAAAGGGTTTTATTTGTGAAAGGAGAAGCTAAACAGAGAGCCACAGTTAAACTTACCTTAAGGTAGTCACAATGAACCACACTTCCTGTGCGGCGTTTCTTCTTCGTTTCCACAGCTTGCTTTGGAAATTTGAGCAGTAGAGATTTCCGACGCATTTGATCAGCACTGAATAGAAGAAAGTAATACAAAATAATAAGGTGACGATATAATAATAATTGTTTCATCTTTTTGGCACAAAGCCAGCAATTACCCAGTGCATTACTGGTACTTTATTTTATCGACCCCATAAGGATGAAAGGCAAAGTTAACCTCGACGGGATTTGAACTCAGAATGGCAAGGGCCGTAACTCTATGCGTCAAAGCATGGCGTCCGACCATCTACCGGTGACGATATAATAATAATGGTTTCTGATTTAGGTACAAGGCTAGCAATTTTGGGAAAGGGGAAAGTCGATCAAATTGACCTTAGTGCATTACTGGTACTTTATTTATTAACCCTATAAGGATGAAGAGCAAAGCCAACCTTGGCTGAACTTCCATGTTGGCATGGGTTATACAAGGAGCAGTGATGTGGGGTCACACTGTTCTTCCATGTTGACATGGATTGGACAAGGTACAGGGATATGGGTGGGAGTAGAGGACACATCATTGTTCAATGTTGACATGGGTTGGACAAGAAACAGTGATGTGGGTGGGAGTAGGGGTCACACTGTTCTTCCATGTTGACATGGATTGGACAAGGTACAGGGATATGGGTGGGAGTAGAGGACACATCATTGTTCTATGTTGACATGGGTTGGACAAGAAACAGTGATGTGGGTGGGAGTAGGGGTCACATTGTTCTTCCATGTTGACATGGGTTGGACAAGGAACAGTGATGTAGGTGGGAGTAGGGGTCACATTGTTCTTCCATGTTGACATGGGTTGGACAAGATACAGGGATATGGGTGGGAGTAGGGGACACATTGTTCTTCCATGTTGACATGGGTTGGACAAGGAACAGTGATGTGGGTGGGAGTAGGGGTCACATTGTTCTTCCATGTTGACATGGGTTGGACAAGGAACAATGATGTGGGTGGAAGTAGGGGTCACATTGTTCTTCCATGTTGACATGGGTTGGACAGGGAACAGTGATGTGGGTGGGAGTAGGGGTCACATTGTTCTTCCATGTTGACATGGGTTGGACAAGGAACAGTGATGTGGGTGGGAGTAGGGGTCACATTGTTCTTCCATGTTGACATGGGTTGGACAAGGAACAGTGATGTGGGTGGGAGTAGGGGTCACATTGTTCTTCCATGTTGACATGGGTTGGACAAGTACAGGGATATGGGTGGGAGTAGGGGTCACATTGTTCTTCCATGTTGACATGGATTGGACAAGGAACAGTGATGTAGGTGGGAGTAGGGGTCACATTGTTCTTCCATGTTGACATGGGTTGGACAGGGAACAGTGATGTAGGTGGGAGTAGGGGTCACATTGTTCTTCCATGTTGACATGGGTTGGACAGGGAACAGGGATATGGGTGAGAGTAGAGGTCACATTGTTCTTCCATGTTGACATGGGTTGGACAAGGAACAGTGATGTAGGTGGGAGTAGGGGTCACATTGTTCTTCCATGTTGACATGGGTTGGACAAGTACAGGGATATGGGTGGGAGTAGAGGTCACATTGTTCTTCCATGTTGACATGGGTTGGACAGGGAACAGTGATGTGGGTGGGAGTAGGGGTCACATTGTTCTTCTATGTTGACATGGGTTGGACAGGGAACAGTGATGTAGGTGGGAGTAGGGGTCACATTGTTCTTCCATGTTGACATGGGTTGGACAGGGAACAGTAATGTGGATGGAAGTAGGGGTCACATTGTTCTTCCATGTTGACATGGATTGGACAAGGAACAGTGATGTGGGTGGGAGTAGGGGTCACATTGTTCTTCCATGTTGACATGGGTTGGACAAGGAACAGTGATGTGGGTGGGAGTAGGGGTCACATTGTTCTTCCATGTTGACATGGGTTGGACAGGGAACAGTGATGTGGGTGGGAGTAGGGGTCACATTGTTCTTCCATGTTGACATGGGTTGGACAAGGAAGTGATGTGGGTGGGAGTAGGGGTCACATTGTTCTTCCATGTTGACATGGGTTGGACAAGGAACAGTGATGTGGGTGGGAGTAGGGGTCACATTGTTCTTCCATGTTGACATGGGTTGGACAGGGAACAGTGATGTGGGTGGGAGTAGGGGTCACATTGTTCTTCCATGTTGACATGGGTTGGACAAGGAACAGTGATGTGGATGGGAGTAGGGGTCACATTGTTCTTCCATGTTGACATGGGTTGGACAGGGAACAGTGATGTAGGTGGGAGTAGGGGTCACATTGTTCTTCCATGCTGACATCATTCTGACAGTTAATTATGTATACTCACTGCTCAACAAGATTCTTTGAGATAACAATCTTCGTTCCTTCTACATTAATAAGGTCATGGTCAGAAAGTAAGTTCTTTTCTTCTTCTTCTTCCTGTTCTTCAGTCATAGCAACTTGTACAGGGGCTGAAGGGCCAACCTTTTGGTACAGTGGGCATTCTTTGTTTGTACGCATATGACCAATTTGACCACATGCACCACATTTTAACTGAAATATATAGTAAATATTTGACCACAAGCACCACACCACATTTTAACTGAAATATATAGTAAATATTTGACCACAAGCACCACACAACATTTTAACTGAAATATATAGTAAATATTTGACCACAAGCACCACACCACATTTTAACTGAAATATATAGTAAATATTTGACCATGAGCACCACACCACATTTTAACTGAAATATATAGTAAATATTTGACCACAAGCACCACACCACATTTTAACTGAAATCTGTTGCTTTTCGATATGATTGATGGACTAAGGAATTCTGGAGAGTTTGATAAATCTGGACACTCAGTGACAATGCCAAAGATAACGACAAATTCACCTCATGCTGCCGGACGAAAAGGCAAGGACTCCTCCTCTTTGTTTCGGCCGTGGATGGCCAACATAACCCCAACCCCATCCCCCTCACCACGCCCCACCGTTCCCACCCACCAAACGCAATCCAAAACTTCAGCGTAGGCACCTTAAAAGGTCGCTCTAACGAGGTTGTAGAAATGCTTGAACGTAAGGAGGTTGATGTTTGCTGTATCCAAGAGACCAGGCGGAGGGACGGGTCTGCTAGATTCATTGTGGGTAAAAAACGATGCTATAAGCTTTTCTGGGTGGGAAATGACAATGGGCTGGGTGGGGTAGGAATCATGTTAGCAGAAAAATGGGTGGATAAGATAATAGACGTAAATAGAGTGAACGACAGAATAATTAAAATAAGACTTGTTCTAAATAGAACTACTGTGACAGTAATATCTGCGTACGCACCCCAATCCGGACTGCCTGGCGCTATAAAAGACAGATTCTATGAGACACTGATACTCACTATCTCCCAAATAACCGACAGTGACTATATAATTATTGCTGGCGACCTAAATGGTCACGTTGGACAACATTGTGACGGCTATGACGGAATCCATGGAGGCTATGGGTTTGGTACTAGAAATGAGGAAGGCTCCAGAATCCTGGAATTCTGTGACGCAAATAACCTAACTATCTGTAACACTAACTTCAAAAAACAAGACAATCACTTGATCACCTACAGATCAGGGGAACACACCAGCCAGGTAGATTATATCCTTACCAGAAAACGTGACAGAGTGTCTGTTGTAAACACTAAATCCCTCCCCCATGAAGAATGCACCTCTCAACATAGACTCATAATTAGCGACCTCATAGTCAGGACGAGACGTACTCGACAACAGAAGAGGACTATCCTCAGGAGAAAAATATGGAAGCTAAAGGACCCCACAGCCAGTAATAAATTTAAAAGCATATTACTTGATGCTTTCGACAGTAAGGAAGAGCAATTAGAGTCGTACAATATAGAGGAACAGTGGGAATTCCTGAAAGCTAACCTGCTGAAGGCGGCAGATGAAGTCTGTGGCTGGAGCAGGCCTATAGGCAGGAGGAGAGTAACGTGGTGGTGGAACAGTAAGGTGGAGGAGTCAATTAAGGCCAAAAAGCAGGCTTGGAAAGTATGGCAGGATGGGGGAAGTAGAGAAGACTATCAAGTGGCCAAGAGGGAAGCTAGGAGACAAGTGTACTTCGCAAGAAGGGAAGCAGAGGAAAAAAAAGTTCAAGCATGTTCTACAACGCGAGGACCAAAAATGTGAGGTGTTCAGGATTGCTAGGCAATGTGTCAAGGAAAACCGTGATATTGTCGGGGAGAAGTGTGTCCTTAATGATGATGGTGTACTTGCCATCACTGACGCTGATAAGAAGGTAGCTTGGAAGTGTCACTACGAAAGGCTACTAAATGAGGAAAATAAATGGGAGAAAGACAGTCTCCCCCATATCGATCCAATAGAGGGACCAGCAGTGTTAGTTGAAGGTAGTATAATAAGTAAGGCAATCAAAGATATGAAGACGGGTAAGGCGGCTGGGCCTTCGGAAATAGTTGCTGAAATGCTGAAAGCTTCTGGAACAGTGGGACACACTATGGTCACCCGGATAGTAAACCAAGTCATACAGAATGGGGTTGTTCCGAAGGACTGGCGTAGCAGCATCATCATTAACTGCTACAAGGGTAAAGGAGATGCCCTAGATAGGGGTAACTATAGAGGCATTAAATTAATCGACCAGGTCATGAAGGTCACAGAAAAAGTAATAGCGCAACTAATCAGAGAGCGAATTGATCTAGATGAAATGCAGTTCGGGTTTGTGTCAGGTAAAAGTACCACAGACGCTCTTTTCATTGTACGACAACTACAGGAGAAGTACCTAGCTAAAAGTAAACCCCTATACTTAGCTTTTGTTGACTTGGAGAAAGCCTTTGACAGAGTCCCCCGTTCCATTATCTGGTGGCCTCTTAGAAAACTAGGTGTTGATGAATGGCTTGTGAGAGCTATACAAGCCATGTATAAAGAAACAGTCAGCAAGGTTAGAATTAACAACGAATATAGTGAAGAGTTTAGCGTAAAAGTTGGTGTTCATCAGTCCGAAACAAATGAGGTCGTATAGGTGTCACGACAAAAAACACAGTCCACGCTGTAATGTGGCTGTGTAGGTAACACGGTAAAAACCTCCCAATCCACACTGTAAACGTGGTTGGTGTTGGGAAGGGCACCCAGCCGTAGAAAACCCGCCAGACGTGTAGGTGTCACGACTAAAAAACACACAGTCCACGCTGTAATGTGGCCGTGTAGGTAACACGGTAAAAACCTCCCAGTACACACTGTAAATGTGGTTGGTGTTAGGAAGGGCATCCAGCCGTAGAAAACCCGCCAGACAGTCCTATACGAGCAGGACAACCAATCTTGCCTCAAGTGGGAAAACTCCCGTCCAAACCCATGCAAGCGTGGAAGATGGACGTTAAACGATGATGATGATGATGATGATGATATAGTAAATATTTGACCACAAGCACCACACCACATTTTAACTGAAATATATAGTAAATATTTGACCACAAGCACCACAAGAATCACATTTTAACTAAAATATATAGTCAATATACTAAACATATGGAAGATATACAAGACCTAGCCAAAAAAGTAATAGAGAGGAAGTGAGATCTGAAATGAGAGGGCAAAGAGCTGAAAAGAATCCTGCAAAGCATTCTAACAACTCTGCCAATTCACTGCCTACACCTGTTATATACTGGGGTCATTGATTTCATTGATTGTGCCAAGGTTAGAAATCATTATTTTGATGGGGGTGGTTTCTGTTGTATTTCCATCAATTTGCAGTTATTAGACATCTCAGATAAATTTTAACCTGTGGTGGTTCAGACAATCATCATCATTATCATCTTCTTCTTCCTCATCACCATTTAACGGTCATTTTTCCACACACGCAGGGTTAGACGAGTTGACCCATTGTGAGATAAGTCTTGGCTTGGTTTGGTTTCTGTGGCTGGATGCCCTTTCTAACACTAACACCACGTCTAACTTAATGGCACCAACTAGAGCACTGAAATGGAGTGAAATTTACATCTCACACCTATACAGGTTTAGCTGGCCATCAATGAGGTTGTATTTGTTGGGTGTTTCAATGATAGAGGCCCGAGACGTATCATGAAATGAAGTGTTCTTGCTCAAAAATAAAACACATGGCACCATGTAGGAATCAAACTTATGATCTTATTATCTTGATTCCAACACCCTTACCATTAGGCCATGTGCCTAGAATATAAATATGCAGTAGTTATTAACCAACACTGTCAACGGTTATGAAATTGAAGTGGTTAATTAAGTGGCTCTCCCTGTAGACACATTCCTCCCTACCCTATCAAGTGAAAACCGGTCCAACAACTTATCCATTTAGTTATTGTAATTTAAGTACCTTTAACCCCTTCATGACTGCAGTTCTATTGAAATAGACTCTGATTCAATTAATTAATAAAGAATGTTGAGGGATTTACTAAAACTATTCATCATCATCATCATCTTTGTTTAATGTCCATCTTCCATGCTAGCATGGGTTAGACAGATTGTCCAGTTGTGGGCAATGCCAGGTCGGGTGACCGTGTCTTGCGCATATGGGAACTGATTTTGGTTCGATTTCTACAGCTGGATGCCCTTCCTAACACCAACCTCATTTACAGTGAGAACTGGGTGCTTTTTTACCGTGGCGCCTACATGACCACTTTAAGTGTGGGCTGGGTGCTTTTTTTGTGTTGTGACACATCCACGACCACTTTGCAGTGGGAGGGGGTGGGGGCATATATGCTTCAGCTTCGGCTTGTACCCATGGGAAGTCGGGTCTTCTGTATTACTGCATAATGCCAGAGGTCTTGGTTCTGTGTCATCGCCTTTGAGAAGTTCTTATATAAAATAATCTTGGAAGATTTTAATTTAAATTGGAAACCTTTAAAATGGGTGACTTTATTTCATAGAACAAGAGCTGGAAATAAAGGATTAACCCTTTCATGACAGCATTTCTAATGGAATACACTCTATTTTAATTAATTAATGAAGAATTTTGAGGGATTTACTAAAATTATTAATTATTTAATTACTAAGATAGTAACTTGATATAAAGTTCTTATATAAAGTTATGTTGGAAGATTTTAATTTAAATTGGAAACCTTGGCCAAAGTTGGTTTAGCCAGAATGGTAACTAAAGGGTTAATAGAGATGGGAGAATGGGAGAGACGTAGGCAGTGACAGTGGGAGTTTGGTTCCTTTGTGTTCAGACCTGGTGTATATGTATATGTTTCACAGACACTCACATTAATATCTTGTATAAAACGTAGCAAACTGTATTTACCTACCTTTAATAAAGGTGTTTCTTTCTTTTTCTTTTTCTTAATTGGTGCAACCTTTTCTTTCTCCTGGTTACGCTTGATTCTTCGCAACTGTTCTTGGATTCTTTAAAACAAATGATGATGATGATCGTAATAATAATGGTTTCTGATTTAGGCACAAGGCCAGCAATTTTTTTTGGAGGGGGGGGGATTAAATCGTCCCCAGTGCATGACTGGTACTTTATTTTATTGACACCGTAATGATGAAAGGCAAAGCTAACTTCAGCAGGATTTGAAGTCAGATCGTAAAGGGACGTAACTCTATGCCACAAAGCATATTGTCTGACACTCTACTGATACTGCCATTCCACTGCCTGGATGAGGGTAATAATAATAAGATAAAATGATTGTATATAAATAGTTGAAAGATGTAAATGTACAATAAGTATTTATATATGGCCACATTGGTCAGTGAACAGAAAACTGATTTCTGTTTTTAATTGAGTTATGTATATCTTGTTTGAGGAAGGCGGACCCCATGAGGTGGAGTGGCTGATGTAGTGGATGTTGCTGGCTGTTCTCAACAGTAATGCCTTCGCCATTTTGTCAGCTATGAAAACATCATTTTTGTCCATTCCTTTGTCTTTAGATTGGATTGTCTTGGAAACGTAACCTTATTACATAAAGATGCTGTCTGATGAGATCATGTGACTGGTTACCTGATTGAACAACCACAAAGCCTTGATTGTCATTGAAATATGTATCACAGCTTTGTCAACCCTTTAGCATTTACATTACTCTATATATACTATTGTATTTTCACAGTAAAGGCTTTATCTCACATAATATTGAATCTATTAGATTTTGATATTATTTATTTTGAGAACAATACCTTAACATCAGTATGAATGGCCAGTTACGGCCAGTTTGAAGAGAAAGAGGTGAGAGAATTCTGGCCGGATATGTCCGGTTTAAATGCTAAAGGGTTAATATAGGACTCTTTAACATCTACACCAAACTTTACATTTTCCTTATTATATATATATAATGAAGGAGGTGTGGTAAGGAACCAGATGGACCATAACGCACCAGAGTACTCAATACTTAGGGAAATAGCCATCGAAACAGCTTGAGCTCTGCCGTCGGGGTGAAACATTTTCCTATCATCATCATTACCATTTTACGTCCGTTCTTCCACGCTAGCATGGGTTAGACGGGTTGTCCTGTTGTGGGCAGCGTCCGGTCGGCTGACCATGTCTTGCTCATACACACACACACAGATATACAAACATTATAAACCCTTCCAAATTATTAATTATTTATTTACTAAGGTAGTATCTTAATGTATGAGGGCAATCCCAAAAGTAAGGTCTCCAAAGCGATGGGGACACAGAGAAACTGTTCGTACGGCTGTTGGCAACACTGTTGTGATTGGTGGTTCCTTCACTCCCAAACAAGCATGCACGCGCTTCGCTGGGATGCTCAATCTTGGTTTGGCAGCCATTGAGAATGGAGCTCCCGTTGAACGCTACCGCCAAGTGCGAAGTTCGTGCAGTTATTCGGTTTTAAAACGCAAAAGGCGTTGAACCGATTGAAATTTATCGCCACTTGACGGAAGTGTATGGTCAGTCATTCATGGATGTCAAAAACGTTCGCAAGTGGTGTAGAGAGTTTACAGCCGGTCGCACTGAAATTCACGACAAACAAAGGAGCAGGAGACCGTCAATTTCCAACGAGACAGTCACAAAGGTTGAGGAAAACATGCGTAAAGATCGGCAGATCACTCTGGATGCTCTCTGCATTTTGGTTCCTGAGGTTTACCAAAGCACCATCCACAGGATTTTAACGGAACAATTGTGACTGTCTCGTCGGAAATTGACGGTCTCCTGCTCCTTTGTTTGTCGTGAATTTCAGTACGACCGGCTGTAAACTCTCTACACCACTTGCGAACGTTTTTGACATCCACGCACGACTGTCCATACACTCCCGTCAATTGGCGATGAATTTCAATCGGTTCAACGCCTTTTGCGTTCAAAAACTGAATAACTGCGCGAACTTCGCATTTGGCGGTAGCGTTCAACGGGAACTCCATTCTCAACGGCTGCCAAGTCAAGATTGAGCATCCCAGCGAAGTGCACGCATGCTTGTTTGGGAGTGAAGGAAGCACCAATCACAACAGTGTTGCCAACAGCCGTACGAACAGTTTTTCTGTGTCCCCATCACTTTGGAGACCTTACTTTTGGGATTGCCCTCATAGTTCTACAATAAGTAGTTATAAAGAGTGTAAAACTACAGAATGTAATGAACTGCTGATGGTTTTAAAATAAATGATTGTAAGAAATACATTTATAGAATAACTACTCTCAGGTTCGAAATAATAGGGAGGGGGTAAGCAGAGGTTGGGAAATCAGTAATTGTATAGTGTACGTTTGTAAATATGGGATTTCTTGAAATTTTCTTTTTTGGTCATATATATATATATATATATTTTTGAATGTAAAATGAAATTGTATCGATATGAATCACTTACAATAACATTTCGCCAAAGATAGATTAGCAAGATTTAATAAGTGTTGGGGGAACAATAAATCTGAAAAATTAATAAGTGGGGGAGAAAATTATTCAAGACCTGAGAGTGGTTATATGAAATGAAAGCAAGTAAAATGTGAAAATAAACAACTCACCTTCGTCGTTCTTTCTTCATCTCTTCTTTCACTTGATCATCAAGGGTAGCAAATTGTTTACTGGAAATAATAATAAAAACAATAATAAAAATGGTGGTGGTGGTACTGGTTGTTGTGGGGGGAGAGGGGGTTGTAGTGGTGGTGGTAGTGGTTGTAGTGGTGGTGGTAGTGATAGTGGTGGTAGTGGTTGTGGTGGTTGTGGTAGTGATTGTAGTGGTTGTGGTGGTGGTAGTGATTGTAGTGGTGGTGGTGGTGGTGGTGGTTATGATTGTAGTGGTGGTGGTGGTGGTGGTGGTAGTGGTGGTGGTTGTTGTAATGGTGGTGGTACTGGTTGTAGTGGTGGTGGTGGTGGTGGTGGTGGTGGTGGTGGTGGTGGTGGTACTGGTAGTGGTGTAGTTCTGAGTTTGAAAGCATGACATCAATAGCAGAAGTGAAAATAAACTCAAGAGATAGACAATTAAGTTTAAAGTTCAATTCCATTGCAGATGTTTTATAGCGATGTGTATGTGAGCATTTAGACTGTATGATTAATTCTACAATATGACTTCATCAGAGGAGAAAGAACAGCACTCAGGACCTTCTCTAGGGTCTTCAAGATTAGTGAAAGAGAGGAAGGAAGGGAGCTGGCCAAAAAGCTTACAACAGAGTGGGCTCCACTAAAGACATGTAAAGGCTATGTGGTGGTGTAAACTGTTTGATACCAGCCTGCCTGAAACCATCCTGGTTTTATAATATACATACAATTGCTCACTTCAAAATGGTCATACTTATAGAAAAACCTTCTAGAAGATACTTTGAATAATGATTTCTACTATAAGCACAAGGCCAGCAATTTGGGGGGATGGGAAAGTCAATTAAATCAACCCCAGTGCATTACTGATGCTTTATTTTATTGACACTGTAACGACGAAAGGCAAAGTTAAACTCAGAACGTAAAGGGCCATGACTCTATACTATGAAGCATGTTGTCTGACGCTCTACCGATACTGCCAATCAACCACCATACATTGAATAATGACTCATATTCACATACCTCAAGAGAAGAATGTTATGATCATGGCTAGAATACCTTAAGTTATAGATCAGCTCAGTGATGGCTGACTTAAGGCTAAACAACAATAATCCGACATGATTCAAATGATCACATCAGTGTCTGTGGAATGCTCAGTCACTTGCATGTTAATTTCATGAGCAGGTTGTTGATCAAACTGAAGAACATCTAACCTACAATTCTCCATTGTTAGTTGAACCCACTATTGGATGGTTTCTTTTCAATTTGACATTGCTGAGAGGAGATCTTCAGATTCATTTGATGGGACAAGATGTATGTATGGACCTGTAACTCCTGATGGAATTGCAGGGGTGCCGTACTAATATACAGCAGGTCTTGGGTATTTTAAACCAGCAGGAGTCTATCCCACTCCTGGCCTAAACACAATCAGCAATTTCTGAGAGAGAGAGTGTGTGATAAAGAAATGAGGAAGAATTGACCATCATACTGGACTGGACCTTTTTATATCAACCTTGAAAGGATGAAAGGCAAAGTTGACCATGATTTGAACTCAGTGAGTGTAAACAGACATGAATACCACAAAGCTTTCTATTTGACATTCTACCAACTCTGCACGTTAATCACATCAAGAAGCCCACATAAAGCCCTCCACAGCAATATTCTAGTTATTTCTCACTCCAAGGTGGGGTTAGGTTGATTGAAAGATTCAGAAATGTATAAAAATAGAAAAATAAAGATAAATTCACTAACATGAATGCAGGATCCTTTGTTTGTCTTATCCTCACATATGTATCTATCACAGCTGGTTTGCGGACAATTTCAGATCGAGTAAACTCCTTTCCTGATTCGTCCCGGAATGTTCGAGTAATTTTTAATTTCCTGCCTCCCTAAGAAAAAAAAAAAAATTTTAATAAATCATCATCATCGTTTAACCCAGCCGTATCCAGCCAGAACTCTCTCACCTTTTTCTGTTCAAACCAGCCATAACCTGCCACTCAAAATCTCGTAGATTCAATATAATGTGAGGTAAAGCCTTTACTATGAAAATACAGTAGTAGAGTAATGTAAATGCTAAAGGGTTAATGTCTATTTTGCATGGGTTGGACACGCTATCACATATTGAGACTAGACAAGTCAGGTGACATGTCTTGCTTCTATGTTCTACGTTTGATCAGGATTCTAAGGCTGGATACTCTTCCTAATGCCAACCACTTTACAGTGTGTACTGTGAGGAGTATTTTATTTTGACTCTGTTACAACCACCTTATAGGGTAGACCGGTTGCCTTTTGTCGTATCACCAGCACAACCACCTCACTGTGCTGACTGGGTGCTATTTGTTGTGGCACCACCACTACCATATTACAGCATGAACTGAGTGCTTTTTGGTTGATGCCTCCCTCTTGCAATCATCATCATCAAATTGGTTTCTGGATGCCCTTCCTAAGAATAATTTTAAAAATTCATTAACTCTATTGATTCTCAGAGCTTACTAAAGCTGGTGGGAATTAGTTATAGTAGTACTCCATCTTTCCAGACGCCATTTATACTCCTTTATAGAGGTAACATATCTTCAAAATGAATAGAAATTAAATTTCAAAAGAAGCCACAAATGTTTGAAATACCTGCACAAACTTCCTTATACACAAGTTCAACCTATGCCAGCATGGAAAATAGAATCAGTAGCAATAGAAAACTTACCAGTGAAGAAAATGAAGCAGAATCATCATCTTTATTCGATGCTGTCATAGAATTTCCCTGCATTGGATAAGAACTGGATGAAGGAGTAGCCTTCTTCTTTTTTTCATCATTTTCTTTATTAGATTCTTCCATCAACATTTTTTGGAGTTCTTTTCGCATTTGCTCTTCCCGTTCAAGACTTATCTGAAACAGAAATAACAGAAACATTAAAACATTAACCCTTTTTAATACCAACAGGCATAAAACAATACAAAGCTGCTTCTTTTAAAGTGTTTACTACCATCATCATCGCAATTTAATGTCTGTTCCACACTAGCATAGTTAGGACAGTTTGTCACAGTCTAAGGCTAGACATGACAGATGACCACATCTTGCTTATATGTTCCAGATTGTTATGGTTTCTACAGCTGGACACCATTCACAACCCATACAGTATGTATTGGGAGTCTGGTTTCTACAGCTGGATACCCTTCCTAACATCAACATCTTTACAGTGTGTACTGGGTGTTATAACATAGCACCGCACCAGCACAATCAATAAGGGGGTGTGTTGAAAAGCTCCTGGGTTTGAGTAAAAGAAAATACAGGAGGATCAGTTAATTATGATTTTATTCAACATATTCCCCTCTCAGATTTATACACTTATTGCAGCAGTCCTACCTCCCCTGTAAAGGTAACATCTCTACCATTTCACAATACCCATAAAGCCAGGAACTTTTCAGCACCCCCCTCGTGTGTGTGTATATATATAACCTATGCCAGCGTGGAAGATGGATGTTAAATGATGATGATGATGATGATGATGTATCCCAGTTTTTAGAATAGGTACACCATATCTCTGTGTATCATAAGAGGTAAAATTAACTCCTTACCCAACTCGTCCTTTGGACTGAGTGCTCAACCAACTTTGGATATGAACTTCTGATTTTTTTCACTACTATATATATATATATATATATATATATATATATATATATGCATATACATATATGATGTTAAATAGCTAAGAGATAAATTTACTCGTGGACAGGATACCAGTAACTTCCCTAAATAATCCTATATATTCCCAACCAGCTATAGGCAAATGAAGCAAAAGTGAATAAATGTTGCCAGCAGAAGCAGCTAAGATAAAGAAAATAGCTGTGAACCTGTGAACTTGTTTTCTTGTTAGCCAACATGTTTTCAATATTTTTACCCATTTCTTCAAAATCTGAATCATCGCCAGAGCTGGAATTTTCATCAGTTGATAAGACCTCCTTTGAAGAGAGAACTCTAAAATGTAGAGAAAATAACCATTAACAAAACTCATTTTCCTCGCTTCCCCACTCTCCTCTTGATGATATATATATATATATATATATATATATATATATATATAGAGAGAGAGAGAGAGAGAGAGAGAGAGAGAGAGAGAGAGAGAGAGAGAGAGAGAGGATAACCAAGTTATACTTAAAACAATTCTAATTCTACATTTGTTTCAATGTAGAGCAGTAGGCCATACCACAATACATACAAGGTATCTGTCCCTCTGTACCAGGATCTATATTGAAAAACCCCATACACACACATGTGTGTGTATATATATATGTGTGTGTGTATGTAAAAAGTAAACTGAAATAACAGAGCAATTGACACAGTACAATGAAGAAATATATTAGTTTAACGCTTGAAATAACAGGAAAAGAGTCTTAACGTTTCAGACACTAGTCCTTCATCAGAAAATAGAATGAGAAATAAAAGATGAAATAGAAAGATAAAGAGTGGGAAGAGGAAGGAATGGGAAAAAAAACGAGAGAAAAAGCGTGTGTATTCAGTTAGAGAGAGAGATAGAGAGATAGATGGTTATGAGGGAAAGAAAAAACTTGTGTAAACTGTTAACTCACTTGTTTTGTAAATCAAATATTCGTTGGCATTCCTCTTTGTAGCGTTCCTGGTGCTCGGCCACAGAGAATCTGTTACCACGAGCAAATTTACTCCAACCTACACCAATAGAATTAATGAAAGACTGATATTACAGAAATATATTATCAAAAGGATAATGAGACAGTAAATATAAATAATCGTATAGTATGGCCTATTTAAACAGGGTCTATATATCTATCAGTTTATCCACCTGTCTGCCCATCTATCAATCTATCTGCTAATCTGCCCACTTGTTTCTCTCTCACTTCACAGAAGGCCAGACTTTAGAATTTTAATCCCACAAAATCATTATACACATTTCGATGGCCCAGCTCTATCACCCGATTATGATGCAAGACAAGGCGATTTCATCAGGTGTTATTTGCAGAATTATGGAACAGGATGAAGTTGAACCCAAACATAGAATAAAAGATAGGAGATAGAGAAAAAAATAGAAGATAGAAAATAGATTTGGTAAACAGCCTAATATATATATAGAGAGAGAGAGAGAGAGAGAGAGAGAGAGAGAGAGAGAGAGAGAGAGAGAGAGAGAGAGAGAGAGAGAGAGAGAGAGAGAGAGAGAGAGAGAGAGAGAGAGAGAGAGAGGCACATGGCTTAGTCGTTAGAGCATTGGCCTTGCAATCGAAAGATTGTGAGTTCAATTCTCAGACCGGGTGATGTGTTGTTTCCTTGAGCAAGACACTTTATTTCACATTGCTCCAGTTTACTCAGCTGCAGAAATGAGATGATAGGATTGGGGTCCCTATCATTCCACTGCAAAGTGGTCGTGGAGGTGCCACGGCAAAAAAAGCACACAGCCCACACTGTAAAGGGGACGTGTAGGCGCCACGTAAAAAAAGCACCTAGCACTCACTGTAAATGAGGTTGATGTTAGGAAGGGCATCCAGCTGTAGAAATCAAGCCAGAATCAGTTCCCGTCCCACCCTTGCAAGCAGGGAAAAGCGGACGTAAAATGATAACGATGATGATGATGATATATATATATATATTTCATTTCATTTTACGTCCACTTTTTCCCTGCTTGCAAGAGTGGGACGGAAACTGATTCTGGCTTGATTTCTACAGCTGGATGCCCTTCCTAACACCAACCTCATTTACAGTGAGTGCTGGGTGCTTTTTTGTCGTGGCACCTGCACGACCACTTTTCAGTGGAATGATAGGGACCCCAGTCCTATCATCTCATTTCTACAGCTGAGTAAACTGGAGCAATGTGAAATAAAGTGTCTTGCTCAAGGAAACAACACATCACCCGGTCTGAGAATTCAACTCACAACCTTTCGATTGCAAGGCCAATGCTCTAACCACTAAGCCATGTGCCTACATATATATATATATCATCATCATCAATTAATGTCTGCTTTCCCTGTTAGCAAGGGTTGGATGGGTCTATATAAACCAAGTCAGTACTGAAGTGGCACCACTGATGTCCCAGACAGGCCAAGGAGGTCTGTACCCCAATCACATACAGTAATTATCGAGTGCAGAGGAGAAGTTGTCATGTCTTTTGATAATATATATACGAGGGGGTGCCGAAAAGTTCCTGGCTTTGGGTAAAAGAAAATACAGGAGGATCGGTTAATTATGATTTTATTCAACATATTTCCCTTTCAGATTTACACACTTATTGCAGTGATTCTTCGGTTTTGCTAAGAACTCGGAAGGTTCGGTCTCCAACTAGACCTCTGTAACAATGATCAAGACAGGAACTTTTCAGCACCCCCTTGTGTATAGTATGTGTGCGTGTGTGTATGCATATATATGTGTTTGTGTGTGTCTATATATCCCATGCTGGCGTGAAAGAATGGACGTAAAACGGTGATGATGATATATATAAATATATATATATATATATATATATATACACACACACATGCACATACATATTAGTGTGGCTATCTCTCTGTCAGTCAGTCTGTCTGTCTTTCTATTTATATGTGGTGAATTTTACATAACACTGAAATTGAATATTGTTTTATAACATGAATGTGGACAATCCATGTGATACCCTTCACCAATATCATTATACATTTAACATCTGCTTTTCCATACTTACATGGAGAAGACAGGCCATGTTACAAGGTGTGACAGATAAAGTGACCATATTGTTTATATGTTCTGTTTTTAGCTTGGTTTTCTATAGTTGGATGCCCTTCCTAATGCTAACAATTTTATAGAGTGTACTAGGAGCTTTTTTTAAGGCACCAGCACTAACACCTGGCAAGGTGGATGGGTGTATTTTGTCATGGCACCAGCACTACTACCTCACAAAGTGGACTGGGTGTATTTTGTCGTGGCACTAGCACTACTACCTCACATGGTGGACTGGGTGTATTTTGTCGTGGCACTAGCACTACTACCTCACAAGGTGGGCTGGGTGTATTTTGCCATAGCACCACCACTACCACTTTACAGTGTGTACTGGGTGTATTTTGTCATGGCACCAGCCCTACCACTTTACAGTGTGTACTGGGTATATTTTGTCATGGCACCAGCCCTACCACCTTACAAGGTGTACTGGATGTATTTTGTCATGGCACCAGCCCTACCACTTTACAGTGTGTACTGGGTATATTTTGTCATGGCACCAACACTACCACCTTATAAGGTGGGCTGGGTGTTTTTTGTCATGGCACCAGCCCTACCACCTTACAAGGTGGGCTGGGTGTTTTTTGTCATGACACCAGAATGTACCATATTTTGGTATTGTTCCTCTTTATCTGAATAACTGATGAAGAATAAAAGAAAAGAAAGAATAAAATATATGGATGGAGAAAATATCAACCTGGTTGACCCTATCATCCACCAGGTGACACTTATGGAAGGATTTATATACAATGAAGCAATCTAATACAACACACTGCTCCCACTGCTTTCAGTGACAAGCCATACAGCTATACCTACCCAGGGTCTCTATTTGTAGTTAGATAGACTGATACATTTAGAAGTTTAAGCATCTTCTTGCAGGGATGCCACATAGGCATAGTAAGAAAATAAAAAAACAGCCCTTCAATATTCAAATAGCAAACTGCCATGTTATCAACTCAAATAGCTGCACTGCTCCCCTAAAGTCCAACATAGTAGAGTCTAATGTCAACTCTCCCCATCCGACGAGGACATCTCCCACCCACTTTGGGGTGGTTGAGAGATGTCTTCTCTTGTAAAAATGGGTATAGCTTTCATTATGTAAAATCTCCCCATTTTGCCTCATTTTGGAACATTCTTTTTCATGGTACTCCCCGTTTGGGTTTTGGAGGTTGGCAGATCTGTATTATTTCATTTTAAAAAGAACTCTGATGACAAACCTGTCCCATCTTGTCCTGTTTTAGCCTGAGCTGTTGACATGGTTCGCACAACATCAATAACTTCCCATCGAGACAATTTTTTAATCTAAAAGAGAGAAAATATATAAATAATAATTGTTTATACTTTTGACACAAGGCCAGCAATTTGAAGAGAAGGGCAAAGTCGATTAAATTGACCCCAGTGCATTACTGGTACTTTATTTTATCGACCTTGTTGTAAGGTTGAAAGGCAAAGCTAACCTAGACAGGATTTGAGCTAATAATGGTTTCTGATTTAGGCACAAGGCCAACAATTTTAGGGGAAGGGAAATTTGATTAAATCAACCCTAGTGCGTTACTGGTACTTTATTCTATCGACCTTGTAAGGATGAAAGGCAAAGCTAACCTTGGTGGGATTTGTACTAATAATAATAGCTATTTTAAATTAACTACTACACATACACCACATACAAATTATGTTTCCAAATGTATGATATATTGCAGTGTAATATATCCATTAACTTGCGTGGCTTTGTGGTTAGGGTATTTGGCTCACAATCGTAAGGTTGTGAGTTCAATTCCTTGAGCAAGACACTTTATTTTACATTGCTCCAGTCCACTCAGCTGGCAATAATGAGTTGTACCTGTAATTCAAAGGGCCAAGCTTGTTATATTCTATGTCATGCTGAATGTCCTTGGGAACTACATTAAGGATACACATGTCTAGGGAATGCTCAGTCACTTGCACGTTAATTTCACAAGCAGGCTGTTCCGTTGATCGGATCAACTAGAACACTTGATGTCATAACGGAATGTCAGTTGTATATCCATTAACTTACCTCTGATTCCTGCACCCCAAATTTGCGGAGAAGCTGTTTAGCATCTTTTAGATTGAGTCTTCGTAAATCAGCATCCGTCCCCGTGACTGTGCGTTTCACAGGTGTTTGACTGTTCCCTTCTTCTTTCGGTTGGGGTTTATTGGGTACTTTGACATATGAGAATCCTTCCCCACAACCAGTGGGATCAGCAACTCCAGTCAAGTCGAGAAGGCACTTGCCCTTCATAGCAGATATAAATGCTCTTGTTGTGTTCCAAGGCGCTGTCCGTACCTATGTCAAAACAGAAATAATAGCTCATCTACAAAAATTCACATGAACATCATTATCATTAGTTTTTATGTTGACTTTTCCAGGCTGTCAAGGGTTGGATGGGACCTATTGAGCCAGATGTTCTTCCTGACACCAACACTTTTTAGTCACTTCTTACATCACACAGGGATATGGTGTACCTATTGCAAACTGGATACACACAACCATGTATATATATGTATGTATTTAAATACCTATATATAAGTCTAACCCATGCTAGCATGGAAAATAAAGATCAAAGAGTGATGTTTTTCATCATCATCATTTTACGCCTGCTTTTCCCTGCTTGCAAGGGTGGATGGTTATATATATATATATATAGAGAGAGAGAGAGAGAGAGAGCCATATATTGTTAGAGAAACACATAAT
Organism: Eledone cirrhosa; assembly: GCA_964016885.1. Classification (NCBI taxonomy): domain Eukaryota; kingdom Metazoa; phylum Mollusca; class Cephalopoda; order Octopoda; family Eledonidae; genus Eledone; species Eledone cirrhosa. Next base: position 64,785,883 of record OZ024743.1, read on the forward strand.
ATTTTGTACATACATATAAAACATAATGTTTAGGAAAAAGTACATATTTTAACGTGGAAAAGTTGTTATTTTCCTTACGGTACCGTTTCATAATTCACTCTGGACAAATGTCCATTGAGCTTTTCTACTGAGAAACATAATCATCATACATATTATTTATATATTATGATACCTTAACCTAGTATATATATATATATATATATATATATATATATATATATATATATATATATATATATATATATATATATATATCGTTATTATGTCAACATTTCTATGATAGCAAGGGTTGGAAGGGATTTTTGATGCAATGTTTTACAGCCAGATATCCTTCCTTACAAAACCCTTTTAGTCATTTCTTATGACATGCAGGGATACGGTAAATCTAAATTAAACCGGATATACAAATTTATGTCTGAAAGAAAATAATAAATGACTAAACAATAGAAAAAATAATTAATGTTGAAAATAATGTTTAAACATTTATCATTCACATTGCTCTATATTTACTATTATATTTTCACAGAAAACACTTTATCTCACATAATATCAAATCTACGAGATTTTGATGTTATTTATTTTGAGAACAATACCTTAATATCGGTATGAGCAGCCGGTTACGACTGGTTTGAACAGAAAGAAGTGAGGGAATTCTGGCCAGATATGACTGGTTTAAATGCTAAAAGGATAAGAAGGCTAAGACAATACAACAAAATGGACTGTAAAATGAAGGCAATGGAAAAGATTATTACTTGGCATTTAATATTATTGTCTTTTTTTTCCATGCTAATATTTCGGGTCTTAAAAATCCCATCTTCGGAGTATGAGGAACTCTCAGAGCAAAACATTCCAGACCTATCATTTTGAAATTTGATTTAAATTTAAAATTTGAAAACTGCTTTTAAGTGTTGTGTTTTGACATTTGCTGTAGTATCCACGAGAAGCAGGACTCTAATTAATTTTAGGGACCTCGTCATCACTTTTTTTCCATGTCTGAAATGATCGACTGGTTCATTTCAGACATATCATCATCATCATTTTACGTCCGCTTATCCCTGCTTGCAAGGGTGGGACGGGTCTTATTCAGCATCTCTCCACTCGTCACGGTCCTTCGTCATCTCCACCGTGAGCTTCAATGATCTGAGGTCTGTTCTCACCACCTCCGCCCATGTTTTTCGTGGTCTACCTCTACCACGTCTTCCTTCAACTGGCATTTCCTGGCACTTCTTCACCCATCGGTCATCCTCCATGCGCATCACATGTCCATACCACCTCAGTCTCCTCTCCCGTACACTACATACTATCCCTCTCAGACACAGTTTCTCTCTCAACACATTTATGCTGGGTCGTTGACGCACATTTACACTGCACATCCAACGGAGCATGCTTGCCTTATTTCTCTCCATCCGTCGCATATCCTCTGCAGTTGCTGCCCATGTCTCACTACCATGCAACATCGCACTCTTCACACAGCCATCATATAACCGGCCTTTCGTACGCAGGGAGAAACCCTTCTTCATCAACAGAGGAAGCAGCTCCCTAAACTTCTTCCAACCTGTCCTTATTCTAGATACTATGGCCTCGGAACACCCTCCTCCCATGCTAATCTGAGGTACCGGAAGCTATCCACCACTTCTATAGCGCCTCCTGCATTTGAAAAATGTGTCTATCAATGCGACTTCTACTGTCTAATTTCCCTGTACATCTACTGCATACATATTTCTCCCTACCTGTTAGTTTGCCTGCTATCCCGCTACATCTCTTGTGTACCCAGGATCTGCATTGTGTGCCAGAATTTATGCCAGTGCCTTTTCTGCATATCGAACATGGCCATTTCCCTGACGGAATCAGGGTTTTGTCCTCTTTTCTACTCAACACTTTTGTCTTAGCTAGGTTCACTCTCAGTCCTCTTGCTTCCAACTGCTGTTTCCATAGCCAGAATTTATTCTCTAGCTCATCCCGGACACATTTATCTCCAACAACATCCTGATTTGCATTGACACACTGCCTTGCAATGTGGAACACCGCACACCTCTGATCTTCCCGTCACAGAACATTGGCAAATCTCCTACTCTCCACCTCCCTGCGTGCTAAGTACACCTGACGTCTAGCTTCTCTCTTAGTGGCTGTATATTCTTCCCTACTCCCACCATTTTTCCAAGCCTTCCATGCTAGTTTTTTGTCTCTAATGGCCTTATCTACTGTGCTGTTCCACCACCAGGTCACTCTCTGTCTGGTTGGAGCTCTGCTCCAGCCACAAGTTTCATCAGTAGCCTGCAGCAAGTTGTCACGTAAGAAATTCCAGTTATTATCTATGTCATACGTCTCTAAATCGTCTTCTTTTTCGTCATATACACCTTGAAGGGCTTTCCTAAATTTGTATTTTAGTGAAAGGTCTTTTAGCTTCCAGACCTTTCTTCTCCACACCTTCCTATATGTCTCATTCCATCTCTTGCTTACTGAGATATCACTAACAACTAACCTATGCTGTGGGGTACATTCTTCCCCAGGATATGTCTTGGTATTAGACACTATCTGCCTGTCCCGCTGCCTAAAGAATGATAAATAAAAATTTAAATAAATAAACAAACAATTAAAGAGAAAATTATTTTTACTAACCTCATCATCTATCTTCATCTGTGTCTCTTCTTCATTATCATCTTCAGGGGCAAAGAGAGACTTTTCCCCATATCCAGCATCCTGTTAAAGTAAAACAATACAAAACACATAGAATCATCTCATAATAAAGTAAATAATCATCATTTTGACATTCATTTTTCGATGCTTGCATGGGTTGGTCGGGTCCTTCCCACCAAAGCATCTCTCCACATGCTGCGTTCCTTTGTCATCTCCTCTGTAAGTCTCAGCAATTTGAGGTCAGCTCTCACTACCTCTGCCCAGGTCTTTCTCAGTCTACCTCTACTGCGGCTACCTTCCACTGGGATTTACTGGCACTTCTTCACCCAGCAATCACCACCCATGCCTATCACATGTGTGTACCAACTAATTTAGGTACAAGGCCAGCAATTAATGTGAATTAAAGAAGTGGTATTGAAGAAGATATCAGTTTACCTTTAATCTTTGCTCAGCAGCCAACATAGCATAGTAACCACAGCATTGTTCAGGTGATACCATTGCTCGCATCTCTTCTTCGGTGGGTAAACGGAAGTCTGGTTTCAGTACCCACCAGTTGGAGTCCATTCCTGGTAAAATCAAAGAGATTCATTACCAATTTACTATTTATTTATAGAAGAAAGGGAATAGGTAGCAACACCTCTGAAAAATATCATCATCATTATCACCACCACCATCATCATTATTATCATTTAAAGTCCATATATATAATACATACATACATACATACATACATACACATATATTTACTTGACTATCCTATCTTTCTTCTTTTTTTCCCCCAAACACAGTATATCTAATGTAGAGTGTGGTTTGACTGCTATTTCTAGCATATCAAACAAACGTGGTCAAAAGTGTATTATTTAATTACCTGTTCTCTTGAAGTCAGCACACAGCTTCAGACGTTTACGTATACTACTCTCTGAGTGAGACGGGAAGGCTTTCTTGATGTCGTCCATTTTGATACGTCGTGGATTGTCTTTGCTTTTCCAAAACAGACGGTATATGAAAACCTGGCATGGTGAACAGAAAAAACACTCGATTAGCAGTAGCACTAACATAGTAAAATATATAATAAAGGTGTATATGATGGCGTATGCATGTATGCTTGGTCCTGTAACTCCCGAGGGAGTCGTTAGGGTGCTGTATTGACATACAGAGTTTCTTGGGCTTTTTCAAACCTTGCGGAGCCCATCCCTCTCCATGTCCAAAGAAGGATAAAGAGAGTGAGAGAGAGGAAGTGAGAAACAGATATAGAGGAAGAATCTACCCCAGTGCTAAACTGGTACTTTTTTTTATCGACCTTGAATGGTTGAAAGGCAAAGTTGACCTCAGCGGGATTTAAACTTAGAGAGCAGAGAGTTGAAACAAATACCGCAAAGCATTCTATCGAAAGTTCTATATTAATAATAATAATAATAATGAAATTATTGTGTACAGTGCTCAGGTACACTACAACTTGTCAAAGGTATAGTACATAGAATAATATACAAATGTCAGGGAAGTGAATAGTGTATGAGTCATGATATACATGTGTGTATGTGTATGGAGGGGGAATATTAGGTGTAGTGTTGGCGAATCTCAGGAAGTATGGAGGCCTTAAAGGATGCAGTGTCTCAACAGCTAACAACTGATGCAGGTAGTTTGTTCCATGCTTCAGCAACTCTGATCGTGAAAAAATGTTTCCAAAAGTCATGGGAGCTGTGCTGTTTTCTGACTTTGTGGGCATGCCCACGTGTGTTAGACACATGGAAATCAAAAAGGTACTCAGGGTTGTTGTTAGCGAGATGGTTAATGGTAAGATGGTATTATATGTTAATACACAAAAAAACTATATAGGCTATAGCTTATTCTTGTATCCATACAAGAAACATATATGGCATCCTCTCATGGCTACTGAGACAGCTGTGAATCATACAATAATTCAATAGAATATTTAATACAATAAAAAGCACCCAGTCCACATTGTAAAGCGGTTGTGTAGGTGCCATGACAAAAAGCAGTTACACCATTTTGAGTCTCCAACATAGAATTTACTTCAATTTCAACATCTCAAATATTTCCTGTATATTACTTTAATATATTCTCATCATCATCAATTAACATCCATCTTCCCTGCCAGCAAGGGTTGGATGGATTGTCTACAGTCAATACTCAAGTGGAAGCTACTGACATCTCAGATGGGATGTAGGCCTGCATCGCACTTACATACGTTCCTGTGGTTTAAAAGATGACCCTTCCTATCATCAACCACTTTACAGAGTATACTGGGTGTGTTTATCATGTAGATCACCATCACTAGGAAAGTTGTGTTGCCTTTGACATAACTAAAAAGTCCTTACCCTTTATTTGGCAAACTTTCTACATCTAGATGACCTTTAATAATTTATTTTACAATTCCCACTCTGGAGTAACGTTACTCGATAGAGTGCATAACTCAGAGATCAGAGAATCACTCCAGGTAGAGCCGCTACTTCTCCGAATTGAGATGTCACAGCTCCAATACTATGGGCATGTGGTTAGAATGTCTCAGGAAAGAAGTGCTGGACAGATTTTACAGGCAAAACCAACTGACAGGAGATCCAGGGGTAGACCCCGAGCAAGATGGTTGGATAACCTCCATAAGCTTGGCTGGTCTTGCTTGGGGATCCAACCGGATCAGTTGGAGACGGTTGCTTCTAACAGGACCTGCTGGAAGGAGTGTTTGAGGACTCTACCATCATGACCCTCTCAAGAAAAAGTGGGCAAAGAAGAGAGGAATTCCCTCCCAACCTTACACTAAATGTCCCTAACACTACTACTCCATGGATCTCCTCACCAATACTTCATACTTTCCCATGGCAATATTCCTTGATCTTCCCACACCAATAAATCCAGACCTTAGAAATAATTGTTTCTTCTTTTGGCACAAGGCCAGCAATTACCCAGTACATTACTGGTACTTTATTTTATCGACCCCGTAAGGATGAAAGGCAAAGTTAACCTCAACAGGATTTGAACTCAGACTGTAAATGGACGTAACTATGCTAGAAAGCATGGCGTCCAACCCTCTACCATTACTGCCAATTCCCCGCCCTTAGAAATAATGAAAGAAAAAGTCAACCTGGCTGGGATTTGAACTCAGAACCTAAAGGTTCTGCTATGTTGATATGACAACTGTACCTGTAGAAAGTCCCTGATAAAGTTATTGGCTCTTTTGGAGTTTGGGCCAGGTACTTCATAGAGTGCGCATTCTTGACCAATAATGTAGATACTGGACAGTTCTCGGATGTAATAACTGCAAATATAATAATAATAATAATAATAATAATAATGAAATTATTGTGTACAGTGCTCAGGTGCACTACAACTCATCAAATAATAATAATAATTGTTTCTACTTTTGGCACCAGGCCAGCAATTACCCAATGCATTACTGGTACTTTATTCTATCGACCTCGGAAGGATGAAAGGCAAAGTTATATTGCTTCTATTTTAGGCACAAGGTCAGCAATTACCCAGTACATTACTGGTACTTTATTTTATCGACCCCGTAAGGATGAAAGGCAAAGTTAACCTCGGCGGGATTTGAACTCAGATCGTAAAGGGACGTAACTATGCTGGAAAGCATTTCCGACCCTCTACCGATACTGCCAATTCACCAATAATAATAATGGTTTCTTATATAGGCACAAGGCCAGCAATTTGGGGGGAGGGGGGGAGTCGATTAAATTCACCCTAGTGTATTACTGGTACTTTATTTTATCAACCCCGTAAGGATGAAAGGCAAAGCTAATCTTGACAGGATTTGAACTCAGGACGTAAAGGGCCGCAACTATATGCCACAAAACATAATGTCCGACACTCTACTGATTCTGCCAATCCAATAACGATAATGATAATAATAATACTGAAACAATCCCCTATAATAGGAGCTCTGGGACTTATAAAATAATGCATAAACAGGTATATAACCATTACTCCAGGATTTACAAATATGTATACCTTACAGAAAAATAGCACTACTAGGCACTGCACACATATTACAAAAAATACTCTCAATACAATAGAAACAACACTGCACATACCCAAGGCACACAGAGCAGTGCTCAGTAATGCAGTGACGACATGCAATAATAGTAAAACAAATGATAATAATAACAATTTTCTCTAACATTGGCACAAGGCCAGCAATTTAGGGGAAGGGGAAAGCTGATTATGTCTATTCCAGTATTTAACAGGTACTTTATTTTATCGACCCTGAAAGAATGAAAAGCAAAGTTGACCATGGGGTATGTAAAGGGCCGTAACTATATGCCACGAAGCATTAGAGACGGAAAAAAATTCAAAAGCGCCTACATGGAATCAAATCCTGTATCTCTCAAATATCATGTAAGTGCATTACCATTACACTATGGTGTGACTGTCACTTCTTCTCTTTTATAATACTATACTAAACAGCTTGGGGCTTGCAAATAAACATTATGAATTATTAGTTATAGTGACTGACCGTTATTATAGCTATTTTCTGCAATTGGGACTCCCACATTTTCAAATACTCCCAGTGCTTCGATAATTCACAAGGTTTATAGTATAGTTGTACTCTCTGGTCTTGAATAATCGTCCACCCCTACCCACCTCCCGCTTATAAATTTTTTCAGATTTTTTCCAACACCCTTATTCTTATTCTACTCCCACCCACCCCCACTTATTAGATTTTGCTAATCTATCTCTGCCGAAATCTTATTTTAAGTGATAACATTCCTGCAACAATTAATTTTCTATAGACATTAAAAAACATTATACATGACAAACAGGAACAAAATAAATAGGATGGATTGAGGTCTTAATATGTAAACTAAACAACTAATTCTGATTTTTAAAAATGTTCACACCCACAAATCTCTAAAAATCAGTGACTCCGTTTAAGTACACACTGGCCTGTGATCACACGTCCAGCCATTGCTAGCAGGGAAATCAGACATTAGACAACGATGATGATGATAGTGATGATGATGATGATGATGATGATAATGGTGATAATGGTAGTGATGATGATGATGATGATAATGATAGTAATGGTGGTGATGATGATGATAAAACTTGTTGTAGCAGAAACCCAACAGGTCTCCTCATTATTCTAACAATTTTATTCCTTATCAAATCTCTACTTACTGTTGCCTGGTTCGTATAATTAAGAAGTCTGTTTCGGGCATGGTGTGTTCATAAATAGGAGCTCGAAATAAGTTGTTTTCAAAGGCCTGAAGGCAAAGACCAGGAGCCAAACTGCCCAAGAATGGAGACGTGTGAGCATAAGCCAGTTCCCCAAAAGTGAATTGAGGGGGGTTGGAGTCTTTTCCTGGTTTCTGTAAAATGAATAAATAAATAAATAAACAAAGTTAAAAAAAAAAAAAGAATTATATAAAGAGAAAAAAATCATTCTGAAATTAAAACCAAATAACTAGATATATAAAAAATATTTTTATTTAACTCTTAACATCCTTCCAGAAGATTCTATCAGAAGCAAGTGTCTCCAAATGTTCTAGGTAGATCTCCAAGTGAGACCAACTGAGCTTAGATAACGATGATGATTGCCATCATTAACTCATACTAGTATGGAAAAGTGGACATTAAACGGTAATGATGATGAGGATGATATTATTTTTATATCCACTTTTCTATGCTGGCATGGGTTAGATGGGATATTTTGAGGCATGTTTTACAGCCTGATGCCCTTCCTGACATCAAGCCTTTTAGTCACCTCTTACAACAATGTACCTGTTCTAACAGTCCAGGATACACATGGCAATGATAAATTTAGTAAACATCTTAAAGAGCCAATGAAAGAATTAACTAAAGTACAGAGCCATATAAGAGATTTGTAAAATGTATACAAGCATGAACATCTATCTAACTTAACCCTTTAGCATTGAAACCAGTCATATCTGGCCAGAATTCTCTCACCTCTTTCTGCTCAAACCAGCTGTTCATACTGATGTTAAGGTATTGTTCTCAAAACAAATATCAAAATTTCATACATTCGATACTGTGTGAGATAATTATGTGAGATAAAGCCTTTACCATGAAAATATAATAGTAAATATAGAGTAATGTAAATGCTAAAGGGTTAAGATATAATTGCCAAACAAAGGGCTGGATGGGGCCTTTCAGTGCTGGTGAGCTACACAATAAACAATCACCTGGTACACTCCTGTAAAGTTGTAGGTGATAGGAAAGGGAACCAACCACAGAAAATCTGCCAAACAAAGATTTGGAAGGACTTCTCAGCTATGCCAAGAACAAGAACCTCCCTAGTGTTGGTACCGTAATAAAATTCACTCAGTAGAGCACAGGATCATATGTTGGGCCCCTGGCCTGCCTGGAGGTCAAAGACTCTGCTTGAGTACTGACCAGTCTGTGATGACATGTTCAACTCTTGTTAGCAGGGAAAATGGATGTTAAACGATGATGATAGTAAAATGAAAGGACCAAAACTAAGAATGAAATATGAGGTTGAGATTCAATTCTCGTTAACAGTTCCATGCTCATTAGTAATGAAATGAATTATAAACTATACCCTTTTGTAATAATTTTTGATTTTGGTAGCCATTCCAACTTGCATCATCAAAGGCGGGAATTCTTCAGAGTATTCTGTGACGACAAGTTCCCCATCCATTCCAGAAAGATCTTGCATTGTCCGCATGAAGAAGATTTCACCTCCACCATAAGCTTGCCGTTCAACTTCTCTCATCTAAGACAAATAATAAAATTGGAAAATTCACTCATACAAAATATTGTAATTATTATTATCATTATAAGGAAAGAAAGGAAGAAACCATTATTATTATTCAGCCCCAGTGTGTTACTGGTACTTTATTTTATCAACCACGTAGGGATGAAAGGCAAAGCTAGCCTTGGCGGGATTAGCTTTGCCTCTATCCTTATGAGGGTCGATAAAATAAAATACCAGTAACACACTAGGGCTGATTTAATCGACTTTCCTCTCCCACCAAAAATTAATGGCCTTGTGCCTAAAGTAGAAACAATTATTATTATTATTATTTCAGTAATTCAGAGGTTGGATTGGTATGACCCGTTACATTCTGAGTTCAAATCCTGCTGGGATCAACTTTGCCTTTCATCCTCACGGGCTCGATAAAATAAAGTACCAGTTAAGTACTGGGATCAATTTAATTGACATTCCCCTCCCCCCAAAAATTTCAGGCCATGTGACTATGTTAAAAACCATTATTATAAGCTTCTTCTTCTCTTTGGGGTCTCAGGATATGCAATCTTTGTGAATCCATCCCACACCTCCCAGGACAGGTCGCAGTCCCATCTCCAGGTTTTATGGCAAGAAATGGAGACTGCAATATATTTTTCGAACAGGCCCTTCTACCCAAGACCTGAACGCATCCCTTGTTAACCCATGTGAAGGATGATACAGTATGATTCTTTTTCTTACCTCTCACCATATTGCAGTTTTGGTGATCTTTTGACTAAGATCAAAATGTAGTATCTGTTCTTATGAGCTTAATATCTGGTCCAGTAATTGAACCCAGAACCATATGATTGTGAGTCCAACACCCTAACCACTAGGCCACATGCTTTTTACCATAGCCACAGTCTAGAGAGTAATGCTATTGATGTTACAACTAGGTGCTGAAAAGTTCCTGGCTTTAGGTAAAAGAAAATACAGGAGGATCAGTTGATTATGATTTTATTCAATGTATTCCCCTCTCAGGTTCACTCACTTATTGCAGCGGTCCTTCAGTTTTTCTAAACCCTGTAAAAAGAACTTGGAAGGTTGGGCCTCCAACCAAGCTTCTGTAGCAGTGATCAAGCTAGGAACCTTTCAGCACCCTCTCATAGAATAAAAATATGAATAAAAGATGATTTCATCCCCAAACTACCAATCAATTCGTTACATACCAATCAATTTATTAGTATATCTGTAAAAATGATCTTACCTTTGCTTTCCGTTTTATCTGTTTTAACAACGGAAAAACTGCATGTGGCCCTGATGAAGCTAATGCTCCATAGGAATAACGTTTTATTTGTGGACGATGGAAACTGCGTAGTTTTGAGGGACCCATATGAGTTGGGAACAAGGGTTGCCTCAATTCCAAAGCCGGAGTAGAATGCTACACAAAAATAAAAGAATATGTGAGGTTAAACTATAACAACAAACAGTAATTTACCTACAATACAGTTCCAACTGTAAGGCAGTAATCCTGGTACCCCCTGTAAATTGGTAGTACAGGAGTAGTTGAAGATAGCAGTGATTGAAAATTGAATTAGTAGCTTTCATCGTATTGTTTACTACAGAAAATAGTCAAATAACAGGGCATATAAACCCATTTTTTTCCGTTCCAAGGGCTTATATGCCCTGTTATTAGAATATTATATTCCATAGCATTAGGTCATATATCACAAATGGAATTTAGAATGAATTGCAAATGAGATGAAATGTAAATAACAAATAAGGAAAAAGGAAAGAAAGACAGATCGAAAGAAAGAAAGAGAGAGAAATAAATAAAGTGAGATAGAAAGAAAGAAAAAGACAAGGAAAGACAAAAGAAATATAATGGAAATAAAAACTGACCTGGATAAGACTTCCTCCCATGTTAGTCCGTAATGCATTATCCATTGTAAGTTTTGGATTGTAAAATTCATCATTTGATAAGTTGAAAGGATCTTTTCTCTGAGCATTGGTGGGAATCTTAAACAAAACCAACAATATCATTATTGTTATTAATATTATTTAGATTATATCATATGTTTTTTTAATCTTTTATCTTCATGTCTTTGGTACAATAAGTACCAGTCACGAACTGGGTTCAGTTAAATAGATTATACTCTCTTTCAAAAATATGTGGTCTATTACCAGTATAAGAAATTCTTCTTCTTCGCCTGCTTATTCCTGTAAGGGTCATGGGGGAAGAGTCCCCAAACACTCCAACTAGTGGGTTCTGTCAGAAGCAACTGTTTCCAACTGATCCGGTTGGATCCCCAAGCAAGACCAGCCAAGATCATGGATGTTATCCAACCATCTTGCTCGGGGTCTACCCCTGGATCTCCTGTCAGTTGGTTTTGCCTGTAAAATCTGTCCAGCACTTCTTTCCTGAGACATTCTAACCACATGCCCAATAGTATTGGAGCTGTGATCTCTCAATTCGAAGAAGTAGCAGCTCTAACTGGAGAGTCTCTCTGATCTCCGAGGTATTTCTTTTTCAAAAATATGTGGTCTATTACCAGTGTAAGAAATTATTATTATTATTACTACTACTACTACTTTTTAGAGTGTAGTATTTATTAGTATTTGATTCTGAATAGATATTGGTATACAGTAACACCAAACTATAGTCTTTGGGTACACTGGTTCTCACTTTTGACTCCGGGATATTTTCCAGCCACATCCCAGTAATTTCTTCTGCTGTTAGTGAGGGACTGGACACTTGGAGAAGAGATGGGTACTGCGAAGCATTTCTAAAGCCCACTGAAATGCCATGATAGACACAGTCAAACGTCTAGAGTGGCACCTCAACGACAGGCTGCACAAGTTACAGGGAAATGGGCACTTCCAAAGATTTTCAAGGCCCACTGAAATGTCATGATAAACATAGTCAAACATCTAGAATGACACCTTAACAACTGGCTACACCAGTTACAGGAACTTAACTGATTAATAATGTGTTGAGACACTATTACAAACACTATTCCAAATACATCTAATACAATGGTGTTATTTGAGCCAACAAGCAACAAGAGAACCTCTTACATGGTTGCTCAATCTGCTAGAGATAGTAGCCAAATGTCCATTATATCAAACTCCACCATCTTAAAAAAGAAAAGGATCTATTAAATAATGTAGTTTTAGATATCCCTAAAGACTGAATAGTTACAGCTGGAATACCTTTGATCATAGCTCTATCTAATCAGGATGAACCTGGGGCTAAATAACAATAACATGCTAGCTTTGGAAAATAAAAAAAAAATTGAATATGTTTGCTCGCCCTGTGAGAAATAGCAACCAAATTCCCCTCAAATCACACTTTACTGTCTAAAAAAGGGACAACACATTGGATAATGCAGTCCTACTTGCTAGAATACCTTTGATCATAGATCAGAGCTGACTCAGTGTTAAACAACAACAAACATAAAACAATAATGATAATGATATTGATTTAATGATACAAATTTAATGGCATACCTCTTTTTCTTCCTCCTCTTCTTTAATAATTCCAGCCTTACCAAGCAAGATCTTTGATTTTTTAATTTCCTGTAAAATAAATTAAATATTAAACTCAGAAATAATAACATCAGAAAATATTTATCTTCATATCACTCTACATACATTGATAACCAATGTCTATATATACTTTTTGATCTCCATGTGTCTAACACACGTGGACATGCCTACAAAATCAGAAAACAGCACAACTCCCATGACCTTCGGAAACATTTTTTCACGCTCAGAGTTGTTGAAGCATGGAACAAACTGCCTGCCTCAGTTGTTAGCTGCCGAGACACTGCAGCCTTTAAAACCCTCATGCTTCCCGAAATTCGCCAAAACTACACCTGATGTACCCCTTCCATACACATGCACACGTGTATATCATGACTCATGCACTGTTCATTTTCATGACGTTTGTACATTACCCTATGTACTATACACTTTTTGATGAGTTGTAGTGCACCTGAGCACTGTACACAATATTTCATTATTATATATGGTGGATTGGCAGTATCGGGAGAGGGTCGGACGCCATGCTTTCCAGCATAGTTACGTCCCTTTACGATCTGAGTTCAAATCTCGCCGAGGTTGACTTTGCCTTTCATCCTTACGGGGTCGATAAAATAAAGTACCAGTAATGCACTGGGTAATTGCTGGGTAATTGCCTTGTGCCTAAAGTAGAAACAATTATTATATATCACTCTATATACATTGATAACCAATGTCTATATATCACTCTACATACATTGATAGCCAATGTCTATATATCACTCTATATACATTGATAACCAATGTCTATATATATATCACTCTATATAAATTGATAACCAATTTCTATATATATATATATATATATATATATATCACTCTATATACATTGATAACCAATGTTTATATATATATCACTCTATATACATTGATAACCAACGTCTGTATATATCACTCTACATACATTGACAACCAATGTCTTTATTTATTTATACATCTATTTAATCAATTTAAACGTCTGTACAGAGCTAGTAAGCCGTGACAGACTAGGGGAAGTATTGAGTACTCCTTACAGTTGGTAATCAAAAACAGCTAGTGAGATAAGTAATTAAAAAAATATAATAAATTAAAAAGGGGGAAAAAAACAAAAAAATATCACTTTATATACACTGATAACCAATGTCTATATATCACTCTATATACATTGATAACCAATGTCTATATATCACTCTACATACATTGATATCCAATGCCTATATATCACTCTATATACATTGATAACCAATATCTATATATCACTCTATATACATTGATAACTAATGCCTATATATCACTCTATATACATTGATAACCAATATCTATATATCACTCTATATACATTGATATCCAATGCCTATATATCACTCTATATACATTGATAACCAATATCTATATATCACTCTATATACATTGATATCCAATGCCTATATATCACTCTATATACATTGATAACCAATATCTATAAATCATTCTATATACATTCATATCCAATGCCTATATATCACTCTATATACATTGATAACCAATATCTATATATCACTCTATATACATTGATATCCAATGCCTATATATCACTCTATATACATTGATAACCAATATCTATATATCACTCTATATACATTCATATCCAATGCCTATATATCACTCTATATACATTGATAACCAATATCTATATATCACTCTATATACATTGATATCCAATGCCTATATATCACTCTATATACTGGTGCAATAAGTAGCAGCAAGTGCCCACAGAATACTAGCTCATTCCATTGCACAGATCGTTCTATAGAAATAGTGGACAGCTTCCGTTACCTGGGTGACAAAATCAGCAGTGGTGGAGGGTGCTCTGAAAGTACAGTAGCTAGAGTCAGAACGGGATGGAAAAAGTTCAGAGAGCTTATACCACTATTGGCCGCTAAAGGGTTCTCTCTAAAAATGAAAGGCAGGCTGTATGATGCCTGCATACGAACAGCAATGTTACATGGCAGTGAGACCTGGGCATTGTGTGCAGAGGATATACGCAGACTGGAGAGAAACGAAGCTTGCATGCTCCGCTGGATGTGTAATAGTAATATACGTGAACGGGAAAGCATAAACGAACTAAGGGAGAAATTAGGAATAAGAGGGATCAGATGTTGTTTACTCGAGAGAAGACTACGTTGGTACAGTCACGTGATACGCATGAAAGACGACAGCTGTATAAAAAAGTGCAGGGCGATAAAAATAGACAGTAGCCACGGAGTAGGCAGACCCAGAAAAACCTGGGACGACTTGATAAATTCCGACCTCACACACTTACACCTCTCCAAACAATGTCACTGGACCGAGATCTTTGGCGCTACACAGTTATACAGAAGACCCGCCTTGCCTAAGTACAAAGCGAAACCTACAGTCAGTAGGCACCTCTAACAAAATACACCCCCGTCCCACTACCCCCACCCCCTTAAATGTGAAGTTATGTTGGTACCACAACATCCAGTCCAAAACAAATGAGGTCGTGTAGGTGTCACGACAAAAAAAAAACACACAGTCCACGTTGTAATGTGGCCGTGTAGGTAACACGGTAAAAACCTCCCAGTCCACACTGTAAACGTGGTTGGTGTTAGGAAGGGCATCCGGCCGTAGAAAACCCGCCAGACAGTCCTATACGAGCAGGACAACCAATCTTGCCTCAAGTGGGAAAACTCCCGTCCAAACCCATGCAAGCGTGGAAGATGGACGTTAATCGATGATGATGATGATACATTGATAACCAATGTCTATATATCACTTTATATACATTGATATCCAATGCCTATATATCACTCTATATACATTGATAACCAATATCTATATATCACTTTATATACATTGATATCCAATGCCTATATATCACTCTATATACATTGATAATAAATTTTGTCATGAGAAAGACACTATATGAGATCTGAATACAGAACATTGAAGTACCATTGCCACAATAGCTTAAACCTTTTGATACCAAACTGCCCCTAGTTCTATGATATTAGGCTTTTTATTTAAAGTGTTTATATTTATCTACTCTTGGGTCTCAAATAATAGTTCCCTGCCCCCTCGCTTATTAAATTTTTCAGGGAATAATAATAGTTTACTCAGCTGTAGAAATGAGTTGCTAAGTCACTGGTGCTAAGCTGTATCAGCCTTTGTTTTTCCTTTGGACAAAATCTGCAGCGTAGAGAAGGGAGACCAGTATGCATGGGCGACTGCTGGTCTTCCACAAACGACCTTACTTGTGACTTGAAGGAGAACTTTCTAGGTAAGAATCCCATGGTCATTATTGACCAATGGGAGACTTTAGTACTTATGAAATAAAAAATAATCACTTACTTTCTCTTTCTTGGCAGGCTCTGTTTGTTCATTTGGATCAATATCTTCAGGAACTTCAAGAATTATGTTGTCATCATTTGGATCAAGTGTTAACATGGCTGGTCCAGGTATTTTCTCCATATTCTGTTTGGAAATAGATTTACAAAAATGTTATTTTATATTAAGTATATATGTGTGTATATTTGTCTATTATAGCGTGGTACTATGTTATCAAGGCAGTGAACTGGCAGAATCATTAGAATGTCGGACATAACGCTTTGCGGTATTCATTCTGGCTCTCTGCTCTCCGAGTTCAAATCCCGCAGAGATCAACTTTGCTTTTCATCCTTATGAGTTCGATAAAAAAAAAGTACCAGTCCAGTACTGGGGTTGATTCTTCCTCTATATGTCTTTCTCACTTCCTCTCTATCACTCCCAATCCTTCTCTGGAAGAAATCAGCTGTATTCAGACCAGGCGAGGTTTAAAATACCAGGGAAATGCTGTATACGGCACCCCTACAACTCCAACATGAGTTACAGGACTATCACTTCACTATGTTATCATCATTATTATTAGGGGCGGTGGATTGGCAGTATCGGTAGTGGGTTGGACGCCATGCTTTCCAGCATAGAGTTACGACCATTGCCATTCTGAGTTCAAATCCTGTCGAGGTTAACTTTGCCTTTCATCCTTACGGGGTTGATAAAATAAAGTACCAGTAATGCACTGGGATAATTGTTGGCCTTGTGCCAAAAGTAGAAACAATTATTATTAGGCAGTAAATTGGCAGAGTTGTAATGACGTCAGATAGAATGCTTTGTGGTATTCATTCCAGCACTCTGCTCTCTCATAATGCAATTCTAGGTCTAATTCTCCGTTATACCCTGCCAATACATTAACACCTCAATAACAAGAGAAACAATCTCACACATCACAACCACCACCCTAAGTACAGACAAAGGTTTTTAACTGTTGTGTACCCCCCCCCCCCTCACACACACACACACACTCCCATCAACACACCAAGCACTCTAATTGTCTGAGATAGTGCTGGTGTCACAATAAAAATCACTCTGTAACCCCAGCACCAACCCCGTAAGGTGGTAATGCTGGTGCCACCACAAAAAAGCACCATCCACATTGTAAGGTGGTTGTGCTGGTACCAATGAAAAAACTCCCTATAGGGTGGTTGGCATTAAGAACTCATGCGAGCGTGGAAAATAGACGTTAAACGGTGATGATGATGAAGGACATCATCCATCCATTGAAAACCAAGCCATAAACAGATCAGATGAGCAAGACATGGTCACCTGTCCTGCCAAGCCTCATAATGTAACAGCCCGTCTAACACATGTAAGTGTAGAAATTAAACAGTGATGATGATGATGATGGTGGTGATGATGATGATGACATTAAACAGTGATGATGGTGATGATGATGATGATGATGGTGATGATGACAAGTTATACTTTACCTCGGGGTCCCAGATAATATCTTCTTCCCAGTTTTCGTAAACCAGAGCCTCATTCTCAACAGGAAAGATAGAACGCCAATTTGATTCCTTGGAATCACCAATATCTAAATAATTGAGAAAAAATATTTTTTTATTTAAAAATAAAACAATACAAATCATCTTTAAATTGATGAAATAAGATAAGTTTGTGTGGATGAAGAAAGGTAAGTAGTAATGATTAACTGTAAGGCCCTTCCGGAAGAGGATCTTTCCCCTGAAAGATGAGAATTCACTTGCTCTCATGGCAGAAAATATTGATTTCTAATTTAAAGGCCAACAAGGTTGGGAGATAGGCACAGTTGGGGGATGGGCAAAGTTGGAGGAAGGGCAAAGTTGAGGGAAGGGCAAAGTTGGAGGAAGGGCAAAGTTGAGGGAAGGGCAAATTTGCCTTTCCCCCAAATTTATACACAACAGACACATAAAAACATGTACATAACACACACATATACACTACAGACACATACAAACATGTACACATACACACATATAAAAATATGTACACAACACACACACATATACAACATCTACACAACACACACACACACATGTATGCTACACACACACACACACGTACACAAACATGCATACAGAAAGGAAATATACAAAAAGCCTTTTTAAAACAAACCCCCAAAACTCACCAGTTTGAAACTGAGGTCCGACTTTAGATCCCAACCCTTGCACTGAAGCATTCTTACCAGGAATTATAAAGGATTTATTTCCAAATCTGTCTGAAAGGAGTGGAAAACAAAGATATAGATAGATTAAAATCATCAAATAAAAGGAGGATAAAATAAAATAAACAGAGTATTTAACCAGTTTAACACTTTATCATTTACACTACTCTATATATATTTCATTTTCACAGTATAGGCTTTATCTCACATAATTCATCATCATCATCATTTTACGTCCGCTTTTCCCTGCTTGCAAGGGTGGGACAGGTCCTATTCAACACAGCATCTCTCCACTTGTCACGGTCCTTTGTCATCTCCTCCGTGAGCTTCAGCAATCTGAGGTCTGCTCTCACCACCCCCGCCCGTCTTTTTCGTGGTCTTCCTCTACTGCGTCTTCCTTCTACTGGCATTTCTTGGCACTTCTTTACCCAGCGGTCATTCTCCATGCGCATCACATGTCCATACCATCGCAGTCTTCTCTCCCGCACACTACAACTTATCCCTCTTAAACACGGTTTCTCTCTAAACTCATCTATGCTTGGTCGTTCACGCACATTGACATTGCACATCCAACGGAGCATGCTTGCTTCATTTCTCTCCAGCCGTCGCATATCCTCTGCAGCTGCTGCCCATGTCTCACTACCATTCAGCATCGCGCATCTCACATAGGCATCATATAACCAGCCCTTCGTACGCAGGGAGAACCCTTCTTTGTCAGCAGAGGAAGCAGCTCCCTAAAGTTCTTCCTACCTGTTCTTATTCTAGATACTATGGCCTCGGAACACCCATGCCCCCTCCCATGCTAATCTGATCACCTAGGTACCGGAAGCTAAGAACCACTTCTATAGAACCTAACTGCATTTGAAAAATGTCTCTATCAATGCGACTTCTACTGTCAAATTATTTCACATAATATTGAATCTACGATTTTGATGATATTATTTATTTATTTAGAACCCCCAGCAAGATGGTTGTGTAACATCCATGAGCTTGGCTGGTCTTGCTTGGAGATCCAGCTGGATCAGTTTGAGATGGTTGCTTCTGACAGGACCTGCTGGAAGGAGTACTTGAGGATCTGCCCCAATGAACCTCCCAGGAATAAGTGGGCGAAGAAGACCAATACCTTAACGTCGGCATGAGTGGCCGGTTTGAGAGAATTCTGGCTGGTTTAAATGCTAAAGAGTTAAAGTCACAATGTTTTATTCAGAGTTCTCAGTCAGGGTTCAACCTTAGAAAAGTTCTCTATGTCTATACATATTGTAAGAAGCAACTAAAAGACTTAGCACCAGGAAGGGCAGTCAACTGTTAACCCTTTCATGACAGCATTTATAATGAAATACACTCTATTTTAATTCATGAAGAATCTTGAGGGATTCACTAAAATTATTAATTATTTCATTACTAATAAGTTAGGTGGAGGAAACTTCAGTGTACAAAACACATCTTAGTACAAAAAGATCAACATAAAAGCTAGCAACAGCAACAACAATAGCAACAATATCAGAAACAAGAATGACAAGACAACAACAGCAACAATACCAACAATAATGACAAGACAACAACAGCAAAAATACCAATAATAATGACAACACCAACAATGATGATGACAAGAACAACAAAAGTATATACTAAAGTACATACTCTGCTGTAAAAACTAAAGTACATACTCTGCTGTAAAAACTGTCCGGCACTTCGGAAATTTGCACTTGGAATCCATCCTGCAGATGGTGCACGGAGCTTGTGTGACTGTAAGACCTTAGAACGTGCCTCCTCACCATTCCAGATCACTTCATCTTCCCAATGGACTTGTGTCACCATTTCAAATATTTCATCAGGGAAAGCCATCAGGTTCCTTAGCTCCTTAATTCCATCAAATTTACTTCTGTCCTAAAATGGTCAAAGAGAGAAATGAAAAAGAGTTGTTTATTTAATACATACATCTCATATATATATACAGAAACACACACACACACATACATACATATATATAACTGCCCAAAATTCTTAATTTGTTGAGGTGCTTAACCCTTTAGCATTTACATTCCTCTATATTTACTATAACATTTTCATGGTAAAGGCTTTACCTCACATAATATCAAATCTATGAGATTTTGATATTTATGTTGAGAACAATACCTTAACATAAGTATGAGTGGCCAGTTATAGCTGGTTTGAACAGAAAGAGGTGAGAGAATTCTGGTTGGATACGGCTGGTTTAAATGCTAAAGGGTTAAACTATGATTAATACTTCCCACCTCTTTCTAGCGGATACGACGTTGAGTTATTTGTATATGCTGGGACAGTTAAAACATTCACTCATACCATGCGGCCTATAGTTTTAACTAACTCTCAGATCCCGACAGATATAAAGGTATTTCGTACTGTATTGTGACTTATCCAAAGAACATTCCTCTGACGATTAGTTTCACATCTTCCGTAGCTTTAGCAAAATCTAAACACAACCGATTTCTTCTAGAGAAGGAGAGAGAGAGAGAAATAGAAGAATCGACTTCCTTTACTGGACTGGTAATTTTTATATTGACCCTGAAAGGATGACAGGTAAGGTTGACCATGATGAGATTTGAATGCAAAGAGCTGGAACAAGTACCACAAAGCTTTCTATCCAATAGGCATGGATACATTAAAGCTCTGACAACTGATTTGGTAGACACCCACAAGATTATTAACCATCTTTCCAACAACCTTGGGCACCTTTTTGAATTCCATATGTCTAACATGGACATGCTTACAAAATCAGAAAACAGCACAGCTCCCATGACTTTCAGAAACATTTTTTCACACTCAGAGTTGCTGAAGCATGGAACAAACTACCTGCATCAGTTGTTAGCTGTCAGGACACTACATCCTTCAAAACTTCCATGCTTCTTGAAATTCGCCAACATTACACCTGATATTCCCCCTCCACACACACGCACACATGTGTGTGTGTGTGTCAATGTGTGTATCATGACTCATACACTGTTCACTTTGCTGACTTTTGTACATTATTCTATGTACTATACATGCAGCTTTGATGAGTTGTAGTGCACCCGAACATTGTACGCAATAATTTTCATAATCAACATTTTAACAACAGTGAAGAGATAATGTAATGGAAGTTCTTACTCCTAACTTGAATCCGTAAGAAAAGTTTTCTCCAGTTTCATCAACAGATAACAAGTCGTACCAATACTGTGCCGGACCATACCGCCAGGGTGGGACCTCAAATCTGTGCTCAATATCAATGTTCTTGTCCTGTTTATTAGATGATGACCGGCTCTCTATTGGACGCACCATGTTGTCCTACAGCAAAAAAAAAGGAAAAAGAAGGCAAATATCTTAAATACATTACATGCACATCATCATCATTATTATTATTATCATCCATCACCTTATAACATATATTTTCCATACTTGTTTGAGTTTGATAGGTTGTCACATACTGAGGCCAGACTGATCAGGTGACTATGTCATGCTTGTACACTCCACTTTTGGCTTGGTATCTATGTCTAGCTGCTCTTCCTAATGCCAACCACTTTACAGTGTGTAATGTGAGCATTTTATCATGACTCCAGCACTGCCACCTTACAGGGTAGACTGGGTGCTTTTTATCATGACTCCAGCACTACCACCTTACAGGGTAGACTGGGTGCTTTTTATCATGACTCCAGCATTACCACCTTACAGGGTAGACTGGGTGCTTTTTATCATGACTCCAGCACTACCACCTTACAGGGTAGACTGGGTGCTTTTTATCATGACTCCAGCACTACCACCTTACAGGGTAGACTGGGTGCTTTTTATCATGACTCCAGCACTACCACCTTACAGGGTAGACTGGGTGCTTTTTATCATGACTCCAGCACTACCACCTTACAGGGTAGACTGGGTGCTTTTTATCATGACTCCAGCACTACCACCTTACAGGGTAGACTGGGTGCTTTTTATCATGACTCCAGCACTACCACCTTACAGGGTAGACTGGGTGCTTTTTATCATGACTCCAGCACTACCACCTTACAGGGTAGACTGGGTGCTTTTTATCTTGGCACCAGCACTACCATCTTACAGGGTAGACTGGGTGCTTTTTATCATGACTCCAGCACTACCACCTTACAGGGTAGACTGGGTGCTTTTTATCATGACTCCAGCACTACCACCTTACAGGGTAGACTGGGTGCTTTTTATCTTGGCACCAGCACTACCACCTTACAGGGTAGACTGGGTGCTTTTTATCATGACTCCAGCACTACCACCTTACAGGGTAGACTGGGTGCTTTTTATCTTGGCACCAGCACTACCACCTTACAGGGTAGACTGGGTGCTTTTTATCATGACTCCAGCACTACCACCTTACAGGGTAGACTGGGTGCTTTTTATCATGACTCCAGCACTACCACCTTACAGGGTAGACTGGGTGCTTTTTATCTTGGCACCAGCACTACCACCTTACAGGGTAGACTGGGTGCTTTTTATCATGACTCCAGCACTACCACCTTACAGGGTAGACTGGGTGCTTTTTATCATGACTCCAGCACTACCACCTTACAGGGTAGACTGGGTGCTTTTTATCATGACTCCAGCACTGCCACCTTACAGGGTAGACTGGGTGCTTTTTATCATGACTCCAGCACTGCCACCTTACAGGGTAGACTGGGTGCTTTTTATCATGACTCCAGCACTACCACCTTACAGGGTAGACTGGGTGCTTTTTATCATGACTCCAGCACTACCACCTTACAGGGTAGACTGGGTGCTTTTTATCTTGGCACCAGCACTACCACCTTACAGGGTAGACTGGGTGCTTTTTATCATGACTCCAGCACTACCACCTTACAGGGTAGACTGGGTGCTTTTTATCATGACTCCAGCACTACCACCTTACAGGGTAGACTGGGTGCTTTTTATCTTGGCACCAGCACTACCACCTTACAGGGTAGACTGGGTGCTTTTTATCTTGGCACCAGCACTACCACCTTACAGGGTAGACTGGGTGCTTTTTATCATGACTCCAGCACTACCACCTTACAGGGTAGACTGGGTGCTTTTTATCATGACTCCAGCACTACCACCTTACAGGGTAGACTGGGTGCTTTTTATCATGACTCCAGCACTACCACCTTACAGGGTAGACTGGGTGCTTTTTATCATGACTCCAGCACTGCCACCTTACAGGGTAGACTGGGTGCTTTTTATCATGACTCCAGCACTGCCACCTTACAGGGTAGACTGGGTGCTTTTTATCATGACTCCAGCACTACCACCTTACAGGGTAGACTGGGTGCTTTTTATCATGACTCCAGCACTACCACCTTACAGGGTAGACTGGGTGCTTTTTATCTTGGCACCAGCACTACCACCTTACAGGGTAGACTGGGTGCTTTTTATCATGACTCCAGCACTACCACCTTACAGGGTAGACTGGGTGCTTTTTATCTTAGCACCAGCACTACCACCTTACAGGGTAGACTGGGTGCTTTTTATCATGACTCCAGCACTACCACCTTACAGGGTAGACTGGGTGCTTTTTATCATGACTCCAGCACTGCCACCTTACAGGGTAGACTGGGTGCTTTTTATCATGACTCCAGCACTGCCACCTTACAGGGTAGACTGGGTGCTTTTTATCATGACTCCAGCACTACCACCTTACAGGGTAGACTGGGTGCTTTTTATCATGACTCCAGCACTACCACCTTACAGGGTAGACTGGGTGCTTTTTATCTTGGCACCAGCACTACCACCTTACAGGGTAGACTGGGTGCTTTTTATCATGACTCCAGCACTGCCACCTTACAGGGTAGACTGGGTGCTTTTTATCATGACTCCAGCACTGCCACCTTACAGGGTAGACTGGGTGCTTTTTATCATGACTCCAGCACTGCCACCTTACAGGGTAGACTGGGTGCTTTTTATCATGACTCCAGCACTGCCACCTTACAGGGTAGACTGGGTGCTTTTTATCTTGGCACCAGCACTACCACCTTACAGGGTAGACTGGGTGCTTTTTATCATGACTCCAGCACTGCCACCTTACAGGGTAGACTGGGTGCTTTTTATCATGACTCCAGCACTGCCACCTTACAGGGTAGACTGGGTGCTTTTTATCATGACTCCAGCACTGCCACCTTACAGGGTAGACTGGGTGCTTTTTATCATGACTCCAGCACTGCCACCTTACAGGGTAGACTGGGTGCTTTTTATCATGACTCCAGCACTGCCACCTTACAGGGTAGACTGGGTGCTTTTTATCTTGGCACCAGCACTACCACCTTACAGGGTAGACTGGGTGCTTTTTATCATGACTCCAGCACTACCACCTTACAGGGTAGACTGGGTGCTTTTTATCATGACTCCAGCACTACCACCTTACAGGGTAGACTGGGTGCTTTTTATCTTGGCACCAGCACTACCACCTTACAGGGTAGACTGGGTGCTTTTTATCATGACTCCAGCACTACCACCTTACAGGGTAGACTGGGTGCTTTTTATCATGACTCCAGCACTACCACCTTACAGGGTAGACTGGGTGCTTTTTATCATGACTCCAGCACTACCACCTTACAGGGTAGACTGGGTGCTTTTTATCATGACTCCAGCACTACCACCTTACAGGGTAGACTGGGTGCTTTTTATCTTGGCACCAGCACTACCACCTTACAGGGTAGACTGGGTGCTTTTTATCATGACTCCAGCACTGCCACCTTACAGGGTAGACTGGGTGCTTTTTATCATGACTCCAGCACTACCACCTTACAGGGTAGACTGGGTGCTTTTTATCATGACTCCAGCACTACCACCTTACAGGGTAGACTGGGTGCTTTTTATCATGACTCCAAGGTACAGTTGTAGAACCCAAGAGAGGATTATAAAATAAAGGGACAGTTGTAGAAGGCCAAAAGATTAAAAAAGAAAGATACAGTAGTAGAAAACGAAAATGAACAAATGAAGAAAACAAAAGGAAGACAGAAGGAAAGCAAGAAATCAAAAGAGTGAAGTGACTTCTTACATCATCATCTGTTAAACATTCATCAACTGCAGGAGTTCGACCAAAGTTAAAATCGATCTGCACTTCATCACTTTCTTCATCTGAAGACATCTTCAGCTTCTTAACAACGCTTTCTTTTTCTTCTTCGGAACTTTTCTTTTTCCGTTTCTTGCGCCAAACATGTGTCGTGTGCACTGGACGAAAGAGTCGAGAAAACCGCAGCACCTGCAATAATATACAATTATAAATATATCATCGTCATCATAACCATTTTACATCTTGTTTCCACACTATATCATCATCATCACCATTATCACCGTTTAATGTCCATTTTCTACTCTAGTATGGGTTAGACAAGCTGTCCCGTTATGAAACAAGCCAGGTCAGATGACCATGTCTTGCTCATGCAGAACTGATTTTGGCTTGGTTACTGCAGCTGGATGCCCTTCCTGCCATAAAAACCGGGCCAAAATCTTTTTATATCATATAAAATTTGTCAGTAATATACTTTTTTTTGCTCAAGCCCTCTATCTTTAGGTTGCTTAACAAATACTCTACACCTAGGGTGAGATGCTTGTGAAGTTTCTTTATTTTAAAGTACTTTACTGGGATCTTCCTTTTGGTTAGCCTGCGCTTTATTTAATTTATATATATATATATATAGATAGTCCTATATGACGAGACACGGTCACCCGACCAACCTTGCCTCAAGTGGGACAATTCCCATCTAACCCATGCTAGCGTGGAAGATGGACGTTAAACGAAGATGATGATGATGATGATATATATATATGTGCTTGAGTGTGATTTTGTATTACAAAATAGTGAGCCCTCAATATGTAAACATAAAGATCATCATCATCACCGTTTAACATCTATTTTCCACACTAGCCTGGGTTAGACAGGTGGTATTTGAAATACAGTAAAAAACTGTTAGTTTCATAGATATTATTGGTAAAAGCACATATTCTCCAATGTCAGAAATTATATGTGTGTCTTGTTATACCTAATCATCAGGCATGATTAGATATACCCTGTATGTGTGAGCATCATCATCATTAGATAGGTTGTTAAAAGACTAGGTAGGTACTCAAGCAGAGTTACTGACCCTCCAGATTGACTGGGGCCTGCATCTCGTTTACATAAGTTCCTGCACTCTACCAAGTGTTCAGACCACAAATTACTTACATACAATCCTATACTCTACTGAGAGACTGCCATGTCTCTGACACAGATAGACAGTCCTCCTGACCCTTTGTTTCACAAGTTTATTACAGTTGGATGCCCTTCCTGTCACCAACCACTTTACAGAGTGTACAGGCTGGGTTTATGTGTACTGGGGTCATGTGTGTAAAACAACTAAAACATTTAATAAATTAAAACACAAATAGAATTGCAGGAGTTGGTGCAGTAATGTGCCAGCTTCAGTATTCAGTAACCAGAAGGGTGGTGGGCATAAAAGCCAAACTCCTTATCTTCAATTCGGTATTCATGCCAACCTTTACCTATGGTCATGAATCTTGGGTAATGATGGAAAGAATACGATCACAAATACAAGCGGCCGAAATGGGTTTCCTCCGAAGGGTCTTTGTTTGGAGTAACATTATTCGATAGAGTGCATAGCTTGGAGATCAGAAAATCACTCCAGGTAGAGCCACTACTTCTCCAAATTGAGATCACAGCTATGATACTATTGGCATGTGATTAGAATGAATCAGAAAAAATCTCTTGACAGATTTTACGGCCAAAATCAACCGGCAGGAGACCCAGGAGAAGACCCCAAGCAAGACAGTTGGTTAACATCCATGAGCTTGTCTGGTCTCACTTGAGGATCCAGCTAGATCAGTTGCAGATGGTTGCTTCTGACAGGACCTGCTGGAAGGAGTGTTTGAGGACTCTACCCTTACAACAGTCTCAGGAATAAGTGAGTGAAGAAGAGGAAGAAGAAAAACAAATAAAAAAATATACATGTAATGTACCTTTCCTGGTCTGAACTTAGGAAACAACTGTGTCACATCAACACTTTCCAGTTCCTTTGGCAACATAGAAGCAAGAGGGGTGTTCAG
Organism: Eledone cirrhosa; assembly: GCA_964016885.1. Lineage (NCBI taxonomy): Eukaryota > Metazoa > Mollusca > Cephalopoda > Octopoda > Eledonidae > Eledone > Eledone cirrhosa. Next base: position 64,813,329 of record OZ024743.1, read on the forward strand.
CTTCTTTTTCGGTTCATTCTCTTCACTGCTGGCATTAGATGTTGTCTGAGGAGGTGGTGGTGGTTTTGTTTCAGGAGGTTTAGCTGGAGCTTTAGTTTCTGATGTCGGCTCAGTACTGCTATCTGTTTGAGATTTGTTTGCAAGACTGTCGGCTGACATATCGGACTCTTCAAATTTTGGTCTCTCCATTTGAGACTCAGATCCTTCCAGTTCCCCTCCAGGACCAGCACTAGCTGGTATCCATGATGGAGGTGGCATTAATCTCCTGTCTTTTGGAACTCCATTAGAATCTTTAAAAGAAAATGACCAATTAACCAATTGATTTCTAATTTAGACACAAGGCTAGCAACGCAAAGTTGATTTAATCAACCCCAGTACTTGACTGGTACTCGTAACTTGGGAGAGGACAAAGTTGATTCAATCAACCCCAGTAGTTGACTGGTACTAGCAACTGAGGGGAGTGGAAAGTTGATTCAATCAACCCCTGTACTTGATTTGTACTCGTAACTGGGGGGAGGGCAAAGTTGATTCAATCAACCCCTGTTTTACCAAAAGTAGAAACAATTTTTCAGTAATAATTGTTTCTACTTTTGGCACAAGGCCAGCAATTACCCAATACATTACTGGTACTTTATTTTATCGAACCCGTAAGGATGAAAGGCAAAGTTAACCTCGACAGGATTTGAACTCAGACCATAAAGGGACGTAACTATGCTAGAAAGCATGGCGCCCAACTCTCTACCGATGCTGCCAATTCACTGCCCTGTTTTTTTTTTTCAGTAATAATAAATGTTTACACCCTTCCCATCTAGGACTTGATTGACTTCTTGCAGAAAACATCGCAGGTGAGAGGGGTCAAACACTTGAATTAACTAACAAAATGTTGATATTAGTAGAAACTTCAGTACTTACTAGTTTGAAGCTCATGTAAACCACCCATTGTCTCGTTTGTTTTTGGACTTTCTTCTTCTTCCTCTGCAACTTCACTGATGTCGGAAAAATCAACGGCATTTGCATCTTTCTTGTCGTAATCTTAAGGAGGAGAAAAGAAAGTTAGAAATATCTTATATTGGTACAAGACTAATGTCAATACATTGGTACAGGACTAATGTCAATAGATAGGTACTTGACAAACAACAATACATTGGTACAGTACTAATGTCAATACATAGGTACATGACTATCAACAATACATTGGTACTGGACTAATGTCAATAGATAGGTACTTGACTAACAACAATACATTGGTATAGTACTATCAACAAAACATTGGTAAAGGACTAATGTCAGTAGATAGGTACAGGACTAATGTCAATAGATAGGTACTTAACTATCAACAATACATTGGTACTTGACTATCAACAATACATTGGTACTTGACTATCAACAATACATTGGTACTTGACTATCAACAATATATTGGTACTTGACTATCAACAATACATTGGTACTGGACTATCAACAATACATTGGTACTTGACTATCAACAATACATTGGTACTGGACTATCAACAATACATTGGTACTGGACTATCAACAATACATTGGTACTTGACTATCAACAATACATTGGTACTGGACTATCAACAATACATTGGTACTTGACTATCAACAATACATTGGTACTTGACTATCAACAATATATTGGTACTGGACTATCAACAATATATTGGTACTTGACTATCAACAATATATTGGTACTTGACTATCAACAATACATTGGTACTGGACTATCAACAATACATTGGTACTTGACTATCAACAATACATTGGTACTTGACTATCAACAATACATTGGTACTGGACTATCAACAATACATTGGTACTTGACTATCAACAATACATTGGTACTTGACTATCAACAATATATTGGTACTTGACTATCAACAATATATTGGTACTTGACTATCAACAATACATTGGTACTGGACTATCAACAATACATTGGTACTGGACTATCAACAATACATTGGTACTTGACTATCAACAATACATTGGTACTGGACTATCAACAATACATTGGTACTTGACTATCAACAATACATTGGTACTTGACTATCAACAATACATTGGTACTGGACTAATGTCAATACATTGGTACTGGAAAAATGTTAATATATTTATAAAGAATGGTCAAAGTGAAGTGAATCAGCTCCCAATACAAGCCTACTTTTTAATCATTTCATACACTAACTTAATACTTAATCTCTCCAAATTTTTGATTATTTACAAAATTATTCAAAAATAATAGGCAATGTTTTTCAGTAGAAATCATCATCATCATCACCGTTTAACGTCCATTTTTCCACATTAGCATGAGTTAGACAAATTGTCCCATTATGAGATAAGCCAGGTCAGATGACCATGTCTTGCTCATACAGAACTAATTTTAGCTTGGTTTCTACAGATGGACGCCCTCCCTAAAGGCAACCATATTTACTGTGTGTACTGGGTAATTTATGTGGTGACATGTACATGACCACTTTACAGTGTAAAGCACCCTGTCCACACAGTAAAGTGATCATGTAGCTGTCACGACAAAAAGCACCCAGTCTACACTGTAAAGTGGTCATGTAGGTGCCATGACAAAAACCACCCTGTCCACACAGTAAAGTGATCATGTAGCTGTCACGACAAAAAGCACCCAGTCCACACTGTAAAGTGGTCATGTAGGCGTCACGACAAAAAGGACCCAGTACACACAGTAAATGTGGTTGGGGTTAGGAAGGGCATCCAACTGTAGAAACCAAGCCAAAATCAGTTTTGTGTGAGCAAAACATGGTCCTCCGACCTGGATGTCTCATGAGATAGCACGTCTTACTCATGCTAGCATGAAAAATGGACATTAAACAATGATGACGATAATGAACATTTTATACATGTTTCCCAAGCAGTAAATAATTCTTGTTTTAAGATGTATCTCTCCAACAATGGAGAAGCAAGTGTCTTCTCCTAACTATTGTACTCCAACAGACATATACTGACAGTAGAACCCTCCACTTTCCATGAGCAATATAAAGTAGATAATGATATGGTAAGAAATATTTGTTCATCCACTTACTTTCAAATGCTGCATCATCCTTCTCAGAAGTTTGTTCTGATATTTCATCTGCAATCTCTTTTACCATTGATTCAAACCGACTTAGTGAGCTTAAGGAATTGAGGTGCTTCTTGGATTCCTAATATAACAGACAATAATAATAATAATAAAAATAATAATTCATACTATAAGAGCCGTGACTGTCAGTCTGTCCATCACGCTCTCTATATAGTGGAAGGGAAATACTACTCCACCTTCCCCTCTCTCTAACTAACTAAAATGTAATGTATGAACAAACGAAAGAATTTCAGTTTTTTTGCTGTTGCTTGCGTGCGTATGTGTGTGTTTCTGTATGTCCTTCAACATTTTTGCCAGCTGAATGGACTGGAGTAATGTGAAATAAAGTGTCTTGCTCAAGGACACAACACGCTGCCGGGAATCAAACTCACAACCTTACAACTGTGAGCCGAATACCTGAACCACAAAGCCACATGCCTTCACTTCAGTCCAGCATGTAGACAAAGAGAAATGACATTGAGGTGTAGAAAAAGTAGGAAGGGAAAATTGATGAAGACAGACCAGGTGGTGTAACGTATTATTATGAATTGGTTAAAAATAAGCCCATTCTCTCTATAAAAACAGAGCTAATTTATTGTGAATCTTACACTCAAAACATTTATAACACCTGAAAACAGGCTTTTACAGATTTTGATATGCAATCTAAGCCTAAGCCATGAAACCTAAGGTAGCATTATGTTTCAAGTGTATGATTCATAATAAAATAAGTTTGTTAATAGTGTTGTAGTTACCTCATCCAAGAAATCCTCCTCAAGTTCTCCTTTCTCATCAATGTTTCCAAAAAGGAAACCTGTGAGACAGGATATTGTAGATGAAGTGACATCACTCTGGTCATCATGTTCTTCTTCACTGTCCATTGTCCAATGATAAATACATCAGTTTAGCATCCTTCAGAAATGATTAAAACAGAAATTTTATATAATTACAATGACCTTTTCTAATTTAGGCAAAAAGCCAGCAATTTTGGGAGGAAATGGATAAGAGATAGAGATGAAAAACAAATTTATGAACTTTGTATGTATAAATATGGACTTGTAACTCCTTGTGGAGTTGTAGGGCTGCTGTTGGGATCTATGGCGTATCTTAACGACTTTAAACATGGCAAAGACCATCCTATCTACAAGGCTGAACACAATCAATTCTTTCTAGAGGAAAGAGTGTGTGAAAGAGAAGAAGTCAGAAAGAGATATACAGGAAGAATCAACTCCAGTACTGGACTGGTACTTTTTATATTAGCCTCAAAAGAATAAAAGGAAAATTTGAGCTCCACGGAATTTGAACTGAGTTCAGAGAGTAGGAACAAAATACTGCAAAGCATTCTATGCAATGCCACCTTGACTTTGAAAAAAGGACAACAGGTCAGAAATTTAAGATTCTTTACTCACTACAACTCTCCAGTTTGGTAGCTTTTGTTAATTTGAATTATTGTGAGTATAGCTCTTATTTGCCCAAGATGTACAACAAGCAAATACAACAGTGATCTAATGGTTTAACCCTTATGGTACCAACCTGTGATCTACAGGTACCCTAATGGTACCGACCTGTGATCTAAAGGTTTAATTCTTATGGTACCAACCTGTGATCTATTGGTTTAACTCTTATGGTACCAACCTGTGATCTACAGGTTCCCTAATGGTACCAAGCTGCCCAAAATCTACTCTGCTTCTATGAAACAAAACAACTAAATGTAAATGCTTCCTACTTAAATTAAAACTTTCCAACATAATTTTATATAAGATCATGTAAAATCATCTAATACCACCATCAAGATGACCATACTGATATCCTTTGGTTAGACACAAGAATGGTTATACATATGCACAATATATGCTAGTGTGGAAAAATGGACATTAAACAGTCATCATGATGATGATAATGATATACATATATACATACACACATATATATATATATATGCTTATAGAACACTGTAAATGTGTTTGGTGTTAAGAAGGGTATCCAGCTATAAAATATATGGCCAAACTTAGTCCTCGTCGGAGCAAGGTATGGTGTGGCCGACTCTGGCCAGGCTTGCCTCCCAGCATGGACGACCTGTCTAACACATGCAGGCATGGAAAAATGGACGCTAGACAGACGCTATGGGTGAAGAAATGCCAGGAAATCCCAGTGGAAGGAAGCCACAGTTGAGGACAACCAACCAAGAAAGACCTGGGTAGAGGTTGTGAGAGCTGACCTCAAATCGCTAAGACTGGTAGAGGAGATGATGAAGGAATGCGACAAGTGGAGAGATGCCACAGTGAGGACCAATCCAACCCATGCAAGCATAGAAAAGCAGATGTAAAAATATTATATATATATGTTAGGTAATTCCGAAGGAAAAATAAAGGAAAAAAGAGTGCTCTATGTATAGAACAGAGCTATTTAATTAGAAAGTGAACAACACAAAATATAACTACTCCATTACCAAAGGTTTTTGGATCCCAGACAATAATAATATACGTCTGGATCGGTCGTCAGACAGAGATGTTATCTCTCTGTCTGACGACCGATCCAGACATATATTATTATTGTGTGGAATCCAGAAACCTTTGGTAATGGAGTAGTTATATTTTGTGCTGTTCACTTTCTAATTATATATATATATATATATATATATATATACACACACACAAATATCGAACTATCTCAAATAAGGCTCAGGATTGAACAAATGTATATTACTGACTAATTTTTAAATATGTATCATATATATATATATATATATATATATATTAGATAGATATATATAGATATAATAATATTTGATCTAATAAAATATATATATATATTTACACATATACATATATATTGATACATTTATAGATATAACAATATTCAATCTAATAAAATATGCAATGAAAATGTGTTCAAGAAAAAAAACAGCACCTTTTTTTTTTCTTTGTCAATCTGTAATTTACAGAGACGAAAACTAGATGAAAACTACATCAAATTGTCACTAAAGATGTTGTTGTTGTTGTTGTTGTTTAACCCCATGTCAGCTCTGGTTCAGCAGACTTAAGATTAAAGGAACTCCAGTTGTGACTATACCGTCATTTTCTCAGTGTCCAGGATAATCACATAATTCAATGTATCCCTTTTCAAAAACAATAGGATGTGGTCCCTCAGGATATTTGACTGTTGTCTCTAGTAGGTCGGGGCTACGATGTTAATCCTCTTGTCATTAAATATAAAATGCTGAAGGTAAAAGATGCCAAAGGTTGGCTCTCTCTTTCCCTCTTAGAGAATCACATAATCTAATATGTCCCTTTTTAAAAAAACTATAGGCTGTGATTTTAAAGATATTTTACAGCTGTTTCTAGTAGGTCGGGACTATCATATAGATCAACCATGGGCAAAGTGCGGCCCATTTGACTTTCTGAATGGCACGCTTAATTTCAAAATTGCCTCGAATTTTTTTAGTAGTGCGGCCCGCATTATGATGAGCCACATCCTATGCGGCCCACTGCTCGAAAAAGGCTGCACATGCCTGATATAGATGCTATTTCGTTGGTTCTTTCGTCCGTCATTAGATACAAAATGCTGAAGTTAAAAGAAAAATGAATCACATAAAAAAACTATAGGGTATTATTTTAAAGATATTTGACAGCTGTTTCCAGTAGGTCGGGACTATCATATAGTTGCTACTTCTTTGGTTCTTTCGTCCGTCGTTAGATATAAACTGCTAAAGGTATGTAGAAAAATAATGCAAAAGGTTGGCTTTCATTCTTTCTTAGAATATTCAACTTGGTTTGTTTTATAAAAGAGCATTGGGTGTTTAAAAATTCAACAGGTAAACACGAAAAACAACAAATAGTGGATCCAAAACAAATTAGTATTTATCACCGCTACCACCACAACAAAATACAATATCAATACAAAACAACTTGGACAGCTTCGTCCCGCTGAAAATAGCCAATTTCTTACTTTAAATAAAAAGGGAAAGATAGATTAGATAATGCAGCCCCAGTTATACAAGCCAAGAAAAAACAGGGTGATTATGACTGTTGCCGTTCATCAGTTTTACTGGATCGAGGTTGATATGAGACTACATAACAATAACATTAACACGAGCCAACAGAGGACATTACGTGGTAGATGAACCGGCTAGAAGTAGCTACCAAATCTCCTTCAGTCCTAGATCATGACTCACCTGGGGCTAAACAATAACAAAAATTGTACAAGTAAGGAAGGTATTTTGTCAAATAGTTAACTAAGTTTGGTCTGGTTAGTGTTTTGGCCAGATTTTCGATTAACGGATTTAGAAAAACACACTTAGATGGACAGACAGAAAAAACAAACAAGTATACATACATATATGTGTGTGTATATATATATATATATATATATATATATATATATGCAAATTCTAAGCAACGAGATCGAAATCATTCGACATCGATCTAAACCCTTATTATATATATCAACATACATAAATATGTGTATGTATACTTGTTTGTTTTTATATAGACAGATTGATTATAAACCCTTCTGTCAGGGTGTATATTTTCATCAAATCGATAATAAAAGAATAGATAGGCAGATAGTGTTAAAAATATGAACACACGAAGGACCCTCAATAAATCGATTTAAATTATACACACACACACAGATATTCAACATCTAAGACTTGTTATATATGTATATATATATATATAGTAATAATAAATACAATGACCAAAATCCAATTGGGACTCGATGAGGTTTGTATATATATTTCAAATGACCCCGCTTAGAGTGAAAGCAGAAATTCATTGCTTAAACTTTTAATCTGTACTATATATATATATATATATATATATATATATATATATATATATATGAGTCATAGATATGTTGAAAATATGTTTTTAAAAAGTTAAGTTAGGACAAGAGAAACTATAAGAAAGCAATAACAAGAGAATTGTAAAACTTGTGATCAATAAATGATAGATTACAAATCAGAAATCAAATACTGTTTGAAAGATGCAGGGAGGGAAAATATCAAAGACACAGAGTTTTTAAAAACGGGACAACAGAGTGATATAATGATTCATTATAATTATTATTATATTTGTCAGTTAAAAGAGGAAGAAGTGATGCAAATATTTGAAAACAGAGTTAAATAGAGAAACAAGTTGGAAGATATATAGCTAGGAGTATTATTGTATGAGTATTATAACCATACTAAATAAAATATATGTTAGGATTCTTTGATAGTTAGTTAGTTAATACTTATTGTTTACTGTCTGTGAAATAATGAAAGAAAAGAATTACTATTATTATTGTTATTATGAAAAATGAAAGAAAAATAAAAGAGAGCAGGGCTGGAATGAGTGCTCACCATGAAATGTGTTAGTTTTTATATTAACTAACAAGATCGGTGTAGGTGTGTGTGTGGATGTGTTGTAAGGATACCTTGCATCCAGCATGCATTAGTGGAGCACGTGACTGGCTCTCGTCCAATCATTTCATTCGTAACCGGTGTAAATGTATGTATGTCTCTTAGACTAGCTTCGTGTACCGATATTTATATATTGGTAATTTTAGTATGACTTTGTATTTTTGCATCCCTGTGTTTGTTTTGTTTGTTCAACTATATATACATATAATAATAATTGTTTCTACTTTAGGCACAAGGCCAGCAATTAACCAGTGCATTACTGGTACTTTATTTTATCGACCCCATGACTTGTGATTTAGACACAAGGCCAACAATTTTTGGGGATGGAAAAGTCGATTAAATCGACCCCAGTGTTACTGGTACTTTATATTATCGACCCCGTAACGATGAAAGGTAAAGCTAAAATCGGTGGCATTTGAATTCAGAACGTAAAGAACCGTAACTATATGCCGCAAAGCATTTGTCCGACGATGGCAATAATAAATGCAAAGACCAAAATCCAAAGAGGACTCAATAAGGGTTATATATATATATAAACCCATAGAGCAAATATTTATTAATACAGATGATACTGTTTAGCGTAAAGGCAGAAAGAAATTCATTGCTTTTAATCTGTACTAATAATATACATACATCCGTATATGCTTGACGGCTGAGAAAAACATTCATTTATATATATATATATAAATGAATGTTTTTATCCCAAGTTAAATGGGGAGTAACCACAGTTAAAAAGGTACTTAATACATTACTAGTGTGTAAACATCAATATTTATTATAGAAATGGCTTCTATAGGACTAGAACTGTTTCATTCGTATAAAATCATCAACATATATATGGGGTGGAGGTACATATTTGTGTGTGTAAATAAATAAAATATTTGTAGTTTCTTCTTTTGTCTGTTAGTTATTACCTCTTGTTTATTTTTAATAAGGAAAAAAAATATTAATGCACTTGAAAACAGAAAATCACAGCAGAACCAAGATTGAGTATTCACCTTGGATCCAGCATACAATAGTGTAGCACGTGACTACGTCTCGTCCAATCATTTCATTCGTAACCGGTCGAGGAACGTTTATGTTTCTCTGAAAAACTTGCTCTTGATTTCTCATATTTGTAACTTATGGGAGCGTGTTCTTTTGTCTCGTCTACATTTCGTGAATTTTAATTTAAGAACAAAAAAAAAATATCTGGCGTTCTCGCATCTCTTATGCAACGAACACATCGCTTCTCTTTTTTCTCTCTAATTTCTGTGAAATAGGATATATTTTAATACGGCTGTGTGTGTGAAGGCATATACAATATGTTTTTGTACAATAAACATACAAGGTCTCGTTATGTACGTTGTAAATACGATCATATCATCTGAGTAGCCGGTGAAAATACCAGACACGTGTTTCTGGATTATTTTATATGTATGTGTGTTATTGAGATTTAGAAAAGAAAGTGAAACATTTTGTAGATATCACTAACCTATACTATCGCTACCCCAATAATACAAGTCCAGATAGTGTGGGAGGTGTGACTGACTGTCGCACTTGGTGGTGAAATTAATGGTCGTTTTTGTTTTTTTTCTTTCTCTCGCTTTGATCATGTATTTTGGTGTGTTGTATTTGTAAAGCTCCTGACAATAATTAATTGTATTTATCATATGTGTTTACATTTTCATTCTGAAAGAATTGTGAATAATTCGTAATATTATTTACACAACTGAGAATAAAAATTATAATATATTATGCTATATATCATTTCAATTGGAGAACTAAGGTATTTTTTTGAGGAAGTGTTAGTTATTATTTCTAGCAAGTCTATTTGGATAAACTATTGTTACAACCGTCTCGGGTGGGGGAACCACAAAAAAGGAATAACGATGGACATATTGCTTAATGGAAGCTAAAGGGTGACCTACGCCCAGTGGTCTAACAATACGCCGGACTTTTGTGCCGTATAAGTAGGGGGTGGTTTCAGTTCGACAACTTTGGTGGGCAGATAAAGTAAAAGACGAACAACTCCGAACATAAACTCACACTGCTTGTTAGAGCCTGTGTAGATGTGAAGACTAAATGAGTCAACCCCTACAGTAAATCGGGTTGGAAGAGAACTCGAGCCTCGCCCTATTCATCACGAAGAGACCATGAAGGCATAACGAATACTTAAATAGTGGTGGTTGTGTCTGAGGCTCTCGACCATTAAACTACGGGGGTTAGATTTATTCATTCAGACAATGAATGGTGGTTGTAACTGAAAGTCCCGACTATCAACTGTAAGGATGACATTTATTCATTCCAACATCGATGACAGAGCGAAAGGTGTTTGTATTTCAAAGCCCTGACCATCAATTATGGGGCTAAGAATAGTTCATTTAAACGACAAAGACTGCAAGAGTTATGTCCCTTCACACAGTCAACATTATGTAAACAGATAAACGACCTTCACGTCTTCGTAAGTGTTGCGGCTGTATACTTTAATTTAATGTCACCAGGCGGTCTCTTTCGGTCAACAGCCACTAACGGAAATGGCCTTTGTTCAGCGAGCTGTTAATAACGTCCCATTCCTATACTGTGCCAGACAGCAGACCCAATGTTACAGCAGGTTCTATACTTCCCTCACCAAAAATCAGAAAGAGCATTTAGCAAGCGGACCTGATTTATCAGATTTTATCTCGGACAATGAACTTCAAAAGAATATACACAGGAGAAAAGGTGAAAGGTAATCGGTATCCATGCCTGTTTAGCAATTGATTCGTTTTTAGAATATTAGTACCAAAACTAGCCTTGTTTAGGAATATTGGAATACGAATAAGTTGCTGTAAAAACATTACTTCAAAATACTGCTTAAAATTAAGACTTATCAATTCTTTCTATTCATATCTAAAATAATGTACTGTGTCGTAAGTAATGTAATATTAATGCATGTTTACGGTCATTCCCTTGTGTAAATCACTTTCCTTTTTACTTTATATAACTAACTAATAACTGACACTCCTTCGGTTACGACGACGAGTGTTTCAGTTGATCCGATCAGCGGAATTGCCTGCTCGTGAAATTAATGTCCAACTGACGCGTACCCTTTAAGGAGATTCGGCGTGACACAAAATGTGACACGCTTCGAATTACAAATACAACTCATCTTTGCCAGTTGAGTGAACTGGAACAACGTGAGTAAAGGGTCATGCTCAAGGACGCGGGACGTCGGGAATCGAACTCACAACCGTACGATTGTGAGCCGAATACCCTAAACAGTTGTATAAATAACATTACAAATTGTTTATAATTCTTACAGAATGAGAATATCAACATAATAAATGCAATCAATTATTGCTAGGAACCTCACAAATATAATGCACAAAAATATATGATCAAAGCGAGAGAAAAAGAAAAAACAGCTTTTTTTTCTGCTTTATATAACTAACTGGTTTCGAATTTTTAAAAATGATAAACTTCTTTCGCACACACATACTTCGTTTTTAAATTTGTTTTGCAAGATTTCTTATCTGAAAACGTGTGTTGAAACAGATATTGGTATACTTTGGGTGGGTCATGCTGCCAATAAACACACGCACCTGATGAGGTAGGAGAGACAAAAGGTGTTACAGAATGTGTGACGAAAGAGCTTTGACAATATATAAACAACCATCCGGTTATTGAACCAGCCAACCGGAAATTTATAATAAATTGAAATGAAAACCGACACGTGCGAATATTTTTATTAACAACATGACCCTCCCAAAGTATATATAATAAGGATCAATCGACTTTCGTCAAATCGGACCGAGGAAACAATGTTTCCGTTGGTCTTTCCAGTTGCTAATACTCTCTATCGGTCGCAACTCCAGGTAGAAGGAGCAATGTGAAATAAAGTGTCTTGCTCAAGGACATAACGCATCGCCCAGTCCAGGAATCGAACTCACAACCTCAAGATTGTAATCCAATTCTCCAACCACTCAGCCACACGCCTTCACTTCATGGTATATATATATACACTCATACACACACACAACTACAAACAGGAAACGTTGGGAATAGTAAGGTAGAAAATATTGGGGGAGAGAAAACCCATACATGCCACAAGGGGTGCTGGAGCTTCCTTCTAATAAGTTTTTGGGGTAAGCCAAACACAGCATTGCCACGGGTGATAACAAGACTAAGGTGTTGGAATAACCAAGCACCCTCATGGGCACCACCTGATACCTCGGTAAGGCGAGCCGTCAACAATGACAAGAACTTCGTTGTCAACGGTGCAGTTACCCAAAAAGTCTTGAACATCACAGGCTGGAAAATATAGTTTACCAATAATTCTTGGTATTTTAGAATTTGATTCCGTTCAGTTATGGATGCAGTGATCCTCACCTTTACCACAGCATCAAAAGACATAAATCAATAAAAAAAAAATTATTTGGAAAGAAAAAGGAAAAGACATGCACACTCCCTTAATTATACACTACAATAGAAATACTCTTAAAATGTTTGAAGCTGGTGATAGTGAGACTTGGTTGCAGGAACAGCCAAGCATTCTCACAAGTATCACCTGATACTTCAGTAAGACACATTGCTGATGATGACAAAAACTTCAGCATCTCAAATGTTACAGGTTCAAAAATGTAATTTACTTATAAATTATGGTGTTTGAGTAATTTATTGTTTAGGTATGGAAGCATTAACTCTGCACCTCTGTCCCACACCATTTAGGGTGTCTGAAGGCGCCAAAAAGTCTCATGTGACACAGTGGTATCACAAATGAGCCATCTACCTCCAGCCATGGGGCAAATGGTAAGTCCTGTGGACCTCTTCCTATCTACCCTTAACAATCCAGATGACTCTATATTTGAGAGGATATTATCTCTGGCTAGGATCCATTTTATGATAGGTAAAAGACAGTTCAGAATTTAATCCAATCAGTAAATTTCCAGTCACAGTAGTTTTACAATGTCACAGAGCATATATATATAAATGAATAAAAATAACCAGAATTAAATTCAATAATTTCATGTAATTTAATCCTAGTTATTTTTATTCCTTATATATATATTCAAAATAGGGTGCACACAGGAACATTGGAAAGACAGATGGTCGCATCTCCACAATCAATCTCTAGAAATCTCTAGTTTTGGTGCATATATATATATACATATATATAAAACTGAAGTTGTCTGTGTGTGTGTGTGTCCCCTAATATTGGCAAAGTCTATACAAATCCACATTTCTACTCCGATTGACTTCAACTTGCATTTATATATTCCTTGCGGTCTAAAGATATTAACTGCAGTTTTTATTTTTCAATTTTCTGTTGTTAAAGGCGTTTTTTTCACTAAAACTTTAAGCCCTTTTTGTCAGTTAGTTTGGCAATTTTGTCTACAATGTTCAAGGGAGACAACTCTTTAGTATTTTGAAAGAATTACCTCTCTTTATAGACTATATTATCCCTACTTAAACGAACATCCTTTGAAATTGTTGATGGTGACCCCAATAGTAACTCCGAAGCGTTCGGCATCCGATATAACAGTTCGGTCTATATCAAATTTGGGTAGATTTTTGTAACCTTAAAAGTATCCAACTAAATTCCTTCATGCTCTCCACCACTGCAGTGCCACATGATTAATGCTCTGTAACTATTGCTTTCATTGTACCATAGCACAACAAATACATGTTCGGTTTGTCAAATGCCTTTTTACTTAACCCTATCGTCTTGGCTTTCGTGGGTTGAATATTTTACTCTCAGGCACCCAATTAAGTTAAACCCCTGGTAATCTATGGCAAATTTTTTTTATAAGCACAAAATGTAGACACCATCCCCAGACTGAGCTATTCCGTACTTCTCTGTACTGTTTCAGAAAGGAGGGATAAACATGCCAATCTATGTTTAGAAACCTGAGCAATGCCGGGCCATTCTGCTAGTATATATATATATATACAGAGAGAGAGAGAGAGGTAAAATCCCGACCACAGCGTCAGGCGGTTTCGCTTGGTGCTGCAGTCAGGATTTTACATGTCTCTATACCCACTCTACTCAGTCTCAGCACCACAGACTCTCTCTCTCTCTCTCTATTTATATATATATATGTATATATATATATTATCATCATCATCATACGTCCGCTTTTCCCTGCTTGCAAGGGTGGTACGGGAACTGATTCTGGCTTGATTTCTACAGCTGGATGCCCTTCCTAACACCAACCTCATTTACAGTGAGTGCTGGGTGCTTTTTTTCCATGGCGCCTACACGTCCACTTTACAGTGTGGGTGGGATGCTTTATTGCCGTAGCACCTCCACGACCACTTTTGCAGTGGAATGATAGGTACCCCAGTCCTATCATCTCATTTCTACAGCTGAGTAAACTGGAGCAATGTGAAATAAGTGTCTTGCTCAAGGAAACAATACATCACCCGGTCTGAGAATTGAACTCACAACCTTTCGATTGCAAGGCCAATGCTCTAACCATATATATATATATATATATATATATATATATATATATATATATATATATATATGAACAAGACATGGGCATCTAACCTCGACTTGCCTCAAATAAGACAACCCATCTAATCCATGCTAGTGAAGAAAATGGACGTTAAATGATGATGATGATATATATATGTGTGTGGTTTAGAATAAGTACACTGTATCCCTATGCATCAAATGAAGCAACTAAAAAATATTGATGTCATCAAGGGCATCTGTCTGTAAAATATTGCTTCAAAGTGTCCCATCCAACCTATACTAGAATGGACAAGTGGACATAAAAATGATGATGATGATGTTTCACAGTTATTTTAATTTCTTTATTGCAGGCTTCGCTTACCTCAGTGGTTGAAGACAGAAATTCCACTTGGCAAGAGCTACAGTGATATCAAGGCCAGTTTACGGAACAATAAACTACACACAGTCTGTGAAGAGGCAAAATGTCCAAATATTGGAGAATGTTGGAGTGGAGAGAAAGGTACAGCCACAGCAACTATTATGATCCTTGGAGATATGTGTACACGAGGTGAGTTTTTCATTGCTCCTCCTCCTCATCGTCATCATCATCATCATCATTACTCTACTTGTCATCCTCCTCCTCATTATTACTCTACTTGTCAACCTCATTAGAAATGTAGTCATGAAAGGGTTAATCCTTGGAAAGGTTTGAGACAAAGGCTGTATTACTAATGTCCTAGGCTGACATCCCTGTGAGTTTTTCAATAGGCGTTTGTTTACCATATACTTACGGTTGATGATGATGATTTACACCATGTACTGGGTTTATTTTACCATATCACTGGCACAAGTGGTTATCTGTTAAATCTAAAGAGTCACATTTACCCTGTTTGAGTATTTATTCTTATCTTTAGAAATTCTAAACTTTTTTAATAGCACAGATCTTTCTGGACATATCTGAAACAAAGTGATTAAGTGAAGGCCTAAATATTCGACTACTGTCAGTTTATAGTTCTTGAATTCCAATCTACTACAAGTATTCTGTTATGGATTTAAACAGTACATCATCATAACCATTTAATGTCTTTTCTATACTTGCATGGGTTAGAGGGGCTGTCATGTTATGAGGCCAGACAGATCAGGTGACCACGTCTTGCTCATATAGTCCATTTTGGGCTTGGTTTTCAATGGATCAATACCCTTTCTAATGCCAACAAATAATATATTGCTGAGACCATGCTGGAGCACATATATATATAAATGTATATGAGGATTGTTTGTTATTGATATAACACCAAATTAGCAGGCAGTCCCCGAATCGAATCAGTCTTCTATTTTCTATTTTCAATTTCTTTGTATCTTCTATTCTCTGTTGGAGTTCAACGTAATCCTATTATATAATTCCGCAAATAACACCTGATGAAATTGTCTAGTCTTGCATCATAATCGGATGATAGGGCTTGACCATCAAAATATATATAGTGTTTTTGTGGAATTAAAATTCTGAAGTAAATTTTCCAGTCTGGCCTTCTGTTGTTGTTTTAATGTATATATATTTTTTACTATTTTACAGGATGCCGTTTCTGCTCTGTAAAAACTTCCCGAGCTCCTCCACCACCTGACCCCAATGAACCAGTGAATACAGCGAAGATTATTGCATCTTGGCTCGTAGATTATATCGTGATAACCTCAGTTGACCGTGATGATATTGCCGATGGTGGAGCTGCCCATTTCGCTGAAACAGTAAAGCAAGTGAAGACCCACAAACCAGAGATCTTAGTGGAATGCCTCACTTCAGATTTTCGAGGCAATCTGGAATCTGTGGAAAAGGTTGCTATGTCAGGACTAAATGTTTACGCTCACAATGTTGAAACAGTTAAAGAATTTCAGTGGCTTGTGAGAGATCCCCGCGCAAACTATGATCAATCTATGAAGATTCTGGAACATGCTAAAAATACTAATGAAAAGTTAATCACAAAAACATCTCTCATGTTAGGGTTCGGAGAAACAGATGATCAGATCTTACGAACAATGGAGGATTTGAGGAAAATAAACGTGGATTGTTTGACACTAGGACAGTATATGCAGCCAACAAAACGACATATTAAAGTGAAAGAATATATTCACCCAGATAAATTTGAACATTGGAAAGAAGTTGGTGAGAAATTAGGGTTTGCATATACTGCTAGTGGACCCTTAGTAAGATCATCTTATAAGGCAGGAGAATTCTATCTGAAAAATTTGATAAAAATGACCTCTTAGTTGACAGATGAGAAAGTTTAGTATAATTCCTATAAATAGAGGAGTTATAGGTAATAAACTACCTTGATTCCACCAGATCTGTGTTCATTGTTTGTATTTCTCCAAATATTAGACACATTATTATGTCTATCATCATCACTGAATATATATATATATATATATATATCATCATCATCATCATTTTACGTCCGCTTCTCCCTGCTTGCAAGGGTGGGACGGGTCTTGTTCAGCACAGCATCTCTCCACTCGTCACGGTCCCTCGTCATCTCCACCGTGAGCTTCAATGATCTGAGGTCTGTTCTCACCACCTCCGCCCATGTTTTTCGTGGTCTACCTCTACCACGTCTTCCTTCAACTGGCATTTCCTGGCACTTCTTCACCCATCGGTCATCCTCCATGCGCATCACATGTCCATACCACCTCAGTCTCCTCTCCCATACACTACATTCTATCCCTCTCAGACACAGTTTCTCTCTCAACACATTTATGCTGGGTCGTTCACGCACATTTACACTGCACATCCAACGGAGCATGCTTGCCTCATTTCTCTCCAGCCGTCGCATATCCTCTGCGGTTGCTGCCCATGTCTCACTACCATGCAGCATCGCGCTCCTCACACAGGCATCATACAATCGGCCTTTCGTACGCAGGGAGAAACCCTTCTTCGTCAACAGAGGAAGCAGCTCCCTAAACTTCTTCCAACCCGTCCTTATTCTAGATACTATGGCCTCAGAACACCCTCCTCCCATGCTAATCTGATCTCCTAGGTACCGGAAGCTAACCACCACTTCTATAGCGCCCTCTCGCATTTGAAAAATGTGTCTATCAGTGCGACTTCTACTGTCTAATTTCCCTGTACATCTACTGCATACATATTTCTCCCTACCTGTTAGTTTGCCTGCTATCCCGCTACATCTCTTGTGTACCCAGGACCTGCATTGTGTGCATTTTATAGAATTTATGCCAGTTCCTTTTCTGCATATCGAACATGGCCATTTCCCTGACGGAATCAGGGTTTTGTCCTCTTTTCTACTCATCAACACTTTTGTCTTAGCTAGATTTACTCTCAGTCCTCTTGCTTCCAACTGCTGTTTCCATAGCCGGAATTTATTCTCTAGCTCCGCTACTGATTCTGCTATAAGAACCAGATCGTCAGCATAGAGAAGTTCCCATGGACAGCCAGTCTTAAACTCCTCTGTTATGGCTTGGAGGACTATAATGAACAAGAGCGGGCTGAGGACCGAACCCTGATGTACTCCTACTTGTATCTGGAATTCCTCACTAAACTCCATTCCTACCCTGACTTTACTAAGAGTACCTCTGTACAAAGTTTGCACTGTCCTCACAAGCCATTCCTCAACACCTAGCTTCCTTAGGGACCACCAGATGACAGATCGGGGTACCCTATCAAAGGCCTTCTCTAGGTCAACAAAGGCTAAGTATAGTGGCTTATTCTTCTCTAAGAACCTCTCTTGCATTTGTCTCACCAAGAAGAGGGCATCTGTTGTACTCTTCCCAGGCACAAAACCAAACTGCATCTCATCTAGTTTGACCCTTTCTCTAATTAGTTGTGCTAAAATCCTTTCTGCCACTTTCATAACCTGATCTATCAGTTTTATACCCCTATAATTGCTCCTCTCCGAAGAATCCCCTTTACCTTTGTAGCAATTTATGAGAATACTGCTGCACCAGTCTTTGGGTATGACACCACCATATATAGCCTGATTGATGATGCGTGCAACCAGTTTAGTGCCTACGTCCCCTGATGCCTTCAGCATCTCAGCAACTATTCCCGATGGTCCGGCCACCTTACCATTTTTCATGTCCCTATTCGCCTCTTGGACCCTATATTCGTCAATCTCAATAGCTGGTCCCTCTGTCGGATCTACCAAGGGTAATTTCTCTCTCTCCCATTCGTTCTCCCCATTCATCAGTCTCTCATAATGACATTTCCAGGCCTCCTTTTTCTGGTCATTCGTGACACTAAGTACACCGGCATCATCCCGGACACATTTATCTCCAACAACATCCTGATTTGCATTGACACACTGCCTTGCAATGTGGAACACCGCACGCCTCTGATCTTCCCGTCGCAGAACATTGGCAAACCTCCTACTCTCTGCCTCCCTGCGTGCTAAGTACACCTGACGTCTAGCTTCTCTCTTAGTGGCTGTATATTCTTCCCTACTCCCACCCTTTTTCCAAGCCTTCCATGCTAGTCTTTTGTCTCTAATAGCCTTATCTACTGTGCTGTTCCACCACCAGGTCACTCTCTGTCTGGTTGGAGCTCTGCTCCAGCCACAGGTTTCATCAGTAGCCTGCAGCAAGTTGTCACGTAAGAACTTCCAGTTATTATCTATGTCATATGTCTCTAAATCGTCTTCTTTTTCGTCATATACATCTTGAAGGGCTTTCCTAAATTTATATTTTAGTGAAAGGTCTTTTAGCTTCCAGACCTTTCTTCTCCACACCTTCCTATATGTCTCATTCCATCTCTTGCTTACTGAGATATCACTAACAACTAACCTATGCTGTGGGGTACATTCTTCCCCAGGGTATGCCTTGGTATTAGACACTATCTGCCTGTCCCACTGCCTAACTAGTAGGAAGTCAATCTGGCTTATGTGCTCACCAGATTTGTAGGTTATTAGGTGATTGGCAGGTTTCTGGAAGTTTGTGTTGCAAATAGTCAATGTACTCGCATCACAAAATTCAAGAAGTCTCACTCCTTCTTCATTTCTTGAACCGTAACCGTGCCCACCATGTACCCCAGTGTAACCATCCTGGAGCTGTCCAACATGACCATTGAAGTCTCCTACTAGCATAACGATGTCTCCGTCCTCTGTCATTGTGGTTGTTTGCAAAAGTTGCTCATAAAAGCAGTCTTTCTCATCTTTGCCTAGGCCTGCTTGGGGAGCATAGACCGAGATGATTGTCAGTAGTCTCCTACCTACAACTAATCTAAGCTTAATTATTCGATTACTAACTCGAACTACCTCTATTGTCTTATTGATCCATTTCTCAGCCAGGAAAATGCCTACTCCCCCTAACCCATCATCCTTACCTACCCAGAATAGCTTATAGCTAAGACGCTTGCCTACGACTAGTCTCGCAGAGGCACCTCTCCATCTCACCTCTTGCACGCAGCACACATCCACCTGCCTTCTATCCAGCATCTCCGCTATTTCAGCAGATCTACCTCTGAGAGTGCCAACATTAAGTGTTGCAACTCTGAGATGCGACGTCTTCATATTTTCCTATGCTGTTTTGTTGCTGTGCTGATAAGCTTTTTGGCATTGATACACTGGTTGGATGCCCTTCCTAACACCAGCGCCACTTTACAGCATGGACTGGGTGCTTTTATTTGTGCCACCAGCACTAGAGAGGATGTCTTACTAGACTCAAGGGCCCTCTCTACCCCTCCATTTTACAGCATGGTCATTAAAAAAAAAAAAATAAAAAAAATAAAAAAAAAACTTATTGACACGACGCACACACAAACACTCACACACCAATACTCATGCATACAAACCACAACCACACATACCAACACTCATTCATGCATACAATCACACACACCACTCACAAACACATATATATACATATATTACCGACAGTACTGATACAAAATCAAAATCGTCAAAATCACTATCATGTCAACTGTTGACCTTTCCCAGTCCAGTTCGGCTTGTATATAATAATAATAACAATAATAATTGTTTGCTTTACGCTGGTAATGGCGGTGGTGGATGGTGTCAGTGTGGTGGTGGTGGATGGTCAGTGATGGTGGTGGCAGTTGTTGGTGCTGTAGTTGTTATTGTAGTTGTTGTCGTTGTTGCTGTTGTTGTTGTCCTTCATTTCACTGCTGCTGTTGCTGCAGACAATGGTGTTGATGCTGTTATTGCTGTCGCATATATACAAATACATACACACACACACATTCAACACAGACGATGGTGTTGTTGTTGCTGTTGTTGTTGTTGGTGTTGCTGCTGTTGTTGTTGTAGTTGTTGCTGTGTTGAAATCTGGTCGCATCCACTGAGATATACATATACACACACATACACATATGTATATACACATACATACATCAAAAGAGAGTCAGCAGTATGTCAACAGGGGACAGGACAGCGACCTTAGAGTAATGTGGTGATGGTGGGGAGCGAGTGTAGGCGTTATTGTTATTGTGGTGACAGGAGGGTCAGTGAGATGTACAAGTTCATAGATCACTTTTCTCTTTTCCTCTCTCTTCAAAATTTTGAATTTATGGCCTTTTGCAATGGCGGACAAGTATATATAATGTATATATATGAAGCAAAGAAAAGAAAATTTTTTTTTTTTTTTTTTTTCACTGATATGAAAGATTTCCTGGTAGAAGTTCAGGTGTATTCAGTGATTGGTATCCAGTTTCGGGGTATCCAATTAGAAAATCCAACGAATCTTTAAGAGGGGTCCACGCAAGCATTGATATATATATGTATATATGTAAAATGCAAGCAGAAATAACAACGAAAGATTTCCTGGTAGAAGTTCAGGTGTATTCAGTGTTGGTATCCAGTGTCGGGGTATCCAATTAGAAAATCCAACGAATTTTTAAGAGGGGTCCACGCAAGCATATATATAGATATATATATGTATATATACAAAATGCAAGCAGAAATAACAACACATATACTAATGAACATACATTAAACACAGAGGGACTGTAAATGATAATAGCAATATATATATATATATATATATAATCAGCATCATAACACTTTAATGTACATTTTTCCATGCTAGCATGAGTTAGACAAATTGTCCTATTGTGAAATAGACCGGGTCAGATGACCACATCTTGCTCATACAGAACTGATTTTTGCTTAGGTTTCTATGACTGGATGCCTTTCCTAATGCTAGCCAGATTTACACTGTGGGCAGGGCACTTTTTGTCATGTCACCATCACGACCACATATATATATATAAACCCATGCAAGCGTGGAATTTGGACGTTAAACGATGATGATGATGATGGTGATGATATATCGACAAGATCCCAGACCTCATTTGCTTAATGATTTGGGTGGAGCTTGGCCAATCAGGCTGAGGAAACATTGTTTCCATTAGTCTTTCCAATTGCCAATACTATCTGTCAGTTGCAAATCCAGGCAGAAGGAGCAACATGAAATAAATAAGATCACCCAGTCCGGGAATCAAAATCACCTCATGATTGCAAATCCAATTCTCTAACCATTCATATATATATATATATATTATTAGTACAGATTGCTCTCAGGTTTATATATATATTATAGCATCTCTGCACATGAGTACATCATCCTTTATATTAACTATATACTTAGTTAATATGAAGTAAGTTTTCACTTTATGTTGGTAAAATCGTATTTGTGGAATGATTATGTAAATATTAGTGAAAGAACAGCTTACCAATATTTTTTCTCAACGTGATTTATATAGTCCTGTGATATAATTTTCCCGTTGTTAAATTCTCAAATATGAAACACGTATTAGATTATTCAATGGTGGTGGAACAATAAGGTAGATGAAGCAGTCAAGGCCAAGAGACAGGCATGGAAAGAATGGAAGAACGGGGGGAGCAGGGTACATTACATAGAGACCAAGAGGGAAGCTAGGCGACAAGTATACTTAGCTAGGAGGGAAGCAGAGGATAGAAAATTCAAGCATGTTTTACAACGTGAGGACCAGAAACAGGAGGTATTCAAGATTGCGAGGCAGTGTGTCAGAGATAGTTGTGATGTCATTGGAGAGAAGTGTATCCGGAATGATAAAGGTGAGCTTGCCCTCACAAGTGCTGAGAAGAAAGATGCATGGAAGAGTCATTATGATAGATTACTAAATGAGGAGAATGCATGGGAAGAAGAGACCCTACCCCAAGTAGACCCTATAGAGGGACCAGCAGTACAAGTCAGCGGCAGTGTAGTAAGTAAGGCAATCAAAGATATGAAGATGGGGAAGGCAACCGGTCCATCGGGTATAGCTGCCGAGATGCTGAAGGCATCTAGGTCTGTAGGTCACACTATAACCACACGTATCGTTAACCAGGTAATACTAGAAGGGGCCATACCAAAAGATTGGTGCAGTAGCATCATTGTCAACTGCTACAAAGGTAAAGGTGATGCACTAGATAGAGGAAACTATAGAGGTATAAAGTTGATGGACCAGGTCATGAAAGTAACAGAAAGAGTTATAGCACAGCTGATTAGGGACCGGGTGAAAATAGACGAGATGCAATTTGGGTTTGTACCAAGAAGAGGCACCACTGATGCCCTCTTCCTTGTGAGGCAATTACAGGAAAAGTACCTAGCTAAAAGTAAGCCACTCTATTTGGCATTTGTCGACCTTGAGAAAGCCTTTGACAGAGTTCCACGTGCTGTAATCTGGTGGGCTCTTAGAAAACTAGGAGTAGATGAATGGCTTGTGAAAGCGGTACAAGCCATGTATAGGGGAGCAGTCAGCAAAGTTAGGATTAGCAATGAGTATAGCGAGGAATTTAGCGTACAGGTTGGGGTCCACCAGGGCTCTGTTCTTAGCCCTCTCCTGTTCATCATAGTCCTGCAGGCAATAACGGAGGAGTTTAAGACCGGATGCCCATGGGAACTCCTGTATGCTGATGACCTCGCACTAATAGCTGAATCTATGATAGAACTAGAGAATAAATTCCAAACCTGGAAGCAGGGACTAGAAAGAAAGGGTCTCAAAGTCAACATGACAAAGACTAAGGTCCTTGTAAGTAGACGAGAAAACAGAACCCAGATCCCCTCAGGGAAATGGCCTTGCTCAGTATGTAGGAAAGGTGTAGGTAGGAACTCCATTCTCTGCCCCAAATGCAAACAATGGGTACACAAGAGATGTAGCGGGATCTCAGGAAGCTTAATTAAGTGGGGAGACCCAAGATGACCTGGGATGAGGTGATAAAAGCCGACCTTACCCAATTACACCTCTCAAAGACAATGACACATGACCGTGACTTCTGGCGTCACGCAGTAATACAGAGTACCCGACCTCCCATGGGTACAAGCTGAAGCATATAGACAATATGCCCCCACACCCCCCACCGCAAGGTGGTCGTGGAGGTGCCACGGCAAAAAAGCACCCAGCCCACACTGTAAAGTGGACGTGTAGGCGCCACGAAAAAGCACCCAGCACTCACTGTAAATGAGGTTGGTGTTAGGAAGGGCATCCAGCTGTAGAAATCAAGCCAAATCAGTTCCTGTATGAGAAAGGCATGGTCAGCCGACCAGACACTGCCCACAACAGGACAACCCGTCTAACCCATGCTAGCGTGGAAGAACGGACGTAAGACGGTGATGATAAATCAAATAGATTTCTCTTCAATCCTTGCATGTTTTTCATAATATAATGATTTATGTATAAATGTACCATAATCATCAACAGCTATTTCCATACTGTTTAACATCTATTTTCCATACTTGCATGGGTTAGACAGGTTGTTATATATTGAGACTAGGTTGACCAAGTGACCATATTATGCTCCATTTTTAGCTTAATTTCTTATATGTCCTTCCTAATGCCAACCACTTTACAACATGTATAGGGTAGATTTTATTGTGACTCTGGCAATGCAGACTAATGAACCATGGACAATTATACAGTATTACAATTGCTGCAAGCTGAGTAATTGTTCCTATACTGTGGTACCTATTTACAGCTAGGTAGATTGGGTTATTTGATAGATAAATGTCCCACCTGGTTGTTTGCTGTGTTATTTTCTCAATCATCATTTTAAAAACAAAAACAAAATTATAGGAGGTTTTTTTTTTTTCAATCTGTGAAATATATTTTTATTTTAAATAAAATTTATACAAAACAT
The DNA here is from genome assembly GCA_964016885.1 of Eledone cirrhosa. Taxonomy (NCBI): domain Eukaryota; kingdom Metazoa; phylum Mollusca; class Cephalopoda; order Octopoda; family Eledonidae; genus Eledone; species Eledone cirrhosa. Next base: position 64,838,366 of record OZ024743.1, read on the forward strand.
AAATTTAATAATCATGGCAAAACCTGCCAGAAATAAAATATGTATAATAATCAAAAAACATACTGATGGATAAACAATACAAAATTGATTATTATATATACACACACACATATATATATATATATATACACACACACATATATATATATATATACACACACACACATACATATATCCATGTTATTGATGTTACATCTTCAAAATTACATCTCTATGTAATTGTGAAGATAGCAAAATGACTAATTCCAACTAAGTGTAATTATTGGAACTTATATATATATATAGTAGTGTAGTTAATAGAAAGCATTGTGAGATATATAGGAAAAAGACCAATAATTTTTTTTTTAAGCTGGTACAATGTAGAAAAATACAAAGGGCAAATGATGACAATTGAAACAAAACAAAACAAAAAAAAATAATGTTTTACCTAAGCCTATTTCATATGATATTTCAGGACTATTACACTCTTTTCAGATGGATTTTACCTTTTTGGCTCTACATGATTGTTGATTGTAATAACACAATGAGCTTTGGATAATCTTGTCATTTCATAATGAAGTAGATATTAAACCTATATCTATATCGATATATAGATAGAGAGCAATCCTAAAAAATGATTTTAAAATCGTTAATGAATTCAAAAATAAAATTTCAAAGTATTGATGTGTATAAATATTTTGAAGAGGTAGATTCCCATTGATTTGAAGACTAGTAAGACCACAAATCAAGGTGGATAGGTTGTCATATACTGAAACTTGACTGGTCAAGTGACCATATCCTGCTCATATGCTTCATTTCTACAGCTGCATGCCCTTCCTAATGCCCACTACTTTACATGTACTGTGTACATTTTATTGTGACTCTGGCCACTATCACTTTACAAAATGGGCTAGGTGTTTTTTTCCATGGCACCAGTACTACCACCAAACAGAATGGACTGGATGTTTTTTGTTGTGGCACCAACACTACCACTTTACAGTGTGGACTGAGTGATTTTTGTCATCGCACCAGCACTACCACCTCAAGGTGGACTGGGTGCATTTTGTTGTGGCACCAGCATTTTGAAATTGTGAATGTTTTGAATTGTACCATCAGTAAAACAACATCATCATCATTTTTACGTCCATTTTTCCATGCTTGCATGGGTTGGACAAGTCCTTTTCAGCACGGCATCTTACCATTCACCGCGTTTCTTTGTCATCGTCTCTGTGAGTCTCAATGATTTAAGGTCAGCTCTCACCACCTTTCCCCAGGTCTTTCTCATTCTACATCTACTGCATTTCTTCATCCATCAATCATCACTCATGCACATCACATGTCTGTACCAGCATAGTCTTCTCTCCTGCACTTTGTTCATCCAAGCTCTGATTTTCTCTCACATTTGCTGTTGCACATCCAACGAAGTATGTGTAACAAAAATAAATACATGTAAAACTGATATCTCTCTTTTTCTCACTCCTGTTTATATATGCAGTTATTTCCCCAGTATTTACAGGGATTACATTCCTAGAGCACCCGCGAAGAGTGAGAAACCGTGAATATTGGACATGGTCCATAAAAATGCCTATAAACGTCAAAACATAACATAAAATATTGGCCAGCAAATACAGTAAATTGTTATTAATAATCTAACGTTACAAAGTGTGAAAAAATATATATTGCATTGAAAAAAGCCATAAAAGAATCGCGGAAGATATTTACAATTTCACAACAATCATTAGTTAGGTTCTAAGGAATATTCTGCGAATAACCAGGACTGCGAATGCCGGGAGTACACTGTATATATATATATATATATATATATATATATATATATATATATATATATATATATATATATACATACCAGAGTGCTGAAAAGTTCCTGGCTTTGAGTAAAAGAAAATACAGGAGGATCAGTTAATTATGATTTTATTCAACATATTCCCCTCAGATTCACTCACTTATTGCAGTGATCCTACCTCCCCTGTAAAGGTAACAGCTCTATCATTTCACGATACCCTTAAACCAGGAACTTTTCAGCACTCTAGTATATATATATATATATATATATATATATATATATATATATATATATATATATATAACCATCTAACCTATTCTAGCGTGGAAAAATGAACATTAAATGATGATGATGATGATTATGATAACCCATGCTAGCATGAAAAATTAGACGTTAAATGGTGATGGTAATGATGATGATAAGAGCAGCATTTCATGACTATAAGAAAAACTTCCATTCTTCAAATGTTTTGCTCCCTTAAAAGTCACAATGTAAATTCATGGTTTAGCATTGAGCTTATCTGGTTCAGAAATCTCATATTTTTAGACAGGGAAATACTGTTTTCTGTCCTCAAATGAAATATTTAGCCATAACGTGTTACATAAGTCCTTACTCATCCAGTCGTAGTGGAACCATATGTTCGTGGCAACAATTAGGTATTCTGACAAAGCAAAGAGAGTGAAAGCTGAAAAATATAAAAGAAAAATATTAAAAAATATAAACAGTAAAATTTGATTAATTAATTACTTTTAGAAATTCTATGCAAAAACAAATGTATGTGTGTATGAGGAAGTATATTTGTGTGTGTATATATTATGTTTTGATTAAGACAGTAAAATGCCTGATTAGATACATTAAGTAAAGAAATTCCCACATATCTCACTCTATGATGAGATCAGAATAAGACCAAAACATGTCCAGATTTATCTCCTGTGCTTGCAAGAAAAAGGAAAATAATATTGGTCACTGACAAATATAATTTTTTTCTTTACCACATATATTTCTAGTTAGCTTTTTAATAGTATGTTTGGTCCCATAACTCCTAAAGGAGTCATAGGGATACCGTATTGAGATACAGCGTTTCTAGGGCATTTTAAAACCTGCCAGAGCCCATCCCCTCTCCAGGAGCACCCATATTAAATATTTTAACATTAATTCATCCAAAATACGAGATGAGGTAAATTTCTATTATTACAACTATCTGAGACTGGATTGGCAGAATCATTAAAGTATCAGACATAATTCTTTGCAGCATCCAGTTACCTCTCTTTACATTCTGACTTCAAATCTTGCTGAGGTCAACTTTACCTTTCACCCATCTACTTACTTTATTTGTAATTGTGGCAGTGTTCACCCGGGGTGGATTGAGCCAGCTCCATCGAAGGAATTCATTGTGTAAGTTCATTTCAATGATGTGTCTTCAGGTGATAGGTTTCACAAGTGATGCTCAGTTGCAAGTATATGCATTCACACCGATCCCAATTTGGTGGAGACAATGCTGGATGCATGGGAGGGAGTTTAGTTGGCAGAGATGATAAACACAACTTATTTGAGCCATTTTGTGGGCCAGAAGGAGCTCACCCCACTGCCCAAATGAGACATATCGACCCTTGGCACCCATCTGGGGTTGATATAATAAAGTACCAGTCAAGTACCAGGGTTGATATAATCGATTTTTCCCTTCCCTCAAACTGTTGGCCTTGTGCCTAAATTAAAAACCAGTATTACATTCATCTCAAACATGTAATAGTAATTTTTTGTAATTTAAAGGGTAGTTATTTGATAGGTTTGGTTAGAATTCAGAGGTAAAATCTATGTTTTTCCTATGGTCTTTTGATGTTTTGAATTAATATGGCCTTCAAAACTTTCATAAATAACTCCTTTTCTGTGGTTCCTCCACCATTAAAAGTCTGTCTCAAGCCAGGAGGTTCACCAGGCTGGTGCTTATCCCAGTTTCTGTGGTGTTAAGTGACTGAGAGTACAAGACTCCTCCTTGAACAGGACACCACTCCATTGCTGGGTTAAATCTCCAGTTATTGCTCATAATCATTTTCAGCTGAGTATACTGGAGCTCAAGAACACAACACACAACCCAGCCCAGGAATCAAACTCACAACATCATGATCGTAAGTCCAATACCCTTACCACTAAGCCATGCACCTCCACCAGAGAACTCCATCTTGGAAACAGGTACCATCATCATTATTATATTTTATGGTGATTTATCCAAGCCAACAAGGGTTTGAATTGACTTTTTGAGCCAATCCTTTTAGTCACTTCTTACAACATACTGGGATATAGTGTACCTATTCTAAACCAAATGCCAAGGCCGGATTTAATGGAGGACAATGAGGACAATTGCCCTGGGCCCCCTACAGTGGGTGGGCACCAGCGATGGCCGTAGCAATTTATTTGTGCCCTCTGCTGGGCCTTTTAGTTTTATCCTTTTCACAACAGGAACTATATTTTTAACAAAAAGTATTTCATGGCCTTACTGTGGCAAAATTTATAAAATTTTCTCAATTTTAGAGACATCAGGTTGTTATCAAAACAATATTCTAATAAAAAGTATTTGATGTCACTGTGTAAAGTGGTTGTGCTGGTATCACAAAAACAATGCACCCTGTAAACACTCTAAAGTGGTTATATTAGGAAGGGCATCCAGCCATAGAAACCATGCCAAATATGTAAGATGAGGTTGCTCCGATATGTTTGTTCTCAGACTGTGACTACATGTCTAACACATGCCTGTGTGGAAAGTGGACGTAAAATGAAGAAGGTTAGATTTTTTTATATTTAATACCTGTATGTATAACTTTTTAATTCCAATTACTTGTCCCAGCCAAATTTGATATGTAAAATTGGGGGTTTGGTGTGTATTCAAATTTTTTGTGTATGAACTGTTAAATTTAAGAACATTATGTTTCACTGTCTGATTCACTTGAATATCTCAGTGTTTCTGTCTGACTGACTTGTGATAAAAAAATTTAAAAAAAGCAAACAGACTCAGTCATTGTGAGAGAAACCACCACATACATGTACACCCAAACATCACATGAACAAGCTCACAAAATAAATGATAAACTAGTATAAAAAAAACCCTAAAAGTTACTGTTAATTCTGCAACATTTAGCAAGCTGTATGTAACTGCTTCTATGAAGTGGCAAATTGACAGAGTCAGTAGAAAGTTGAATAAAATGCTTTACAGTATTTGTTCCAGCTCTCTGCACTCTGAATTCAAATACAGCTCAATTGTACAGTAGTTAGTTTCCTACTCACAAGACCTGCTTTTTATATTCATGAAGAAAACTATTCATGTATCAATAGTTCTTTTGACTATTAGTTTGTGATGTTATTTATTACTAAAACATATTGTATCAATGCTTTTGTTGTACTTTAGATAGAGAGTTAACAGAGTTGTTAGAATGTTGGAGAGAATGCTTTGCAACATTCATTCCCCCTCTCTGCTCCCTGAGTTCAAATCTCACTGAGGTCAACTTTGCCTTTCATCCTTTCGGGATCGATAAATAAAGTACCAGTCTAGTACTGGGGTCGATTCTTCCTCTATATCTCTTTCACTGGAATAAATCAGCTGTGTTCAGACCTGTAGAGGGTATGGGCTCCACTAGGTCTAAAATGCCTAAGATAAACCGTATGTTACTACAGTGCCCTACTACTCCGCCAGTAGTTACGAGTCCATACATATAACTGCTTCTATGAGAGAACATAATAATCATTGTTATGTCCTTTTTTTCCATGCTTACATGGGTCCATCTCAGTATGGCATCTCTCCACTCATCACGTTCCTTTGTTATCTCCTCTGCCAGTCTTGGTGATTTGATGTCAGCTCTTACAACCTCTGTCCAGGTCTTTCCCAGTCTACCTCTACTGCAGCTTCCTTGGCATTTCTTCACCATTATCCATGTGCATCACATGTCTATACCAATGCAGAAAATAAATGACCAAATTGATTGGGTCTTGGACAACCAGCCAGCCAAAGATTTAAATAGTTTGTTGGTGTTCGTTGTTGTGGCTGTAAGCAGTGGGAGTACTGTAATACTGACAAGTGTTTCAATGGCCTGAAACACTAAATTCAATCTCTTCCATGAGAAAAAATGTTGATAGACCATTAAGATATTCATGGAGCACCAGCTCCTAAGATCCTTTGGGGTTTGTGAAAGGGATTAACTTAACAATTGCCTCAAAAACTTTCCTGTGTGTGGACAGATTTTACAGGCAAAACCAACTGGAAACCCAGGGGTAGACCCCAAGCAAGACGTTTGGATAACATCTATGAGCTTGGCTGGTCTCATTTATTGATCCATCCGGATCAGTTGGAGATGGTTCCTTCCGGCAGGACCCGCTGGAAGGAGTGTTTGAGGACTTTTCCCCCGAATGTGGGAGAAGAAAAAGATAAATGAAAATGAACAAAAACAATAACAAACAATCAGATTTTCTAGAGTAAATTAATTTTTTTAAATCAGTAACCAACTCAAATATAAAAGTTTATGAAAAAAACTTGAAGTAATTTTTATTTACTTAAATGTATTTTCAATAGAATTTGTTATAACATAAGAATAAAAACAAAAACGTGTTGAAAAAGGTCTTGGGAATACATATTGAGGTAACTAAGATATTCTTACCAAACGCTAAAATAATTAGGTAGAATTTATAACAAAGATAAAACATTTTTATAATCATAATTATGTTGTTTTTTTCTTGTATGTGTATGTGAGAGAGAGAGAGAATTATCAAAGTAAGGAAATAATTATTTTTAAAACATTAGACAAGGTAAGTAAAAAATGTTTAACTATGAAGACAAAATACCTATTTCAACTTATAAGTGTACATATATATGTGTGTATAATCATCATACATATTATATGTTATAATACCTTAACTTAGTATATGTGTGTGTATGTGTGTGTGTGTGCGTGTATGTTATTTGCATACACTTTATATACATATATATTGTTTTCGTTTATTTCGTGTTACAAAAACATAAAAGTGCTCACTACACTCTTGTGTGAAAAATGTGAAGAATCTAATACATTTATATGTTCAGGGAAAACCAGGATTACATTACTGGACCTAAAAGTTTCTTTTGTAAGCAGCCATTTCATTGGTTGCATTCACTAGCCAATGGGGAAGAAGTATTTATCTCAATCTGCTGATGTACTGTCTGCCTAAAATGTATGTATGGACCCGTAACCCCCGATGGAGTTTTTTTTTTAAATGGAAGAAATAGAAGTTGAAATAAAGATAAAAAATAAAAAAGAGAAGAATGACTGTTGAGGAAGAAGAAATATAAGTGTCTTCGGGACTTTAAACCTAACAGAGCCCATCTTTCCAGGTTGGAACAGTCAACTTCTTCCATAGAAGGAGAGAGAGTGTTAAAGAGGAAGTGAGAAAGAGATATGAATAAAGAATCGACCACACAGTATCAAATTGGTACTTTTTTCAGTGACCTTAAAAGTATGAAAGGCAAAGTTGTCCCTAGCAGGATTTGAGCTTAGAGTGCCGGAAAGAATACAAAGCATTCTATCTGACACTGGGATAATTGCTGGCCTTGTGCCAAAAGTAGAAACAATTATAATGACATAATACCAACTGAATGAAACATTGGTTCAGATAATGCTTACATATAATAAACACACACATATACATATGCACACACACACACATCCACACACATACAACCCCACACATAGACATGTGCATTCAAACACACATCCTCTAAGAATTGGACCCTTGGATATGACATGAAGCCAAGAATATTGGTAGGATTAACTGATGAATATATAAAGACATATATACACATACACACACACATATAGAGAGAGAGATCCTGAGTTAAATTGGGGGTAACCACAGTTAAAAAGGTACTCAATACATTAGTAGAATGTAAACATCATATTCAATATTATTAGATTCCAAGTTAAGAATACATTTTTTTAAAACCAATTTTCTTTAATAAAAGAGTAATAGTGTGTTGTGTGAAAATGCACCAGCATGGCCACAGTTCACTGACTGAAAGTTGTAACTTGTAAAAGAATAACTATACTCATTAAGCCAGTTCCATATGTTGTGTAAGAAGAAAATATTGATTTAAAGGTTTGATATTGATAAGCTATAAAATGCTTCTTTTTGTTACTCCATCTATTAATACATATAACACTACTATTACTAATACTAATGTTACTATAAGTGATATACTAAAATAATCCACATCACTAGTAAACAAATTATATATATCTAGACAGCAATATTTTCTTCTATATTAACAAAAAATACACACACGCACTTTACATATATACTCTTGGGTCTCAAATAATCATGTGTGTATCCCCCTCCCCACTTATTAATTTTTCCTATTTTCCCCCTCCCACTCATCAGATGAGATTTTGGTTTTGTTTGGTGTCAGGTCTATAACATTAACATGGATCCTGAGCCACTCATCTGTGAAACAATCATAACTGTACATAGTCAATAAAAACCTTAATGTGAAACCTTGATTTGATTTTAATGTTTATATACTAGACCACCCATGGTTCACTTGAAAATATTTTTTTAAAATCATTTTTAAATAATTAAAATATAAACAGACATGTATATAATATAAAGTGAAATTTTCAATCTACTCTCTCACAACCACTATCTCTGTCTATCTTTTATCTCTTTTATGAAGGTAAGCGGAAAAACCCTGTATCTCAGAAACCAGTGCTCCAATTTACACAAAACTTGTTTTATTCCATTTGTGTTCCCATTTCAGGGAGCAACTTTCTTTCAAAGTATTTTCCCATTATGCACCGTTTGGGCTGTATTAAATTACAGACAAAGACACAATCACAGAGTTTTAGTAGTATATATATATATATATATATATATATATATATATATATAGTTATGTAATAAACAACATCAGGCAATTATTTCATTTACCAGTGGTTTCTTAAAAGCAAAAAAATTTTGCTTTCAATCATCAGAATGAAAAAATCCTGGTGTATTTATTGACGTTGGATTTTAAAAACAAAAATGCAATCTATATGAAAGTGAGGCTGGAAAAGGAAGAAGGAAAGGAAAAATAAAATAAAAACACACATGCAAACACACACACACACAATTATATACATACACATATATATATATATATATATATACATACACACATATACACACACATATATACACACACACATGTGTATATATATACATACACATACATACACACATAAATATCAACATATCCATACATATACATACATACATACAACCACACACACACACATATATATATATATATATATATATATATATATACACATACATACACATATACATACATACATACACACAATCATACGTATATACACACGTACATACATACACATACATACACACACATATACACGCATACATACGCATGCACAAAAATAGAAATATATACACACACCTCTACATACTCACACACACAAATAAATATATACAATACACTAATCAGGTGAGGTATTAGAAGTTGTCAAAGGCTTAATATTAAAACAATTAACAAATACTTCACTCATTTATTCAGCCAAGCATATTGATGAAGCACCATACACATACACACACAAAATATGAGTATCCATATGTATGTATCTATATACGAACTACATTAACAATCTACATAGAAGACGGGATTGCACGACAAAGCTTGAGCAAGAATAGTTATATATATATATGCTTAACATTTTTTATGATAAATATAATACATGGACAAACCCGTGCAACTGCCACATTACAAGATAGTAACTCCTTTCATGACCACATTTCTAATGAAATACACTCTATTTTACTTAATTAATAAAGAATTTTGAGAAATTTACTAGAATTATTAATTATTTCCTTACTGAGATAGTAAATTAATGTAAGGTTCTTATATAAAATTGTTAGATTTTAATTTAAATTGGAAACCTTTAAAATGGGTGGTTTTATTTCATAGAACCAGAGCTGGTTTGGGCCAGGTTGGTATCTAAAGAGTTAAGCTAACATATATTTGATATTCATAACCCACTCAATGGTTCTAAAAATACAATTGTTTATTCATCTAAATGACCAATAGATAAGGCTTAAGCAACAGAAAAAATGTCAATTCATTTTGGTGTAATTGATAGCATGGTCATCTGGTATACAGCAGGTGTGAGTGTGAGTCCCACAAGCATTGCTGTCCACTATTTTCTATATTCAATAACAAATATTGAAGCTGTTAACTTTAAGCTAACGTTAAAAATTTTCTTTCAATTTGGTAATTTAAAAATCCTCTCTTTAACAACAATTTCATCCACACACCTAGTAAAGTGATATCTATTTAGTCACATAACATGCTTAATATTGTAACTGAATCTTGGCATAAACTACTTTTAAATATTTTAAATATTTTTTAAAATATGAGGTCGATTTTACTTTTCATCCTTCCCCACAATTCTATTCTTTGTTGTGTTGCTGAGTGTTGGTGGAAAAGTACATCATAATCATAGTCTCACTGTATTTTATTTAACTGTCTGTGTATAACTGACATGCCATACATGTAGTTTAGTCATAGTCTAACTGTGTTTAACAGACATACATGTAGTTTACTAATAGTCTGTGTTTAACAGACATACATGTAGTTTAGTCCTAGTCTAACTGTATTTAACAGACATACATGTAGTTTAGTCCTAGTCTAACTGTGTTTAACAGACATACATGTAGTATAGTCCTAGTCTAACTGTGTTCAACAGACATACATGTAGTATAGTCCGAGTCTAACTGTGTTTAACAGACATACATGTAGTTTAGTCCTAGTCTAACTGTGTTTAACAGACATACATGTAGTTTAGTCCTAGTCTAACTGTGTTTAACAGACATAAATGTACTTTAGTCCTAGTCTAACTGTGTTTAACAGATGTATCAAACATGTATTTAGTAACAGTCTAACTGTGTTTAAAAGACATCATATATTTACCTCAATACATTCTTATCTTAGCTATGTTTTATATGCTTTGGAATAGGGGACAAAGCAGAATAAAACATAGAGATTCAATTCTTCAAAATTTGTTTCACAGATATGCCACACAAAATACAAATGTGTAGAAAATTTTAATTTCTTTTTTTTTAAATATAAACAATGTAATAAAATAGTAGCATATAAACAATGTTTCGAATTATTAATTTCATGTGGTTAAGTAGTTTTATCAAACGAACTGTGAATAGTAAAAAGGAAAAAAATACTATGTACATCTTGAAGGAGTAAACAAATTGGTAGACTAATTAGTCTTAAATAATTATAAAATGGAACACAATTTTGTCAAATTTTTATATAAATGAAATATTCGATTTATCAATGTTAAAAATCATTAATAACTTTATTTGTAAACATTTCTCAACATATATACATATAGGTAGTTTAAATACATTGATAGAAAAAAGAAAAGTCAACATGAAACACTACACCATTAACTTCATAAAGAAGTTGCCACATATGATATGATTCAGAAACAATAGAAAAAAGAATTATTGTTTTTCTGAAAATTAATAATACTGACTACAACACACATGCCCCTTAACAACAACAGATTATAAAATAATATGGAAGCAATTGTAACAAAGAGATTCATATATGACTGACTTTGTCATTTACCAGGGTGCTGAAAAGTTCCTGGCTTAAGAGTATTGGAAAAGAGTAGAGCTGATACCTTTACAGAGGAGTCAGACCGCTGTGATAACTGTGTGAATCTGAGAGGGGAATATGTTGAAAAAATCATAATTAACTGAGTCTCTTGTATTTTCTTTTAACTGATCCTCCTATAATTTTTAAAAACTTATACTCCTGTATTTTCTTTTACCCAAAGCCAGGAACCTTTCAGTACCATTATGTTCTATGAATTAACAAACATTAAATTTAGAGACATCTGAAACTATATATATTTTCACAAGGGATTCATTTTTCTTTTTTCCTTTCTTTTCATTACTGTATTCTTGCTTTGAGGGAATGTCCAGTATTCTGGAATGTTCTAAGAAATGTAAATATTACCCCCTAAACCATAAAATGGATTTTAAGGGTTGATCCTCAGCACAGGTTTCCTGGTGTTAAACATAGAGGCAAATCAGAGTCTGTCATAGCTAACATTCCCAAGGGACATGATCCCTACTTTTGACAGACAGTATTAAGGTGTATGGCCCAAATACACAATGAAATATCTGTAGTGGTGTAGTTGGTTGAACTCAAGATGAGATCTGTGAATCTGAAGCCTAATATCATATCCACTCTATTATTCTACTTCTACACTCAAATAGGGCATCCTTGAAAACAGTCTTAACTATTTTGACACCACCCACCCTTAAACTGTCATGGTTTTATGATATGCAACTACTCATACATTAAAACCTTCATCATAAATCTATTTAAGAAATTTTTGTCAAGTAATATTTCAAACATCAGCTTAATAACTTCATCTGCTCCAAATCATGAATTGTTCATTTGAAACATTTCCACATAGAAATAGGTAAGTGTTTAGTTCAAATCTACAGCATGTGGTATCAAATATTTGAACGAGACCTTCAAAGACCAAAGTGGAAGAGGACTCTGTGCCATTGGCAGTTGAGCACAGGTGCCCAATCTGTCATATTGTCATTGTTGTTGAACACATAAGTAAAGTATTTTATTAGAACAAAAGGGCCAAGTGAAGATACACTAGAGTGAATTCCATTTGCTTTTTTCAGCCATGTCAAAGAATTTGAGATCCTCTGACATAAAGAACACACCAGTACAGTGACCTGTACCTGTTTTCAGTAGAGATGGAGCCAGTCTTTAATCTGTAATGTACCCAGTTAGGAACATCACACAATACCAATGGCAAGGTATATAATAACCTTCATTGTTCAGACATTCTGCTAACAATCAATAGATTTGGTCAGCTGTAAATCTTTCTTTTATTGATTTTTAACCCTTTTGTTTCCATATTTATAATTAAATATGGTAACAGAATTTGAATTAATGAAGAATCTGGAGGAGTTTACTAAAATTATTAATGATTTCATTAAGATGATATAGTATTTGTAACATTACAAAAGGTAAAAAATGTACATTAGAATTAAATAAGAATCCTTTAAAATTGGTAATTTTGTTTCAAATAACCAAAAGAGTTAAACTTGATACAAACTAAAACGTGACATCACAGAAATATTGTAAATTATAAAAAAAAAGATTGGCCAGTATAGCAATTGTATCTTTTTGAAAAGACTTAATGGAAGAGAGTGAAGAAAAAAAGCAAAGCAATATGCTAAACTTTTATAATTCTTATACTTTCAGTGCCCAAAACATCAAATAGAAAATATTAGTGATGTATAACCACACCTCCTTCCACCCCCACCCCCACTACCACCACCAAATAAAAAAAAAACTGTTATTTCCAACTCTCACCCTACTGA
>OZ024743.1:64859093-64986593 GCA_964016885.1 Eledone cirrhosa
AAATATATATATATATATATATATATATATATATATATATATATATGAAGGCTGCAACCCGATTTCGAGTAATGCCATCGCTTGATACTTAAGCAAGAGCATCACGGATGTGGCCTTTTAGTCCTGCTAGGGACTTGCCTATGGCCAGCAATACCATGCATCACAAATAATGTCACATATCAAGCAATGCCTGTGCATATAAATACATATATATATATACATATGTATGTGTGTGTGTGTATATATATATATATATCTATATATATATATATATATATATATATATATATACATATGTATATATATATATATGTACACATACATATATATACATATATATATACATAAATATATAGACACACACATACACATATATATTTTTTTAGACACATATGAGGTAAAGTGCTCATTACTAACAACAATATATTACTTATTATATTACTGAAATAAATCTTTGTTGTTACTCTGAGCTATTGCAAATTCAGAGTAGCTATAAAAAGTAATCTCAGTAATATATTATATACATATTATATATGTATATATGTCTCTGTATTACACACATATACTTACGTACATATATATATACAGACATAGCTACATATACACATACATACATACATATACACAGACATAGATACATATGCACATATATACACACAAACATACATATATATTTATATATGCATATGTGTACGTGAATGTGGTGTAGAGAAATTAGGTTTTCTTTTCTTTGCTTGTCACGAAGTAATCTTCTGCTGTCAGGCATAGGTTATAACCATTAAAATCAAGAAGCCAGGTGTAACCATGGAATGTGATGTTTGAAAATACCATCAGATATTCAATCAAGGCAAATATAGAATACACTGAAAGAGCAATAAAGTTGTGTCAGAGAAATATGCCAAAAAATAAAATAATTTAAACAAAGAATCAATCATATTCACGCACCATTGAGCAAATTTTGAATGCATGCTAGTTTAAAGTTGGTTGTTTCAGTGTAGGTTTTTTAATCAGACACATATAACCCATGCTAACGTGGAAAAATGGACATTAAACGGTGATGATGATGATGAGCATATAAACCCCTAAGAGATAGAAAAAGTGGACAATATCCCCTACAAGATTCAAATTCATGCCTGCTATATGCTGAACAGTTGTGCTACCAATTAGTCATCATTTTTTAGCCTTATCTATCGGTTCTTGGATGTATGTAAAGAATCAACTACATTCACAAAGTGTTGAACATATTTTGAATTTAGAATGTATGACAGCTTAATGTAAGCTGCTTAAATGAAGATTTTTTTTTTTACTATAAGAAAAATAGTCCAACAAGTTAGATGAGCTGAGAGAAAAACTGGGTGTAAGAGGAATCAGGTGTAGCATGCAAAAGAAAAAACTGCACTGGCATGGATCATTGGGTAAAGAAGTGCCAGGAAATCTCAGCAGAAGATAGTGGCAGAAGAGAAAGACCAAGAAAAACCTGAGCAGAGGTGGTGAGAAGTGATCTTAAATCACTGAAGCTCACAGTGATGATGAAGGAACACAATAAATGGATGAATGGCATGTTGGAGAGGAGCCACCCAATTTATGCAAACATGGAAAAACGGACATAAAATGTTGATGATGATGATGATGATTCGAACTGACAAACCTGCTTTTAGATACTTTCTACTAAATCCTTACATGATATTAATGCTTAACCCTTTAAATACCAACCTGGCCAAAATCAGCTCTGGTTCTATGAAATAAAACCACCCAATTTAAAGGTTTCCAATTTAAATTAAAATCTTCCAATATAATTTTATATAAGAACCTTACATCAAGTTACTATATTACAAATGAAATAATTAAAAATGTTAGTAAATCTCTCAAAATTCTTCATTAATTAATTAATTAAAGTATATTTCATTAGAAATGCAGTCATGAAAGGGTGAAACTGATATGCATCAAGAAAACAAACTAACAAATGAAAACAATTGGAGAGAAAATAATGAAAAACCAGGAAGGGAACAGAAAACTTCCCAGTAAATGATTTTGAACAGATGCTGTAGAGTCAGCAAGGTGTAACTGAGATATACTACCTAGACTGGGGTGTAGAGTCTGACACTGCCTATTATTGAAAACATTATATAATTTAATTAAAATTTGCTGAATAAAAGCTAATGTACTGGAAAGAAAACAAAATGTCAGTCACTAGGTCACAGAAGTGATTTTTGACATCTTATAATAGACTGGAGAGAAGATGGGCATGGCCAAGAATTTCTGAAGCCCACTAAAATGCCATAATATGATATATACATAGTGAAACATCTGGAGTAGCAACATGATGAATGGTTACACCAGTTAGAGGGAGATAGACACTGTCAAGCATTCTAAGACTCATTGACATGATATGATGGATGCAACCATTTAAAGTAACATCCCTATGACTAGCTGTACAAGCTAGAGGGAGATGGCTACTACCAAACATTTCTAAGGCTCATTGCAATGACACGATAGATACAATCAAACATCTAGAGTTCCACCCCAATGACTGGCTACACTAGTTAGAGGAGATGGCCACTTCTAAGCATTTCTACGGCCCACAGAAATGTCTTGATGGACACAGTCAAACATCTAGAGTTGTATCCCAATGACAGGTTGCACTAGTTAGAGAGAGATGGACACTGCCAGGTATTTCTGAGGTCCACTAAAATGATATGATAGATATATAGTCAAACATTTAGAGTGGCACCCCAATGACTGGCTGTACTAGTTAGAGGAACTTGATTGATTGAATAGATTGCATAAATATAACAGTTTGTGAGAGAGAGTTTAAATGGCTAAAATGAGTATAGCAATATCATGTACCATCAATAATAACAACAATAACATTGAATGTATTTAATTTTTGGAGTCCAGGATTGGTATATCATATGTACCAGGATTACTGAATATACAAACAATCATACAAACTGGGAAATTTACATTTTGATAAATTTATGTTTTGCATAAGAGAAACCCTATAATTTATGTTGATTACTGACTTGTAGAAGTTATTAAAGATAAATATGATATTTTAATAATTTATTTCAAAGATATATTACATAAATGTTCAGCATGTATGTACAAATGACATATAGGATTAAATGTATGAATAACTTTAAATAAATAACTATTTACAAGGACAAATGTAGGGTTTGGAAAGCAAACATCTTATGGTAACACCATTACTGAGATAGGAAATGTATTGTGTATATGTGTGTGTTTGTGTATGTAAAAGTGTTCCAGACAGAGACATATATATAAATATACTAACACACATGGTGTATTGTTATGGTTGATTGATATGACAGCTGAAGTTGCAGAGGACTTGGTTATATGCACTCATGCATGCATGATCCCGTAACACCTGAGGGAATCTTAGGGGCGCTGTATGGGTATTTTAAAACCTGGCAGAGCCCATTTCCTCTCCAGGTCTGAATACAGCAAATTTCTTCCATAGAAAGATAGAAAGAGAGAGGAAGTGAGAAAAAGATACAGAAGAATCAACCCCAGTACTTGACTGGTACTTTTTTTTATCAACCTCGAAAGGATGAAAGGCAAAGCGGACTTCAATGGGGTTTGAGCAGAGAGCTGAAGCAAATACCAGAAAGTATTCTATCTGAAATTCTAATGATTCTGCCAATTCCCCACCTTCTATTTGATTATGTTACACACCACAAATACATATGACATACATACATACACCAGTGCTAACTTGTTTTAATGCTTTGCTAGTACTTGGTAATGCTTTCACTATCCTGCCTGCAGGAGCCATAAGGAAACATATGCCTGGAGTTCTTCACACTGGAGAGGCATGACAGTCAAATGGAAATGAGGTGTGGGAGCAAAACAACCTTTCATCGACTGGTTTATGCTGTTACTGTTGACAACCACATATACACATACATGCATACATTTCAAGACAAAATAGCCAGACTTTTCAATATGAATAGAGACATACAATCAAATTATTATAACTGTATCAATTATTAACTTTATGCCTTCCAACATACAGACACATAGTTTTGATACAAGACACAGACATAGCAGATGACAATAAGAAGCTGTCATGTGATTACTTCACATATTTTGATTGGCTGAAATCAACTTTTTCTCCTATTCGCACCAAAAGACAACTGGATTACTTAAATAGCTTTCCTGAAAGTAGCTGTTCTCAGCCTAGTTTAATCCAGTGCAAATGTATACAGAAAGTTACAGTAGACTTGGTTATATAACACAAAAAGCATCAATATTGCTAAAGACAATGTCAGTCTAGTATTTGCTAAGATGGCTGCCTCTTCAAGACAGGTCAGTTCTCTCCAATGATAACAGAATATAGCTATGAACTCATTATGTACAAATCTCAACATGACTTCTAGAACAATTGCTATCAATATATTGGAATTGTAAAAGGAATATATATTCTTCTTCACTAAATTATTTCCTTTGGCTGTTTTAAATGCTAAACTCATGTTTTATTTCATTTGGAAATGTATCTTTAATCATTAGAATTGATTCATATCATTGAATCGCTATTATATTGTTTGTCTTTATTTTTCTCTTATCTTCATACAATAGTACACACAGCCTAACACCATGTGGAGACATTTCAAAAATTCTTCCTAGGGTAGATGACTAGTATTTTAGTGCAGTGTGACATATATATAGCAAAGACCGAACCATACTGGTGAAGGAAATCAAAGTCTTAAGATGCTTATTACTAAAATCAATAATTAATGATCAATACTAATTACTGAGATTGAAGGTTTGCATTCTTTTTTCAGTTTCCAGAAACAGATCTGTCTATGAGATCATAGCACACTTTAACACCTAGGAGTGTGTATTTAAATTTATATATTATTTGTTCTATATATATGTACAAAATACTAGTTTGTTTCTCAATTGCTATATCCTGTTATATATTGAATATACTTATATTGGAGTGGGGAGACCCAGGAAGATTTGGGATGAGGTGACAAAATCTGACCTTGCATAATTGCACCTCTCAAAGTCGATGACACAGGACTAAGATCTCTGGCGTTACGCAGTAATACAGAAGACCCGACTTCCCACGGGCATATGCTGAAGCATATATACAGTATGGCCCCCACCCCACCCTACGCCACCTTCCCACATGTAGGTGTCATGACAAAAAGCCCCCCCCCCCCCCCCCCACACACTGTTAAGTGGTCATGTAGGTGTCACAACAAAAAGCACCCAGTACTCACTATAAATGAGGTTGGCATTAGGAAGGGCATCCAGCTGTAGGAACCAAACCAAAATCAGTTCTGTATGGGCAAGACATGGTCACCTGACCTAGCATTGCCCACAACAGGACAACTTGTCTAACCCATGCTAGTGTGAAAAATGGCCGTAAAATAGTGATGATGATGATGATTGTAGATGCTCTGAACAGAAGTTTATTGAGCTTTGTACTGAGAAACATTATCAATATATATTTTATATGTATTGATTAAACCTAATATTAGCTAATGAATATATATATAGATGTGTCCTTACACATATAAGCCCAAATATCTGATGATATGTTGAAAAAGAGTTGGGCCCCGTCACCTGGATTGTACCTGGAGCTGATCAAAACAATTGTAATATGCAAATAAAGTTTGCAGATATGCTGCAACATGGACTTTGACTCTTTAAAACCTTTCTACACTCTGCACACTACAACCGTAACACTGGAATACAAGCCAAACAAAACGGAGCTCGTAACAACATTGAGTGCTTCAAATGGCACACCACCTGTGACTGTAGTTACACACCTAACTAATATCTCTCTCTCTCTCTATATATATATATATATATATATATATATATATATATATATATATATATATATATATATATAAGTGATTATGGATCCACACTGGTGTGAATTGCAATGCAGTAATAAAAAAGACATTATATTAGCAGGGAAAGCAGACATTAAAATAGTAATAAGATAATGATGACGATGATGATGATGATGATGATGATGATGTCGATGATGATGATGTTGTTGATGATTATGTTGATGATGATGATGATGATGATGTTGATGAAGAGGATTATATAATAAAATGATAAAAATATAGATTGAGAATATCTTATATTTGCATGCTTGTGTGAGAATGTGTGATAGAGGGCGGGGGGCAGAAAAGAGAGGCAAACAGATAAAAACAGAGAGAGAGAGAGAGAGAGAGAGAGAGAGAGAGAGAGAGAGAGAGAGAGAGAGAGAGAGAGAGAGAGTGAAAGAGAGACAGGCAGATAAAACCAGAGTGAAAGTGAGAGAGAGATTATAATGCATATTATCATTATGTATATATAAAAGAATTGGGGTATTTTCTATTGCAAGCAATTATAATGAGCAAAGATTATCTGTGATTATTATTGTTGTTGTTAATGCTGGTAATCCTACCTAATCCTTTCTACTGAGTTACCAGTTTTCATTATTTATTGATTATCACAAATAAGCTCCACCTACAAAGAGAAGTCTAATGCTATAATTCCTTTTTATAACATCATCATCATCATTTTTATGTCTGTTTTTCCACACTTGCATGGGTTGGATGGGTCCTTCTCAGCACAGCATCTGTCTACTCGCCGCATTCCTTCGTCATCTCTTCTGTGAGTCTCAGCAATTTGGAGTCAGCTCTCACCACCTTTGCCCAGGATTTTTTCTTCATCTACCTCTACTGTGGTTTCCTTCCACTGAGGTTTCCTGACACTTCTTCACCGATACCAGCACCGTCTTCTCTTCTGCACACTACTTCTGCCCAAGTCTTTCTTGGTCTACTTCTACAGCGACTTCTTTCCACTGACATTTCCTGGCATTTCTTTACCAAGCGATCATTGTCCATACACATCACATGTCCATACCAATGCAGTCTTCTCTCCTGCACACTACTTCTGCCCAGGTCTACTTCTACTGTGGCTTCCTTCCACTAGGATTTCCTGGCACTTCTTCCCCCAGCAATCATTGTCCACGTACATCACATGTCCATACCAACGTAGTCCTCCCTCCTGTACATTTGAGAGTATTCAATATTTACTCCTAATACAGTAAAAAAAAATAGGATTGTGTATCTGTACCAATAACACTCTTTAGATATAATAATTTATGG
This sequence comes from Eledone cirrhosa, assembly GCA_964016885.1. Lineage (NCBI taxonomy): Eukaryota > Metazoa > Mollusca > Cephalopoda > Octopoda > Eledonidae > Eledone > Eledone cirrhosa. Next base: position 64,866,236 of record OZ024743.1, read on the forward strand.
TACTCCATCTTTTAGTAGTTGTTTTTATCTAAAAAATTGAATTTTTGTTGTATGAACCTGTAACTTCTAGTTGAGTCATAGGGGTGTCATGGTGACACATGACATGTTTTGAGCATTTTAAACCTGGAAGAATCCATCCCTCTCCCGATCTAGATACAGCTTATTTCCAGAGAAGGAGTGAGAGTGATAGAGAGGAAAAATAGGTCCAAATACTGGACTATATTTTTGTTAAATATTTCAAATAACAGCTTACAAATGAAAATGTTAGTTATTTTATTAAATTTCTCCAATTTAAAAAATTATTTTCAAAATTATTTGAAACATATTGACAATGTATTACCTTTATCTGTAACAAACTGGTATCATATTTAATGGTAGGAGGATATGGGAGGAAGATATTGATTTCTCTCTCTCACACACAATTTTATGTAGAGCATTGGCCTTGCAATCGAAAGGTTGTGAGTTCAATTCTCAGACCGGGTGATGTGTTGTTTCCTTGAGCAAGACACTTTATTTCACATTACTCCAGTTTACTCAGCTGTAGAAATGAGATGATAGGGACTGGGGTCCCTATCATTCCACTGCAAAGTGGTCGTGGAGGTGCCACGGCAAAAAAGCACCCAGCACTCACTGTAAATGAGGTTGGTGTTAGGAAGGGCATCCAGCTGTAGAAATCAAGCCAGAATCAGTTCCCGTCCCACCCTTGCAAGCAGGGAAAAGCAGACGTAAAATGAAATGATGAAATGATGATGATCTATAAGTTATGCTCCAAACACCAGATAAATAATGAGAAATCTCTTCATATTAAAATTATTTTTAAAATCATAGACAGTGTCTTTCATTAGAAATATGGAAACAAAAGAGTTAATATGTTTATATTTATTTATAACTTTCTATCATAATTCTATGTGAGAACCCTTCTTAAATTATACTCCAATCACCAGCTTAATTAGGAGAAAGTTAGTTTATATAATTAAGTCCTTTAAAATTCTTGATTATTTTCAAAATTATTTGAAAATCATAAGCAGTGTCTTTCATATGAAATATGGTAAGAAAAGGGTTAAAGAACTTAGGAAAATTACAGTTCTAAACTAATAAGGAAATATATTTTAAAAATCATAAATAAGAAAGATTAACCTTGAACACATACATAATCGTTTTACATTCCATTTTCCATCATGGTGTGTGCATACATATATGTGTGTGTGTGTGTGTGTGTGTATATATATATATATATATATATATATATACTTGTGTTATAGGGTGTTTCCTAATTCGTAGCAGGTGCTATGGTTTAAAAAGCACCATGGTGTAACAGAAAGAGCATTTGTAACTTAACATTTTGATAACAAAAGTAGTCACTGAGGAGGTCACAGAATGTGTGACAAAAGAGCTTTGACAATCAACAACTAAACCACCATTCGGTTACTAAACTAACCAACTGGGAGTTTATAATAAATTGAAGTGTAATCCAACAGGTGCGTGTGTTTTTATTGGTAGTATGATGCTCCCAAAGTAAAATATCATCATCATCATCATCGTTTAACGTCTATCTTCCACGCTAGCATGGGTTTATATACATATATATACATATATATCATCATCATCATTTAACGTCCATTTTCCATGCTAGTATGGGTAGGACGTGCCGTCCCATTGTGAGAGATCCAAGTTGGAGAACCATGTTTTGCTCACACAAAACTGATTTTGGCTTGGTTTCTACAGCTGGCTTCCCTTCCTAATGCCAACCACATTTACAATGTGAGCTGGGCGCTTTTTGCTATGACTCCTACATCAATATCTGCCTGGCTAAATTGTTACACATTCATTTTCTCATTATCATTGCTGTTTGTTTTCAGTTCAAAACACACAGAGTTGTTTGTATACTTTTTACATTTCTTTATGTCAATTTGGTCAAAAGATTAACTACCGTATTTCCCAGTGCTGACAATTCGTCCTCAAGGATGCACCCTAATTTTGACAACCAAAAATTTGAAAAAAAATAATAAACAACCTTTGGCCTCCAGGATGCATGGTAGATTTTTGAGACTTATTTTAGGAAAAAAGTAGCATCTTCGACCCCGGCAAATGTATTTTCCATATGACATTGTTTTGTCCTGTTGAGTTGTACTGGAGGGAATGATACAATTTTTTATGAACAAACAAAAGGGTTGGGAGGACCTTTATTTGTGTCAAAGACGTGACAACCTCGCCTGTAAACTAGGTGGAGCGTCGACCATACATAAAGCGAGACAAAAAAGCACCCAGCCCACACTGTAAAGTGATTATGTAGGTGACACGACAAAAAGTGCCCAGTCTACATTGTAAAGTGGTCATGTAGGTGACACGACAAAAAGTGCCCAGTCTACACTGTAAAGTGGTCATGTAGGTGACACGACAAAAAGTGCTCAGCCTACATTGTAAAGTGGTCATGTAGGTGACACAACAAAAAGTGCCCAGTCTACATTGTAAAGTGGTCATGTAGGTGACAGAACAATAGTGTTCAGCCTACACTGTAAAGTGGTCATGTAGGTGACATGACAAAAAGTGCCCAGTCTACACTCTAAAGTGGTCATGTAGGTGACACGACAAAAAGTGCCCAGTCTACACTGTAAAGTGGTCTTGTAGGTGACACAACAAAAAGTGCTCAGCCTACACTGTAAAGTGGTCATGTAGGTGACACGACAAAAAGTGCCCAGCCTACACTGTAAAGTGATCATGTAGGTGTCATGACAAAAAGCACCCAGTTCACACCGTAAGTGTGGTTGGTATTAGGAAGGGCATCTAGCCATAGAAACCAAACCAGAACCAGTTCTGTATAAGCAAGACATGGACACCTGATCTGACTTGTCTCACAACAGGACAACTTGTCTAACCCATGCTAGCATGGAAAATAGGCATTAAACGATGATGAGGATTCTCTCCATCACTATACCTTCCACAACGGGTGGAAACACAGATAATCCCTGAAGATGTCACAGAAATATGTGACGAAAGAACTCTGATAAATCATATTTATATTTATACTTTTAACTGTTGCTCCATCAATGATAAACATTGATTGCCAGCTAAATTATTTATGGAAATATAATGATATACTGAAGGGAAAACCAAACTAAACTGAGTGTGTTTTACTATTTTTTGCCAATATTAGGACAACATGACCCTCCCCAAATATATATTATACATAAATCTTATAAAACCTTTTACATGAAACATTTTAGGTGGGTGTTTTAAAAACAGGGTATTTAACCCTTTTTGATACCAAACTGACTGAAAATGCCTTTGGTTCTTTAATATATAACTGATCGTTTTAAAATGTGTATCCTTATATTAAAACCTTTCATCATAATTTTATTTTAGAAATTTTGTGAAATTAATGTTCTAAATATCAATTTACTAATGAAAAGCTTAATTATTTTGTTAAATTTCTCCAAATGTTTGATTATTTAAAAAAAAATTAATTGAAAAATATAGTCAGTGTATTTCATTAGAAATATGGTAATGAAAGAGTTAAATGAATTTTTAATGAGATAATTTTGGTAAAGCTTGATATTTTAAAAAATGCTAAGATATAACTGTTTTATACAATTCTGCTGTTAAAATTAAACTCTTTTGTCTGAAACCATCCATGGATCAATGATGCTAAAACTTCTAATATTAACCCTTTCATTACTATATTTCTAATGAAATACACCAACTGTGTTTTTCAATTAACTTTGGAAATAATCAATTAAAATTTGAAGGGATTTAGTAAAATAAGCAACATTATTGTTAAGCTGGCTTTAGTGGATATCTTAACAAATATAATCTTCCATAACATTATACTTATTTAAATAGAAATAGTTTAAAACAAGAGATTTGTCAAGATAGAATTGGGGCAGTTTTGAGCAGGCTGGTATCAAAGGGTTGAATTTTTCATATTTAAACTATCATTCACTGTTCCTACTTGAATGTGTGCATAATAAGATGGGTCAGAAGCGACTAAACTATGTATTTATCATGTGAGCAATGAGTAGATAGAGGCACATGAGTCTAATGAGCACAGTTTTAATTCATATAAGAGAGATATTAATGTATATATTAACGGTGAACCGACGAATTAGCGGAATCCCAGGAGAGAGAGAGAGAGATATATGATATATATATACCTCTGAAAGTAATACAGCTGTAGAAACTATGTCAGAATTTGGAACATATGTGTGTAATGGGGGTGCTCTGATTCACCTTTGATGGCAGTAACTTCACCTAAGAACTAACCTACTTCACACACCTCTGTAATGTAGATGGCTTTGGGAAGGTCCTGACTTGGACTGTGAATGACCAATTCAATCCATGCCAGTATAGACAATGGATGGAAAAAGATGATGGTAATGTTGACGAGATGTTCTATTCTACTTTCTTTAGAACCATCTTGATGAGGAATAAAAACCTGAAACCTCCCCTCAGTCACTCAGTAGGGATTACTGACTAAAAGCAGCAGTTCCTACATCTTCACTGTCACAAATTTGTCAAAAGACTGGTTTTTAAAAATGACCACCTTCACAGTTCATCATCTATTTTCCATCCTTGCATATGTTAGACAAACCGTTACATATGGAAGCTAGACAGGTCAGGTGGCTACATCTTGTTCACATGCTCCAGCTTTGGCTTAGGTTTCTATGGCTGAATGCCCTTCCAACTGTTAACCACTTTACAGCATGTACTGGGAGCATTTTATCATGACTTCGGCACTACCACCTTACAGGGTTGACTGGGTGCTTTTTATTATGCACCAACACTACCACTTTACAGGGTGGACTGGGTGCTTTTTATCATGCACCAACACTTTTTATAATGCACCAACACTACCACTTTACAGGGTTGATTGGGTGCTTTTTATCATGCACCAACACTACCACCTTACAGGGTTGACTGGGTGCTTTTGTCATAACACAAACACTAGCACCTTACAGGGTAGACTGGGTGCTTTGCCAACCCCTTTACAGTATGTACTGGGAGCATTTTATCATGATTTTGGCACACTACCACCTTACAGGGTAGACTGGGTGCTTTTTATCATGGCACCAATACTACCACCTTACAGAGTGGACTAGCTGCTTTTTGTAAAGGTACCAGCACTACTACCTAACAGTGTCGATGGATGCTTTTTATCATGGCACCAGTACTACCACCTTACAATCCAGACAGGGTGTTTTTCACCTTGGCACCAGCACTACCACATTACAGGGTAGGCTGGGTGCTTTTTATAGTGGCACCAGCACTACCACATTAGAGGGTAGGCTGGGTGCTTTTTATTGTAGCACCAGCACTACCCTTATTACACTGGGATGTTTGGTGTGTCATGCTGGAAGGTACTGATAGGAGTGTCACAAATAAAAGATACTATGATAATACAAATGGATGCTTACCTCCTGGTTCACAATATTCATTATGTCGCCAATACACATAAGCTGCTATGAAACAACATGAAATGTTGAACACAAATAAACTAAACTTGGTTGTATAAGATTTCATTTCCTATAATATAATAAAAAATAAAAACAGCAAGTAAAATCTGAATGACTGAAATGTTTTATAAAATTACATTTTAATACAAGTGTTTAATAGCAGGCAAACAAACAGAAAAGGTAGACTTTATATGTGGCACATGTATAGGGATAGCTGGTGGTAAAGAAAAATCAACAAAATAAACCTTTTCCCAATCCTAGGAAAGCTCCATAGAAGTGGTTGATAGCTTCTGTTACCTAAGTGATCAAATTAGCAGTGAATAAGGTTGCTCAGAGAATAATAGCAAGAAAAAGAACATGCTAGAATAAGTTCAGGGAAGTACTACCTCTGTTGACAACATAAAGATTTTTCCTTATGAATGAAAGGTTGGTTGTATGATGCCTGCATGCAATGTGTGATGTTGAATGGTAGTGAGGCGTGAGCAGAGAATGTTGAGGATATGTGAAGGTTGAAGAGAAATGAAATGAGCATGCTCCATTGGATGTGCAATGTTAACATGCATGAAAGACAAAACATGAATGAACTGAACAAAAAAAGGGGAATAAAAGGAATCAGATGTAGTGTGGAAGAGAGTTGATAGGGACATATAATGCATATGGATGATGCTCACTGGGTGAAGAAATGCAAAAGAAACTCAGTGGAAGGAAGCTGCAGTAGAGGAAGACCAAGAAAGACCTTGGCAGAGGTGGTGACAGCTCATCTCAAATTACTGAGGCTTACAATGGAGATGACAAAATAACACAATGAATGGAGGCTGTTGTGTTGGAGAAAACCCATCCAACCCATGCAAGCTTTGAAAAGCAGACATAAAATGTTTATAATGATGATGATGATGAAAAAGGTCCTTACTTTCTTAGTCATCTCCCTGCCGTCATATGTACGACCCCATTTCACTAGAATTATAGTTAACAGCATGTAAAACAGAGAAGATACAAGAAATATGATGAAAAATTTTTCATGAGCATCTGAAAAATGGAAAAAAAAAAATAAATAATAGAATTAAATCTTGAAAATTATATAATTTCAAACATCTTAAAATTTGACTGCATTACTACATCACTTTACACACACACACACACCACATACATACATACATACATACATTCATACATACATACATTATATATATATATATATATATATATATATATATATATATATATATTTATATATATATATACAAGCCATGTATAAAGAAACAGTCAGCAAGGTTAGAATTAACAACGAATATAGTGAAGAGTTTAGCGTAAAAGTTGGTGTTCATCAGGGCTCCGTTCTTACTATTTATTATTGCCCTTCAGGCTATAACAGAGGAGTTCAAGACCGGCTGCCCATGGGAACTCCTATACGCAGATGATCTAACGCTCATAGCTAAATCAATGGCTGAACTAGAGAAGAAATTCCAAACATGGAAGCATGGCCTAGAATCAAAAGGCCTTAAAGTTAACTTGTCTAAGACTAAAGTTCTAGTTTCATCATCATCATCATCAACGTTTAACGTCCGTGTTCCACGCTTGCATGGGTTTGGACGGGGGTAGTCCCACTTGAGGCAAGAGTGATTGTCTTGCTCGCATAGGACTGTCTGGCAGGTTTTCTACAGTTGGATGCCCTTCCTAACACCAACCACATTTACAGTGTGGGTCTGGGAGGTTTTTACCGTGTTGCCTACACGGCCACATTACAGCGTGGACTGTGTGTTTTTTTGTCGTGACACCTACACAATCTCATTTGTTTTGGCCTGGATGGTGTGGCACCAACATAACTTTACATAGAACGGGGTGGTGTGGATGGGGGGGGGGGGGGGGGGGGGTGTATTTTGTTAGAGATGCCTACTGGCTGTAGTAGGTTTTACTATGTATTTAGGTAAGGCGGGTCTTCTCTGTTACTGAGTACCGCCAAAGGTCTCGGTCCAGTGACATTGTCTTGGAGAGGTGTAAGTGTGTGAGGTCGGAGTTTATCAGCTCGTCCCAGGTTTTTCTAGGTCTGCCTATTCCGTGGCTACCGTCTATCTTTATTGCCCTGCACTTTGTTATACAGCTATCGACTTTCATGCGCATCACGTGTCCATACCAACGTAGCCTTCTCTCGAGTAAACAACATCTGATCCCTCTTGTAGGAAGGAAAACAGGGCACTGGTCCCATCTGGGAAATGGCCATGCTCAGTGTGTAGGAAAGGAGTAGGCAGAAACTCCATTTTATGTCCCAAATGCAAAGTATGGGTGCATAAAAGATGTAGTGAGATCACAGGTAAACTAACTAAGAATATAGATTTTATATGTGGCCAGTGCTCTGGTGCAATAAGTAGCAGCAAGTGCCCACAGAATACTAGCTCATTCCATTGCACAGATGGTTCTATAGAAATAGTGGACACCTTCCGTTACCTGGGTGACAAAATCAGCAGTGGGGGAGGGTGCTCTGAAAGTACAGTAGCTAGAGTCAGAACAGGATGGAAAAAGTTCAGAGAGCTTATACCACTATTGGCCACTAAAGGGTTCTCTCTAAAAATGAAAGGCAGGCTGTATGATGCCTGCATACGAACAGCAATGTTACATGGTAGTGAGACCTGGGCATTGTGTGCAGAGGATATACACAGACTGGAGAGGAACGAAGCTTGCATGTTCCGCTGGATGTGTAATAGTAATATACGTGAATGGGAAAGCATAAACGAACTAAGGGAGAAATTAGGAATAAGAGGGATTAGATGTTGTTTACTCGAGAGAAGACCACGTTGGTACGGTCACGCGATGCGCATGAAAGACGACAGCTGTATAAAAAAGTGCAGGGCGATAAAAATAGACGGTAAGCAGACCCAGAAAAACCTGGGACGAATTGATAAATTCCGACCTCTCACACTTACACCTCTCCAAGACAATGTCACTGGACCGAGATCTTTGGCGCTACACAGTAATACAGAAGACCCGCCTTGCCTAAGTACAAAGCAAAACCTACAGTCAGTAGGCACCGCTAACAAAAATACACCCCTGTCCCACTACCCCCACCCCATCCACACCATCTCCTTCAATGTGAAGTTATGTTGGTACCACAACATCCAGTCCGAAACAAATGAGGTTGTGTAGGTGTCACAACAAAAAAACACACAGTCCACGCTGTAATGTGGCCGTGTAGGTAACACAGTAAAAACCTCCCAGTCTGTAAACGTGGTTGGTGTTAGGAAGGGCATCCAGCCGTAGAAAACCCGCCAGACAGTCCTATACGAGCAGGACAACCAATCTTGCCTCAAGTGGGAAAACTCCCGTCCAAACCCATGCAAGCATGGAAGATGGACGTTAAACGATGATGATGATGATGATTATATATATATATATATATATATATATATATATATATATATATATATATATGACATCCTAATTTAATAATTTAATTTAAAGACATCTGTCTTTCCTGCTAGAAAGCACTATTTCTCAGTCACACTCAGGTAACAGATATTGGAGGCAGGTTAAACTTAGTGAGAGACTGGACATTTGTAGAGGAGATGCCAATCATTTCAAAAGTCCACTGAAATGCCATGATAGACACACAGTCAAACATATTAAGTGGCTGTACCAGTTATGTGGAGATGGGTACAGTCAAATATTTCTAAGGTTCAGTGCAATGCCATGATAGACACACACACATCTAGAGTGGTACCTTAACAACTGGCTGCACTAGTTGAGGAAACGGGTACTGCCAAGCATTTCTAAGGTCCATTGAAATGACTTGATGGACACAGTCAAACATCAAGAGGGACACCACAATGGCTAGCTGCACCAGGTATGCGAAGATGGATACAGCCAAGCATTTCTAAGACTCATTAAAATGCCATATTAGACAACACACAGTCAAACATCCTCAGTGGTACCTTAACAACAGCTGCATCAGTTATGGAAACTTGATTGATTACTGATTGAGTATGCAACAACAAGCATAATGATGAAGAAGAAGAATAAAAGGATGAAGACTAAATGGTAGAAGACAAAACAACTGTATGACAATGGTAACAATGACTATGATAATGAGGATGAAGAATGAATGTAAAAATAACAGCTTTTATTTAAATAAAAAAGCCAGTCATAAATCTTTCATTTCCACACAATCATTTGTAAAAATAGAAAATAGTCAGACAATGGTTGTAGTTTGGTTGAAGCATTGTAGAAAGTGTAGAAAATAATGTTTTATTTAGAGGGCTCTCTTCTCTTCTGATCCTATAATTCTTGATGGGGTCATAGTTGACTTTGGTAGGATTTGAATACAGAATGTAAAAAGCTAGAACAAATACCACAATAACAGTTTATTTGACGCTCTACCAATTCTGCCAATCCACCATCATAGTCTGCCTTAGTATTACATTAAGAGTAGAAGTTTCTGTGGAATGCTTATCCATTTAAACTCAAATAACTGAAATAGCCATAATCATTGAAACTGACCAATGATCCACTGGCTGTGTGATGTCTCCTTTTATTCCCATCAACTCTTTTTCTCCTTCCCACATACTGGATGCCAAAATAAAGGTGAGTGTCAGTACATCATAGCTGAATTTTGTATTTTAGAATACAAAATTCTAAAATACCACTAATTATTGGCAAACTCCCTTTTTCTGGCTGTACTTTATTTTATCAACGGCAGAAGGATGAAAGGCAAAGTTGACTTCAGTAAAATTTGAAATCAAAATGTAAAGAGCCAGAACAGAAACCACAGTGGTATTTTATCTGATGCTCTACCAATTCTGTTAATCTACCACCCTTATATTTTATCCTGAAATATTAATGACCATGGGATTTTCACCTAGAAAATTGTCCCTTCCAAGGCACATGTACAGGTAAGGTTGTTTGTGGAAAACCAGTAGTTACCCATACATACCAGTCTCCCCTCTCCACTCCACCAATGTTGTCCAAAGGAAAGACCAATACAGCTTGGCACCAGTGACGTCGCAACTCATTTCTACAGCTGAGTGAACTGGAACAATGTGAAATAAAATGTCTTGCTCAAGAATACAACACACAGCCTGGTCTGAGAATCAAACTCACAAGCTCACAATTGCAAGCCCAATGCTCCAAGCACTAAGCCAAGGTAACATTCCAACAACTTTGTTATCATTATTTTTAACATTTAATGACTCATTTTCATTGCTGTAGCTCTAACCCTTTATCATTTACATTACTTTATGTCTACTATTGTATTTTCGTGATAAAGGTTTTATCTCACATATCAAATCTATATGGCATTACTATTTATATTTAGGTGAATTGGCAGTATTGGTAGATGGTTGGATGCCATGTTTTGCAGCATAGAGTTATGGCCCTTTATGGTCTGAGTTCAAATCCTGCCAAGGTTAACTTTGCCTTTCATCCTTACGGGGTCAATAAAATAAACACCAGTAATGCACTGGGATAATTGCTGGCCTTGTGCTAAAAGTAGAAACAATTATTATTTATTTTTAGAACGATATCTTAATGTTGGTATGAATGGCCAGTTTGAATAGAAGAAAAAAGGAGCGAATTCTAGCGGGATAGAGCCGGTTTAAATTCTAAAGGGTTAAATACACCATTTTCTAGCCTGATAATAAATCCTCTCCATAACAATCACCAATGAATGTATACTTACAGTGGTTTTCATTTGATGCCACATAAGTGAGACCTAATAAAGCTAAATTTTCAATTATGTGTGACACACATGCAATGCTGGCTAACTGTCCATACAATTTGTTCTTCTCAGCCAGTTTTACAGACATGTGGAAGTTATAATATGTAAATGCAACTAAAAAACGTGGAGCACAATGAAGGCCAATACATGCTCGCCATACATATCGTTGAGGGGTAAAACCACCAATAGCTGCACTGATAGAAGGCAAATAGTTGGGAACCTGAAAAGAAAAAAAATATAATTGGAAACAATTTAATTATATTAGCTTTACATTATTGTACATGAAGGGCTGCATAAAACAGGGGTACATAATAAAATCAACCATGATAATACACCATATGTATTAGTATATACATATATATATATATCTATTTGTAACACACATACACACCATGCATTCTATTATATACATACACACACATATTCATACATAATATAATAATAATAATGATAATAATAATGAAATTATTGTGTAAAGTGCTCAGGTGCACTACAACTCATCAAAGGTGCATGTATAGTACATAGAATAATACACAAATGTCAGGGAAGTGAATAGTGTATGAGTCATGATATACATGTGTGTATGTGTATTGAGGGGGAACATTAGGTGTAGTATTGGCGAATCTCGGGAAGCATGGAGGACTTAAAGGATGCAGTGTCTCGACAGCTAACAACCGATGCAGGTAGTTTGTTCCATGCTTCAACAACTCTGAGCGTGAAAAAATGTTTCCGAAAGTCATGGGAACTGTACTGTTTTCTGACTTTGTGGGCATGCCCACGTGTGTTAGACACATGGAAATCAAAAAGGTACTCAGGGTTGTTGTTGGCAAGATGGTTAACAATTTTGTGGGTGTTTACCAAGTCAGTTGCCAGGCGCCGGAGCTTCAATGTATCCATTCCCAGGGAAGCAAGGCGCTCAGAGTATGGTAGATGCCTGATGGAGGGTATTCGCTTGGTTGCAAGTCTCTGAACAGTTTCCAGGCGGTCAATGTTCTGAGCAAGATAGGTGTTCCAGACTGGTGATGCAAATTCTAAGTGTGGCCGCACCATAGCCATGTACAGCCTTAAATAGATAGCTGGAGAGCGGCTGACAAAGGTCTTGCTGAGTGATGCTAAGACACCCTCGGCCCCTTGACAATTTTAGAGATGTGCTTCGTCCAACGCAAATCGCTGCTGACCGTAATGCCCAGGTCACATTCACAAGAAGACTTCTTGATATTAGTGCTGTGGATAGAATATGTGGACGCTGGGTTTTTACTCCCAAAATGCATGGTGGTGCACTTGTCCACAGCTAGCTTGAGTTGCCAGTCTGAGAACCATTGTTGCATTGTGTTCAGGTCAGACTGCAAGCAAGATCTATAGTGTTCAGGATCTGTCCTTTTTATCTCAAGGTACAGCTTGATGTCATCTGCGTACTTTAGTACTGTGGCATTCTTTAAGTTGGCATCTAGGTCATTAATATATGCCACAAACAAAAGGGGGCCAAGAACAGATCCCTGAGAATGAAGGACTTCAACCAGTTAAAAAGATCATCCTTCACCCATTGCAGAGAGTTTTGCCATAAGCCTTTTGTGTGGCACAGAATTGAAAGCTTTCGCAAAGTCAAGGTAAACAACATCCACTCATGAGCCGCCATCAGTGATCCGGGTGATGTCTTCAAGAAACTCGATAAGTTGATCACAGCAGCTGGAGTTGGGGATAAATCCAAATTGCGAGGGCCGGATAAGACTGTGAGAGTTCCAGAAGTTCCAAAGTATGAACATAAATAATATATATAATTTAAGCACCTGAAGATTAGGTTACAATTTTGATTCCGTTTAGCGTCTATTAAACTGATGATAATGGTGATATATTATTTATTTATGTTCATACACAGAACAAAAGCACTACCTACGGTTTTAAAGCCTAATATTGACCATATCTCCAGATTGTAAGAGGGATCAATATAAATATATATGTAATATGTTATTAAATATGTTATGATGCAACACTGAATCCTTATTCGTTTATTCTTATAATATATAAAGTGGTCGTGGAGGTGCCACGGCCAAAAAAGCACCCAGCCCACACTGTAAAGTGGACGTGTAGGCGCCACGGAAAAAAAGCACCCAGCACTCACTGTAAATGAGGTTGGTGTTAGGAAGGGCATCCTGCTGTAAAAATCAAGCCAGAATCAGTTCCCATATGAGCAAGACAAGGTCGGCCGACTGGACACTGTCCTGTTGTGGGCAGTGTCCAGTCAGCTGACCTTGTCTTGCTCATGCTAGCATGGAAGAGCAGACGTAAAACGGTTATGTTAATGATAATGATATATATATATATATATGCAATGAGTGGAGAGACGCTGTGCTGAGAAGGACCTCTCCAACCCATGCAAGCATGGAAAAACATACGTGATGATGATGATAATATCATTTAAGCACCTGAAGATTAGGCCACAATTTTGATCCCTCTTACAATCTGGAGATATGGTCAATATTGGGCTTTGAAATCATAGGTAGTGTTTTTGTTCCGAGTATGAACTTAAATAAATAATCTTGTGTGTGTGTGTGTGTGTGTGCGCGCGTGTGCATGAATATGCATGTCTCTATATATATTGATGTTGTTGTCTGCTGTTGTTATCTCTGCCAGTGTATATTTTAAGAGAAATGGAAATCCTTAAATCCAATAATATTTCCTCTCCAGAAATGTTAGCTGTTGATATATCAATATCTGTTGCAGTCTACTGCAGTCAGCACTTGCTTAGCTTCTCTACTACCTAAAACCTTAGTGTATCTATGTAGGTGTGTGAATGTATCTATGTAGGTGTGTGAATGTATGTATGTAGGTGTCTATGTATGTAGGTGTGTGTATGTACGTATGTATGTGCATGTGTACGCATGTATGTATGTGTGTATGTGCGTGCGTGTGTCTGTATGTAATGTTTGTATGCATGTGCGTGGATGTATGTAATGTATGTATTGATTGCATGTATGCATAGTTTGCAGGTTTGTCCGTGTGTGTGTGTAAGTGAATGGGTATGTGTGTACAGGTATGTATGTATGTGTGTGTGTGTGTATGGGTATTTATGTACATGTATGTATGTATAGTCTGCAGGTATTTATGTGTGTTTTCATGCATGTGTGCTTGTGTCTATGTATGGCTGTATGTGTGTGTGTATGTGTGCATGTATCTATCGATGCATGCATGGATGTATGTGTGTGCTATATTAATGATGTGTGAAGGTGTCTGTGCATATAAAGTATAAATACATTAGTCAATATTTGTGGGTATATATCGATGTAGGTTTATGTATGTATGTATATATATATATATAGATATATATATATGGAATATAGAGAAGTGACACACGAGTTGATATATATTAAAAAAATAGTAAAAAAGAAAAAAACAGTAGAAAATGCTGAAGGGATTTTCTCTCAGAATAACATTAAAACATTTATTTACAAAATAGGAATTTCTGCATTAATTGTACCGGTTTCAGCTTATACGCTTTTTCAACCACGGAAGTGTATAATGTAGTTAAATTGCATATTAATAAGAATAATAAGAATATGGGGGAAAAAATTTGTTTTTACATACATATTTAGGGAGAAAAGTTCACATTTTTGTCTGTAGTTTTCTTTCTTTCTCTCTTAGTGTTGACCTTAGCCTTACCAACAGCGGTGGTAGCAGTTTAAACTGCTACCACCATGCTAGCATGGGTTAGACGAGTTGTCCCATTATGAGACAGGTCAGATCAGGTGATCATGTCTTGCTCATACAGAACTGTTTCTGGCTTAGTTTGTACGGCTGAATGCCCTTCCTAATACTAATCACATTTACAATGTGTACTGGATGCTTTTTTTACTATATTTCTAATAAAAGACACTGCCTATGGTTTTCAAATAATTTTGGTGGCATTTAATTATTAACTTTCTCATTATTTATCTAGTGTTTGGAGCATAACTCAACAAAGTTTTTTGTATGGAATTCTGATGGAATATTTGTTGTGAGGTGGTAATGCTGGTGCCATGACAAAAATCCACTCCACTCTGTAAGGCAGTAGAACTGATACTATGATAAAATGCACTATTCTCTAAGGTGATAGTGCTGGTGTCATGACAAAAAGTACCTAGTCCACCTTGTAAAGTAGTAGTGCAGGTGGAATAACTAAAAGGACCCAGTCCACTCTGTAAGGTGGCAGTACCAGTACCATGACAAAAATCACCTTGTCCACCCTGTAAGGTGGTAGTGTGAGTGGTATGAAAAAAAAATCACCAGTACACTCTGTAAGGTGGTAGTGACAAAAAGCACCCACTTTATCCTGCAAGGAAGTTGGCATTAGAAAGGGCATCCAGCTGTAGCAACCAAGCTAAAAATGGTGTATCGATAATTTCTTTAGGTTGTCTTTGATTTAAAAAAAAAAACAGAATTAGTAATTTTGTTTACATATTGAGACCCCCAACCCATCCTATATATTTTATAACATATGGGATTTCTAATAATGTACTTTTTTTTCTTGTATAATGTTTTTTCAATGTCTAAAGAAAATTAATTATCACAGTAATGCCACCACTTAAAATAGAATTTCACTGGAGATAGATTAGCAAAATTTAATAATGGGAGTTGGAAAAGAGTAGAGGGTTTGAAAACCGCTGAAAAAAAGAATAAGCGAAGACCTAAGAATAGGTGAGATGGGTTCCAGTTCGTCTGAGAGATCAACTGCTCCAATTAAGTACCAACTTCATCTGTGATGACCCATCAAACCCTTGCTAGCAGGAAAAACATGTTAAAAGATGTTGATGATGATGATTTTGATTTGAGAGAGATTTGTTGATATTTTTGTAGAAGGTTAAATAACCATAAAGAGGCTCTTGCATTGGTTTGAAACTGCTGTTTGGAGTGGCTGTTCTATTTGGTGCAAACTATCATCATCATCGTTTTATGTCCGTCTTCCTCGCTAGCATGGGTTAGACGGGTTGTCCTATTGTGGGCAGTGTCCGGTCGGCTGACCTTGTCTTGCTCATATGGGAACTGATTCAGACTTGATTTCTACAGCTGGATGCCTTCCTAACACCAACCTCATTTACAGTGAGTGCTGGGTGCTTTTTTTTTTCATGGTGCCTACACGTCCACTTTACAGTGTGGGCTGGATGCTTTTTTGCCGTGGCACCTCCACGACCTCTTTGCAGTGGAATGATAGGGACCCCAGTCCTATCATCTCATTTCTAGAGCTGAGTAAATTGGAGCAATGTGAAATAAAGTGTCTTGCTCAAGGAAACAACACATCACCCGGTCCGAGAATTGAACTCATAACCTTTCGATTGCAAGCCCAATGCTCTAACCACTAAGCCATGTGCCTTCATATTAAAATAAAGCCAAAGAAATAATGAAGTCAATCCCAAGAGAAACACCAATGGTGTATCTGAAAACCATTATTCTGTCCGGTGTTTCACTAACACATATCTAGAATCAACACTAGATGCATTTATTCATCCATGCATACACACACATATGTACACATACACAACCCCAAACACACACGTATACATGCACACACATACACACCCACACACACATAAGTACATATACACAACCCCAAACACACACACATTATGTGTGTGTGTACATATGTATGTGTGTGGATATGTGTACGTGAGTATATATATACATATGTGTAAATGTGTGTGAATATATATATATATATACAAAGGGTGTCCTAAAAATGTATACACACTGATTAGAATGCTGTTGAAGTGTGTATACATTTTTTAAGACACCCTGTGTGTATGTGTGTGAATAAGTGTACGTGTGTGTGCATATATATGTGGTTATATAATATATGTATGTGGTTATATATATATATATATATATATATATATATATATATATATATACAAATACATACAGCCATACTTTTTATAGCCACACATACTAGCATAATGTCCATGTAAAAGTCTAGAAATATAAAAATCATGGTGGGATGTGTTCTGTAAGAGAAGAGCAGCTTAGACAAGTCTGTATTGTGAATAATTCAATAATTATCAGTGATAATAATATATTGATGAGATAGGAAAAGAAACATCATTACAGGGAGGATGGGATGTAATGAAATAGTTGAAAGACGGGGGGGGGGGGGGGATAGACATAGTAAGAAAGAATGAAGTAGAGAAGTAAAGAAGTAAAGAAAGAAAGAAAGAGAGAAAGAAAGAAGGTGATTAGAAGTAGAAGAGAATCAGTGAAATGGTTGGAGTGATTCCAGTTGTCCAACACTTAGAGCAAGAGAGGATTAACTATATGTTTTCAGTGGGTGTATATATATATATATATATATAAAATGAAAGGCAGGTTGTACAATGCCTGCATACGAACAGCAATGTTGCATGGCAGTGAGACCTGGGCATTGTGTGCAGAGGATATACGCAGACTAGAGAGGAACGAAGCTTGCATGCTCCGCTGGATGTGTAACAGTAATATACGTGAACGGCAAAGCATAAACGAACTAAGGAAAAAATTAGAGATAAGAGGGATCAGATGTTGTTTACTCGAGAGAAGGTTACGTTGGTATGGACACGTGATGCACATGAAAGTCGATAGCTGTATAACAAAGTGCAGGGCAATAAAGATAGACGGTAGCCACGGAATAGGCAGACCTAGAAAAACCTGGGACGAGCTGATAAACTCCGACCTCACACACTTACACCTCTCCAAGACAATGTCACTGGACCGAGACCTTTGGCGGTACTCAGTAACAGAGAAGACCCGCCTTGCCAGTAGGCATCTCTAACAAAATACACCCCGTCCCGCCACCACCCCCACCCATCCACACCACCCCGTCCTATGTAAAGTTATGTTGGTGCCGCGCCATCCAGGCCGAAACAAATGAGATCGTGTAGGTGTCACGACAAAAAAACACACAGTCCACGCTGTAATGTGGCCGTGTAGGCAACACGGTAAAAACCTCCCAGACCCACACTGTAAATGTGGTTGGTGTTAGGAAGGGCATCCAACTGTAGAAAACCTGCCAGACAGTCCTATGCGAGCAAGACAATCACTCTTGCCTCAAGTGGGACTACCCCCGTCCAAACCCATGCAAGCGTGGAACACGGACGTTAAACGTTGATGATGATGATGATGATGATATATATATATATATATATATATCATCATCACCATGTTACGTCCATCTTCCACGCTAGCATGGGTTAGACGGGTTGTCCTGTTGTGGGCTGTGTCCAGTCGGCTGACCTTGTCTTGCTCATATGGGAACTGATTCAGGCTTGATTTCTACAGCTGGATGCCCTTCCTAACAGCAACCTCATTTACAGTGTGGGCTGGGTGCTTTTTTTTTCATGACACCCCCACGACCACTTTGCAGTGGAATGATAGGGACCCCAGTCCTATCATCTCAGTTCTACAGCTGAGTAAACTGGAGCAATGTGAAATAAAGTGTCTTGCTCAAGGAAACAACACATCACCCAGTCCGAGAATTGAACTCACAACCTTTCGATTGCAAGCCCAATGTTCTCACCACTAAGCCATGTGTATGTCTGTATATATATTTGTGTGTGTGTGTATATATATGTTTGTATGTATATGTGTATATGTGTGTGTCTATATGTGTGTGTATGTGTGTATGTGTGATGTCCAAACAACAAGTATCCCCAACTAACTTCCCCCACCCCTCCATCACACCACCTCTTATTTAGTTGGAACAGCAACAAATAAACCAACTTGTCAGATTTAGTAGTGTTACAGACTGAGATGGAGGATAGTGGAGAAGGGTGTGGGGTGGAGTGGTGGCTGTGGTAGGAGGGTGGGAGCTGTGGTAGGAGGGTGTAGTGGCTGTGGTAGGAGGGTGGGAGCTGTGGTAGGAGGGTGGTGGTTGGGGTAGGAGGGAAGGGGATGTGGTAGGAGGGAGGGGGATATGGTAGGAGGGTTGTGTGTCTGTGGTAGGAGGGTGGAGTGGTTGTGGGATGAGGGTGGAGTGGTTGTGGGATGAGGGTGGAGTGGTTGTGGTAGGAGGGTTGTGTGTCTGTGGTAGGAAGGTGGAGTGTGTGTTAGGAGGGTGTAGTGGTTGTGTTAGGAGGGTGGAGTGTCTGTGGTAGGGGGTGATGTGTCTGTGGTAGGAGGGTGGAGTGGCTGTGGTAGGAGGGTAGAGTGTCTGTGGTAGGAGGGTGGTGTGTCTGTGGTAGACGAGTGGAGTGTCTGTGGTAGTGGAGTGGAGTGTCTGTGGTAGAAGGGTGGTGTGGCTGTGGTAGGAGAGTGGTGTGGCTGTGGTAGGCGAGTGGAGTGGAGTGCCTGTGGTAGTGGAGTGGAGTGTCTGTGGTAGAAGGGTGGTGTGGCTGTGGTAGGAGAGTGGTGTGGCTGTGGTATGAGGGTGGGGTGTCTGTGGTATGAGGGTGGAGTGTCTGTGGTAGGAGGGTGGGGTGTATGTGTAGGAGGGTGGAGTGTCTGTGGTAGGAGGGTGGAGTGGAGTGTTTGTGGTAGGAGGGTGGTGTGTCTGTTGTAGGAGGGTGGAATGGAGTGTCTGTGGTTGGAGGGTGGTGTGTCTGTGGTAGGAGGGTGGAGTTGCTGTGGTAGGAGGGTGGAGTGGTTGTGGTAGGAGGGTGGAGTGTCTGTGGTAAGAGGGAGGGAGCTGTGGTATGAGGGTGGAGTGTCTGTGGTAGGAGGGTGGAGTGGCTGTGGTAGGAGGGTGGAGTGGTTGTGGTAGGAGGGTGGAGTGTCTGTGGTAGGAGGGTGGAGTGTCTGTGGTAGGGGGTAGGGGTGTGTGTGTTAGGAGAGTGGAATGTCTGTGGTTGGAGGGTGGTGTGTCTGTGGTAGGAGGAGGAGTGTCTGTGGTAGGAGGGTGGAGTGTCTGTGGTAGGAGGGTGGAGTGTCTGTGGTAGGAGAGTGGAGTGTCTGTGGTAGGAGTGTGGGGTGGCTGTGGTGTGAGGGTGGGGTGGTGGTAGGAGAGCGGTGTGTCTGTGGTAGGAGGATGGTGTATATGTGGTAGGGGGTGGGGTGGTGTTAGGAGGGGTGGGCTTGTGTTAAGAAAGGAATCCAGCTATAGAAACCATGCTCTCAGTACACACTTGGTTCAATTCCCTATACTCTTGGGTCCCAAATAATAGAGGGAACAGTTGGAATAAGCAGGTGTGGTTCTAGAAAATCAGTACTTTTTCTAGGTCGTCACCCTTGATTTGTTTTTTTTAAACCAGACTTAGTCATTTAATTTACATATTGAAACCCCAACCCATCCTATTTATTTTATAACATATGGGATTTCTAATAAATGTACTTTTTTGTCATGTATAATGATTTTTAATGCCTGAAGAAAATTTCACTGGAAATAGATTAACAAAATTTAATAAGTGAAGGGGTTGGAACAAGAGCAGGGTGGCGTCTGAAAAATTAATAAGCGGGCAGGACGATTATTTGAGACTTGAGAGTATGTGTCTGCTATTTAGGTTATTTTATCAACCCCATTGAAAAACTAACTTAAAAGGGACTTGATATCATAACTACCAGACATCAAACTGAATAGATATAATAAAGTATTGGTCACATAGTTATAGCTCCCTCTTCCCATCAACAACAAACAGTATTGAAAAATTGGGGCAACAGAATATCACATGGAAACTTTGCCAGATATTGATTGACTGTTGCCATAATTCTAAGAAGAATGGTTAGGAGAACAACTTGGAGCACATCATCATCATCACTTATATGTCCACTCTTCCATGCTAGCATGAGAAGGATGGGATGTAATGAGACTATGTTTACAGCTAGATGCCCTTCTTGATGCTAACCCTTTTAGTCACCCCTTATGACATGGAGTACCTACTTTAAAAACTGAGATATACACGGCATAATAATAATTTCTAATTTAGGCACAAAGCCAGTGATCTAGATGGAAGGGAGAGTTGATTACATCAACCATGATTAGTACTTTGTTTTATCAACCTCAAAAAAATGGAAAGAAAGTTGACCATGGCGGATTTCAACTCAGAACATGGAAAGTCTTCTCTTCTTCTTCACCCACTTATTCCTGAGGGGGTCGTGGGGGCAAAGTCCTCAAACATTCTTTCCAGTGGGTCCTGTCAGAAGCAACTGTCTCCATCTGATCTGGCTGGATCCCCAAGCGAGACCAGCCAAGCTCATGGATGTTATCCAACCATCTTGCTCGGAGTCTACCTCTTGGGTCTCCTGCTGGTTGGTTTTGCCCGTAAAATCTGTTCAGCAATTCTTTCCTGAGATATTCTAACCACATGTCCATAGTATTGGAGCTGTGATCTCTCAATTCTGAGAAGTAGCAGCTCTACCTTAAATACCACAAAACATGCGCTACCACCCTTTATTTACCAACCCAGCAAAAACCGGCTCTGGTTCTATGAAATAAAAGCACCCATTTTAAAGGTTTCCAATTTGTATTAAAATCTTCTAACATAATTTTATATGAGAACCTTACATTAAGTTACTATCTTAGTAATGAAATAATTAATAATTTTAGTAAATCCCTCAAATATTTTCATTAATTAATTAAAATAGAGTGTATTTCATGAGAAGCATGGTCATGAAACGGTCAAAATAATGATTTCTCATTAAGACAGATGGGCTGCAATATGGTGATGAAAGTTGATATTAAACTCAGTACTTGACCTGTACTTTATTTTATCCTTGGAAGGATGATATCAGCAAGATGGGTATATCCATTACTAATAATTTCTTAGATGGCTCAGTGCCATACAAGGGAGAAATATATATTATTGATTTCACTGCAGCACATGATTGATACATATTTTATTTTTAATTCAGATAGATAGAAAACTAAAATCGACTTGAGCATAATTTGAACTTGTGAAAAAAAAGAAAGAAAACTGGTCTCATTAGTCTTTCCATTGTTGATACTGAATACTCAGTCGCAACTTCGGACATACTCTCGGGTCTCGATTAATTGCCCCAAACCTACCCCCACTTATTAAATTTTACTAATCTATCTCCGACGAAGTTTTATTTTAAATGGTAGCATTCCTGCGATAATTAATTTTCTTTAGACATTAAAAAATATTATACATGACAATTATACATATTTTATAAAATAAATAGGATGGGTTGGGGTTACAATATGTAAACTTAACTAATTCTGTTCTTTTCTTTTAAATCAACCTAAAAAAATTACCGAATTTTTCACCCCCACACCCCTATTATTTAGGAATCCCCCCACACACACACACGCACACTTATTCCACCCCCTCCCTATTATTTGGCACCCGAAAGTAAGCGTCACTGCTTTTCCAGTGACACAAAACGAGATTTGAACACAGAATGTACAGTCATTGAACAGATACTGCAAGGATATCCCATTTAACATGTTAATATTTCTGCTAATCCACCACCACAGTGGACGTTTGGTGGAGATGGGACGCTGACAATGAAGTTCTTGTTATTGTTAGTGGCTCATCTTACCACTGGAATAACCAAGAAGGTGTTTGGTTATTTCAGCGCCTTAACCGCATTATCACCCACATTTTGATTAAAAAATAATTAAAGGGAAACTCCAGCGCCCCTTGTTGTCGTGTGTGACTGAGTGTGTAAAATCTCCCCACGTCCCAATATTTTCTTTTTTATAATCTGCACTTTCTTTTTTCATTTTTTAATAACACACACACATACATACATTAGAAAGTGTCGGGGCATGATAGCTGAGCTCATGCCGTTTAAACAGCTAATTCTAGACTGGAACTAGCGGTTGAAACAGGAAGACCACAGCCGTCGGACCCCGACACTTCTAATATATTCTCACACTACTTTCCCAAGTGTCGAGTATTCTGTTGAATAATTGTCTAATTAGTTTAATCCTGATATATATATATATATATATATATATATATATATATACTGTAAAGTGGTCGTACAACAAAAAAGCACCCAATACACACTATAAATGTGGTTGGCGTTAGGAGGAGCATACAGCCGTAGAAACCAATCCAGAACCGTATATGTCACGATGGCGCCTCTGCGACTCCACCAGGAGTTATGAGTCCACACTAACACACACACACACACCTGTGAAAGACATTTGTTATCCATAAATATTCGATGTTTTATGTTTAAAAAAGCACTGACATGTATGTGGTACTTGACAGTTGCTTGTGTGCACCGCAAGGTCGAGTGAAGTTGTTATGTAAACAAATAGGTCAGGAGGAGAATAGGAAAGGCATCAATGTGTGTTGTGATTTGTTCACCTTTTACCCTTTACGTGAGTGTAGATAGGTCTGTATGTACGCCAAAGATCGATAATGCGACAATTACATCATTTGGTGTTAATGATACGGCATTTTGGGTTTCCTAATGCTAATAGTTTAATAGATATCGTATTTTGCTAATCAGTAAAATATATTTACATACACACACACTATATATATATATATATATATATATATATATATAACTAACATTCTTTGCTTAAACTTTAATCTGTACTAATAATAAATATATATATGTGTGTGTGGGGGGGAGAGAGAGTGTATGTGTGTGTGAGTACGCGCATATATATGTCCCTGTATCAGTGTTTGTGCACCACAACTGAGCGATTCGACAAAAAAAAGCGATAAAGTAAGTACTGTGGATGATGCATATAATCATGTATGGTCCCGTAACACCTGAAGGTGTCGTAGGAGCTTTATATTGACAGACAGCGTTTCTTGGGCATTTTAAAACCAGGCGAAGCCAATCTCCTCTCCAGGTCTGAATACAGCAGATTTCTTCCAGAGAAAGATAGAAAGTGAGAGAGGGCAAATGAGAAAGAGACATATAGGAAGAATCGACTCCAGTTCTTGGCTGGTACTTTTTTTATCGACCGTAAATGGATGAAAGGTAAAGTTGACCTCGGCGGAATTTGAACTCAGATAGCAGAGAGCTGGAACGAATACCGCAAATTATTCGATACGACGTTCTAACGACTCTGCCAATTCGTCGCCACCGTGGTCAATATGGTTAACCAAATTCTTACTAGGAAGTGCTCCAGCACGGCCGCAGTCTAATGACAAACCAGTAACGAACTAAAATAATAATTGTTTCTACTTTTTGGCACAAGGCCAGCAATTACCCAGTATGTTACTGGTACTTTATTTTATCGACCCCGTAAGGATGAAAGGTAAAGTTAACCTCGGCGGGATTTGAACTCAGATCGTTAAGGGACGTAACTATGCTGGAAAGCATGGTGTCTGACCCTCTACCGATACTGCCAATAATAATTGTTTTTACTTTAGGCACAAGGCCAGCAATTAACCAGTGCTTTACTGGTACTTTATTTTATCGACCCCGTAAGGATGAAAGGCAAAGTCAACCTCGGCGACTGCCAATAATAATAATAACTGGCTATAGTCAGACATCTAAAAAGAATTCTTCGCCGACAGCCAAACAAAAGGACAGGAACTCTAGTTTGACAAAGTAAAAGTGGAACGTTAAGCTCAAAGATCACCACATCTTTTATCCTGTGTGTCTAACATAAACAGAGAATAGCATGCTTTATGGTATTCGTTCCGGGTTCTCTGCGCTCTTTCAGTTCAAATCTGGCCATGGTCAACTTCGCGTTTCATCCTACCAAAGTCGATAGAAAAACTACCAGTCTAGTACTGGGGTCGATTTTCCCTCTATATCTTTTTCACTCTCTTTTCTTCGCTGGAAGAAATCGGGATGGGCTCCGCCGGGTTTAAAATACAAATGACGGCACCTCTACAACTCCATCGGGGTTACAGGTACATACATACATAATATGCATATATACATAACATGCACACATACATACGTACATACATATATTCATGCATGCATGCATACATACATACATACATAACAAGCATATGTATATGTGTGTATGTATTTGCGTACGTGCGCACACGTGTGTGTGTGCATGTGTGTGCTAAAATCGTTCCGATTTCCCTTCAATAGCTGACACTGATAATATGCAACATCAATAAAATTTACTATAATTAACGAATAAATCACGACAAACTGACAGGTGAATGGAGAAAGAAATACTGATGTGCCTGTTGTGGTTTATGTTTAACCCTAGGTCAGTCAACATCGAGAAGACCTATGACGATCAAGCAGATGATTAAAGGATTTCCAGCAGTGAACACCCCGGCTTTTTTTACTGTGCCGTGAACTAAGAGCCCCGTTATCCAATGTGGCCTTTTTTAAAGGCAGTAGGGCGCAATTTGAAGTGAATTTGGCCACTATTTCTAGCAGGACTTGTTGCTTGCTACATAAAGGTGTGTTGTGTTTAGGAAGGAAATTATATATGCACTACATTGAATGAGGTGGAGAGATAGAGAGAGAGGAAGAGAAAGATAGATAAACCTATTGATAGAAAGAGAGAGAGAGGGGGAAGAAAGAGAGGCCGATAGATAGATAATTCGATTGGACACATAATTAGAAAGATAGATTGACAGTTAGATATAAACTGACGGATACACAGAGATAGATAATCTATCTATCTATGTATACATCTAGAGAGAAAGAGAGAGACCGATAGATAGATTGATGAACAGGTAATTAGACAGATATAGACAGAGAGATAAACAGAGAGAGAGAGAGGGGGGGGTGAGACCGCATGTTTGTGAGGTTTCCTTTCGCTTATTAAATACAAATAATAAATGTTTCTTACCCCGCAATGAGTACGAGTAGATCGCTCAAAGTCGTATAAAAGAGACCAGGTAACAGAAAATACTATTCCAAAAACCGGTAAAAAAGCGACAACGCTGGCAATGACCGGTGCCGTCACTCTGATGTAAATTTGTGGTTCTTGTTGCCTATTGTTACGACTGAGAAGCGAAGCGTCTGCCATTTTTACAAGCACTGTTTAATAAACTTATTTTATCTGCTTTCTAACACCGGAGAATAAGAACTGTCATTGATTAATAATGTTTATCTCCCTTGGACTAGTAAACCCGTGGCGACAACAAAGACGGTAATAGCGTTGAATTTATTTTAATTTTTTGAGTTGGAAAGGAGATGGATTAGCAGAATCGATATAACAATATTTAATCCTGTATGTTCTCCGACGCTCTACCGATACTGCCAATCCACCAATGATAATAATAATTGTTTCTACTTTTGGCACAAGGCCAGCAATTATCCCAGTGTAATACTTGTTTCTATTTTAGGCACAAGGCCAGCAATTACCCAGTGCATTACTGGTACTTTATTTTATCGACCCCGTAAGGATGAAAGGCAAAGTCAACCTCTATCGACCCCGTAAGGATGAAAGGCAAAGTTAACCTCGGCGGGAATTGAACTCAGACCATAAAGGGCCGTAACTCTTTTCTGCAAAGCATGGCGTCCGACCCTCTACCAATACTGCCAATCCACCTCCCGAATCGATATAATGTCAGATAACATGCCATTGTGGTATTTGTACTGGCTCTTTACATTCTGAGTTCAAATCCCACCGAGGTCAATTTTGCCTTTCATCTTCCCAGAGTAGATCAAATAAAGTAGCAACTATGTACTGAGGTTGATTTTTATCAACTTTGCCCTTCCCCAAGATTTGTTGGCCAGGTGCCTAAATTAGAAATCAATTTTTGGAGTCCAGAGTTGGTACGCTATATATATATATACCAGGATTACTGGATATATGAACAACCATACGACATGACTAATATAGGAAATGAATTATGTGTATGTATATGAATGATTGCATAAATTTTAAAGAGTTACATATATATTTGAGATGTGTGCGTATGTGTATCATCATCATTATAATCATAATCATCATCTCTGCGATTTGAGATCAGCACTCATTACCTCCGCCCAGTTCTTCCTTGGTCTACCTCTACTGCGGCTTCTTTCCACTGGGATTTCCTGGCATTTCTTCATCCAGCGATCATCCTCCACATACAATCTTCTCTCTTCTACACCACTTCAGATTCCTCTTAAACCCAGTTTCACCTTCATTTAATCCAATCTCTGTCTCTCTCTCACACACATACATTGTACATCCAGTGAAGCATAGCTGCTTAATTTCTCTCTAGCTTATGCGTGTCTTCTGCAGTCACTGCCTGTGTTTCACTACCATGCAACATCGCACTTCACACAAGCGTCATACATTCATCCTTTTGTACATAGGGAGAAACCTTTTGTTGTCAACAGTGAAAGTAGCACTCTAAATTTGTTCCATCCTATTTTATTATAGTTATTATGCTCATGGAGCACCACCTCCACTGCTCTTTGGGTCACCTAGATAATAGAAACTATCAACCACTTGTATATGATGGAAAAGGTTTATAACACTGATACTCTTCCCATTGATTACATCTGTCCATCTACATACAAAGTCATCCCATCCTGTTATCCCACTACATCTTTTGTTTATTCAAGATTTAGAGGGGTTTAACCCTACAAAAGACTAGCAACCTGTCCAGGGGTAGGGAAGTCTATTACTCTCAGTTGATTCATGCCATGAAACTGGGATAAGCACTGGCCTGAGTAACTACCTGGCTTGAGACAAACTTTTGGCTTTAGACTAGACATTGTATAGAGTTCATGCCTATTCCTTTTCTAATTGTTAACCATCTTGCCAACAACAACCCTGAGTACCTTTTTGATTTCCATGCGTCTAACACACGTGGGCATGCCTACAAAGTCAGAAAACAGCACAGTTTCCATGACTTTCGGAAACATTTTTTCAAGCTCAGAGTTGCTGAAGCATGGAACAAACTACCTGTATTAGTTGTTAGCTGTCGAAACACTGCATCCTTTAAAACCTCCATGTTTCCTGAGATTCGCCAACACTACACCTAATATTCCCCCTCCATACACACCCACACATGTATATCATGACTCATACACTATTCACTTCCCTGACATTTTTATATTATTCTATGTACTAATCATGCACCTTTGATGAGTTGTAGTATACCTGAGCACTGTACACAATAATTTCATTATCATTATCATTATCATACATATTGAGCAGGGCCACTTCCCTGAAGGGATCAGGGTCCTACCTTCTTTCCTACTTACTAGCACTTTAGTTTTGGCTAAGTTTACACTCAGCCCTTTGGATTCCAAATTCTGTTTTCATACTTGGAACTTATTCTTTAGTTCTTTTATGGATTCAACTATAAGGATCAGGTCTGTGCATCAACACACTTCTCCTTGTCCTCCTCCTCTTTCAATCTTTTCTATATTTCATCTGCCTGTTACTCACCTTGTGGACTGTCTCTCTGCTGACCACTGGCTGCTGGTCTCTGTCTTCTGAGGTATTTTCGCCCATCGCGGTCAGTATTTAGCCATTTTAACAGCTGTTCAAGCGATGAATTTTTTTTATTTTATATATATTCAAATATACCCTCACTTCAGAGACAACATTGTTTTTTCATCTAACTTTATGTATGTATATATATACAGGGTGCCCCCCCCCCACAAATATATACACACTTTAACAGCATTCTAATCAAAGTGTGTATACATTTTTTGGGGACACCTTGTATATGTGAGTCCCAGGTTTGATCAGGGGGAACCACAGTTAGTAAGGTACTCAATACATTAGTAGAGTGTAAGCATCATATTTAATATAGAAATGGCTTCTACAGTACTAGAACTGTTTCATCCCTGATGATTTATTTTGAATGAAATAGTTCTAGTTCTGTAGAAGCCATTTCTATATGAAATATGATATGTATATGTGTGTGTGTGTATATATATATATATATAGTCGATCAACAAGATCCCAGACCTCATTTGCTTAATGAGTGAGGTGGAGCTCATCAAATTGGACCGAGGAAACAATGTCTCCATTGGTCTTTCCAATTGCTAATACTATCCAGGAAGAAGGAGCAACGTGAAATAAAGTGTCTTGCTCAAGGACGTAATGCATCGCCCCATCTAGGAATCGAAATCACAGCCTCACGATTGCAAATCCAATTCTCTAACAACACAGCCACACACTTTCACTATATACATAATAATTATCATTTCTACTTTTGGCACAAGGCCAGCAATATAAAGGGCCATAACTCTATGATGTAAAGCATGTCATCCAA
The DNA here is from genome assembly GCA_964016885.1 of Eledone cirrhosa. Taxonomy (NCBI): domain Eukaryota; kingdom Metazoa; phylum Mollusca; class Cephalopoda; order Octopoda; family Eledonidae; genus Eledone; species Eledone cirrhosa. The sequence continues at coordinate 64,895,404 of OZ024743.1, forward strand.
CCTTCTACCGATACTTGCCAAATAATAATTGTTGTTTCTACTTTTGGCACAAGGCCAGCAATTATACAGTGTATTACTGGTACTTTATTTTATCAACCCAGTAAGGATGAAAGGCAAAGTTAACCTCGGCGGGATTTGACCTCAGACCATAAAGGGCCGTAACTCTTCGTAATGTTACAAAGCATGGCGTCCGACCCTCTACCGATACTGCCAATCCACCGCCTATTATGCCAATCCACCTCCCATAATAATAATACTGGGCAGTTTGATGTACCCCTTCCCTTACTTTCACTATTTAATGTTTTTCGCTTTCATTTTTTTTTTATTGCAAACTAATAGTCCATTGAATAAAATTTTGATTAAAAAAAAGAATTATTTTTGGAATGAAAATCAATGCTGCCAAGACTGTGACACTCGTCCTCTCAAAAAAGCCTGGGCAGTGCACTCTACATGTGAGTGGAGTTCCACTGAAGCATGTGGAGAGGTTCAAGTATTAGAAGGCAGGAGGCTGAATTAAGTGCAAGAATTGCAAGGGCTGGTATAGTAATACACCAGCTTCAACATTCGGTAATCAGAAGAAGAAAGGTAGGTGTAAAAGCCAAACTCGGTATCTTCAATGGTCATGAATCTTGGGTAATGACCGAAGGAATACGATCATGAATACAAGCGGCCGAAATGGAGTTACTCGATAGAATAACGAATTGAGATATCACAGCTCTGATACTATGGGCATGTAGTTAGAATGTCTCAAGAAAGAATCACTCGACAGATTTAACGGGTGAAACCAACAGGTAGGAGACCCCGAGCAAGATGGTTGGATAACATCCATGAGCTTGGCTGGACTCGCTTGGGGATCCAGCTGGATCAGTTGCTTCTGTCAGTACCAGCTGACAGGAGTATTTGATGACTGTGCCCCCACGACCCTCTCAGGAATAGGTGGACGAAGAAGAAATAGAAGAGTTGCCTCCCCTGCTATTTTTTTTTTTTTAAGAATTGATTCTCGTTGCAGTATTTAATTAAAATTTCTTGGTTCACAAGATTAAATGTATATGTACTAATACTATCCTCTAGTTTTCACACTGAGTATATCTCTGGTTCTTATTAACCATAACAAAATGACACATGTGTTTGTATATTTATATAGTATCTCTGTCTGTAATTCTTTAAGATTTACACACACATACATATATATATATACACAATGCATCTCAGTCATGATGCTACAATCTTCAGACCTAATAATATGCCATGTGTGTTTGTAAGATAACCAACACTAGCATATATACTACCTTAGGTAACATGTAGCTGTGTTGAAAATGTATTTATAATATACTTTAGCTCTGTACTTAATATAGAGCATCTTTCCTTTATCTAGTCTATGGAAACTCTTGTCACTATATATATACATTCCTTTTATTATGATTAAATAGTGAGTCTTGTTACTCTCGAGTTTCATCCGATGACCCTGTGACAAACATACAAAACTCCCGAGTAACAAGACTCACTATTTAGCCTTAATAAAATGACTATTAAAGACTTCGGTATTGAGTACTCTTTTCTCTCACATACGTATATAGGCATAGGTTAATTATAACGTTCGCGAAAGTGAAAGTCAATTTTCTGACAAGTGAATGTGTTTGTTGTTTTTTGTTACATTGAAAATTACGATACAGTTTGTTTATTTACAACAGGTCTCTATAGTGATATGGTGTTAATTAGTATTCCGTGTGTGATTATTTTCTCTTATATATATATGTGTGGGTGTGTATATGTGTGTATATATATGTGTGTCTGTATGTATATATATATGTGTGTTTGTATATATATATGTGTTTGTGTCATCATCATCGTTTAGATGTTTTTGTAATATCTTGCCAAAGTTGGCACCAACTATCTGTCCCCCAAAGAAATTAAGGCCGGGTCATAAGAAGGACAGAGAATGATAAGGGATTTGGGTCAGAGGGGCAGCTTGGGGTCAGAAAGGCAGATAGGCGTCAGAAGGGCTGGGAAATTTTTTTAATTTTTTAAACGAAGCACCGTTATATGCAACAAACGTCTAACTATGTAGTTATTTTTAAAAAATGTATTTCTTTCAACACACAATGTCATTTTCCGTACACACAATACACAAAAAAAGAAAAAGAAAAAATAATCACGCACGCAATACTAAAAAACAAACACATTCACTTGTCAGAAAATTGACTTTCACTTTCGCGAACGTTATAATTAACCTATGCTCGTATATATATATATAGAATCAGTAAATTTGTATTCCAATGTTACTAAGTAGTTGTATTCGATGGAGTCAACCGACGTCGGAGATTGCTCAACGTATAATAAAGTGTGTTTTAAAATCCGGAGAAAATATGGAGAAGTTTATGAAACGGAAATGTGGGTATAAAGAATTTATTAGGTAACAATTGTTTCTATAGTGTATGGGTTACCTATACCTCGCTATTTGAATAATATAAAAATATTATCATAAACCGAAGGTACACTGTAAGCAAACACACGACATGGTGTGTTTGCTTACAGTGTACCTTCGGTTTATGATAATATTTTGATATTATTCAAATAGCGAGGTATAGGTAACCCATACACTATAGAAACAATTGTTACCTAATAAATTCTTTATACCCACATTTCCGTTTCATAAACTTCTTCTCTCTCTCTCTCTCTCTATATATATATATATATATATATAGAGAGAGAGAGAGAGAGAGAGAGGGGGGGGGGGGGAAACAAAACACAGGAGAGTATATATATATATATGTGTGTGTGTGTAAAAGGTAAACAGAAATAACACAATCGGTACAGTATATGGAAGGTATATATTAGGTTAACGCTTGATATAGCAGGAATATATATATATATATTCCCTAAACTTAGCAACGTAACCTCAATATCCACATACATACACTCATTAAAATCAAGTAATATACCATACACCTTAAAATGGGAAGTAATAACTTAGGCCCCTTCATATAGACCACCTAACAAATTTTGTAACCTTTGCATCCTCGAGTCTAAAAATATTATTCACTCTAACCTTAGCCTACTAAATAGGAAATCAGAGATCTTCTACACGTGTCCACATTACCATAGATTCTCGTTCCACTACTTCAAACCTAGCAACTAATAATAATAATTGTTTCTACTTTTGGCACAAGGCCAGCAATTATTCAGTGCATTATTGGTACTTTATTTTATCGACCCCGTAAGGATGAAAGGCAAAGTTAACCTCGGCGGGATTTGAACTCAGAATGGCAAGGGCCGTAACTCTATGCGTCAAAGCATGGCGTCCGACCCTCTACCGATACTGCCAATCATAATAATGATTTCTTTATTGGCCACAAGGGCTGACATCAAGAAAAACATCACAGACGGAACAGGACGGTACGATGTGGGTTTTGTGCGTGTAAATATTTTTATTATTTATATAAGAAAAGAAAAAAAAGACATAAAACATATATATATATAAACAATAAAATGAAAATTGAAACAATGAAAACTTCCCCAATAGGGGGGAAACCTCCGAGGGTTACTCGTGGCGAAAACCACACAAAAGACCACGGCCACTCTGACTACCAGGGCAAGCGCTCTCTCTCAATTTTTCCATTTCTCAAACTACAGACGTATATTCAGAGTGATCCCGTTCACTCGCACCATTCTCAACAAACTTGCTAGAAGGCAGCACTTGCCTCTCCACCCTGATTTTCCTCTTCAAGTGAAACTTGAAAAAGTTAATTAGGGATTCGCCGAAGAGGAAAGTGTTTGTCTTTAATCCTTTTAACCTTGTCCACCACACAATCTCTTTCGCCATGGCCACCAGGCAGATGAAAACCGCCTGCCCTTCCTCCTCGAAGGCAGACAGCGAGACCATCTGCACAATGGACTCAGTCGACAACCGGATCAGTCCCACACGCGACAGCAACTGTTCGACATAGCTCCACAAGTCAGCAATGCTCGGGCACTGAACGAGTGCGTGCACAACGGTTTCGTCGCTATGCGCGCATCTCGGACAGGCTCGGCTGACGGCACTTCCGTGCCTGTAGAGCTTATCTCGAACCGGCAGCGCTCCCCGGTAGCACTGCCAGGCCAGGGATTTTTGGAAGTTATCCATAGGCCCCGGGCTGAAAGTTCTCCGGAAGAGAGCAAACAGCTGATCTTGTTCGACGCCCAGGATCTCTCCGAGAATGTCGTCGCTCTTCCCCTCCACTAGTCCTCTATAGAACGCCGAGGTGGATGTTCCACCGATACTGGTGCCCAACTGGCAGAGGGCAGTGAGCGCCTGGAGACATTCCAGTTTCCAAGCGCTATCCCTTGGTCTTTTTCTGACCCAGGACTGCAGCTCCGTCAAGGAGACGAGCTGTGGGAAAATGTGCCTGGCGAACAGCGACCACACCCGTTCACCATCAAGGAAGCACCAGAGATGTCGCAGCCTCGGCGCATGTTTGCGCATCATCAGCCATGGCATGCCCAGTCCTCCACGCAACGGGTGTTGACAGCAGATGGATCGTCTGACCATGGGAGCGCGTCCCTTCCACAAAAAGCGGAAGAGGAGGCGCTCCATTTTGGTGAGAGTTGGGCCTGAGCAAGGGACGACGGTGAGGCGGTAGCAGATGACGGATGCGATGTACGCATTCGCCACTTCCGCCCGGCCTTTCAGGGACAGCTTCCTCTCAGCCCATTTCTGGGTGAGGGAGGCCACCCTGCTCGTCACCTCGTTCCAGTTTTTCTCCATCTGGAGGTCCGGTCCGAACCAGACCCCGAGCAATTTAACCGGTCCGTCCGTCCAACGCCCCACGACGCTCTCGGACGGCATAGACTTGCCTCTCCAGGTGCCTAGCTGCAAGCCCACCGACTTTTCCTGGTTTATCTTTGCTCCTGTCACCGCTTCGTATTCCTTGAGAGCGGTGCCGAGCATCTGGACGTGTCTGGTGCTCGACACCACCACGGTGACGTCGTCAGCGTAAGCCAACTCGGATTTCCCGCATCCTAGTTCGCGTGGGACGCCCCTCATCGCCCCCAGTTTGTGCAGTAACGGCTCGAGAGCCAATATGTACAAGAGGGACGAGCGGGGACAACCCTAGCGGACTGAGCGCATGATGCTGAACGGCTGCGACAGGTGACCGTTCACCCTCACAACTGAGCAGATGTCGCTGTACATTGCTGCGATCCAACGCCTGAAAACGGGCCCGAAACCGGCTGCCACGAGGACCGCCGCCAGGTACCGATGGTCGACCCTATCGAATGCTTTGGATTGATCCAAGTTGATCAGGGCCCCACCCTTGCCAGGTTCCTTAACCACCCTCTCTATGATGTATCGCATGAGGTGGAGGTTGTCGTGTATGGATCTGTCCGGAATGGCGCATATCTGCGCCTCTCCCACCAGACCCTTGACGACAAGCGCCAACCTCGTTGCTAACACCTTGGCCAAAATCTTGAACTCTGCGTTTAGCAGGGTTATGGGCCTGAAATTATCAATAACATCCCCCTTGTTCGGGTCTTTTCTCAGCAGCGCCACTGCTCCGCGGCTCACAAAACTGGGAATGCTCCCGTTCTGCTGCCAGTTGCAGTAGACGTCTGCCAAGAAGTCACCGAACAAGTCTGGCATAAATGCATAAAGCTCGTAGGGCAGACCATCTAAACCTGGCGATTTACCTCTTGTGCAGTTAGCCATCGCTTCCCGTATTTCACCGGCTGTTATTGGCTTTTCGCAACACTGTGCTGCGGTCGTCGAGAGCCGAGGCAGTCCATCGAGGTATGCACTGAAGTCCATGCCCCGATCCAGGCCGCCGCCGCTCCCGAACAGTTCAGCAAAGTGCTGCTGAAAAGCTTCACACCACCGCTCATGTTCGAGCATCACGCACCCATTTTGGTCAGGCAAAGACCAAATTGTGGCTTTGTTGCCACGTCGCGCCTCTGCCACCCGGGCCCATTGGACGGCTCTTGTCCCCTCGTGTTTCAGAGCACGCGCTCTAGCTCTGACAACGCAGCCTTCGTGTTTTGCGTTGAAGAATTGGTCGAGTGCCAATCTCGCCGCAAGCACGTCGGTTGCGATGCCTGTCCTAAACGCCTCTTCTAGCTTTCTGACTAGCTCTCCTTCTACTCTATTTTCCTCTATCACTACTCCTTTGCTAAACCTAATCGACTCTACTTTAATTGCCCTTTTCAGGGCGAACCACCACCTATTGTTGACGACCGCTCCCGTCAACGCCCGCTTAACTAATACGCTAATCCGGGTCTGTAGGCCTTGCGCGCCGGGAAAGACGCGTTCAGCTTCCATTAACCAGGCCCTTGTCTATGAAGTCTGTCTATGTCGATCTCACAGTTCACAAATTTGTGGTCTGTGTAGTCGACTATTTTAAATTGTGGACAACTTATACTAGCCTTATCTAGTTCTCTGCTGAATACCCTATCTAGATACGATCTGGATGACCCGATACGGTTTGTCCATGTCCACATTGGCACATTCGGTTGATCCAGTCGATACCTGTCAGACAGTTCAAAACGTCTGAGCAGGTTGGTGAGGCTCTTGCACCCTCCTCCCCTATCCACTAACCCCACACGATCACAGCGTGCATCCAAGATACCGTTCCAGTTGCCCACTAACACTAAAGAGCGGGACGTTCCAAGAAAGGTCTCTAGACGTCTGAAGAAATCTGGCCGTCCTGCCTCTGTTGGGGCGTAGACGGCTACTAGCCTGAAAGCATTGCCTTCGCTGCCGGTCACGTCCAGCACCTCCGACTTACCTTCTGGGTCCAGGAAGATGGCCCGTATCGCGAGATCCAAGCCTCTCCGAAAAAGGACGGCAACCCCTCCCCCCGATCCTGGACGGCTGGGAGATGCGTATACATCGTAGCCGCCGAAGATCGGTGCGAAGGCCCGTGCCTCAGAGATTCTGGTTTCACTGATGGCCACCACATCTATGTTTAGTGACCTGAGGTCATTGAGCAGGTGACCCTGCTTCCAAGATGACCCCAGGTCACGTGCATTTATACTGCCTATTCTGAGTACAGCCATGTTGGATGAGAAGCGGGGCAAATGAGAAAGGGTCACTTACCTTGTTCGTGTGGTGAAGGGACAGTAGAACCGTCCCTTTCGCTGGTCATGGGTGTTTCCAATAGGATGTCAGTGTATATCCTCTTGGTAACCGTCCCTCTGAAGTCTCCAACTGCGTTGGGGAATTTTTGTTTTAAAGGTTTGTACTGTTCTATTGAGATTTCGATGATGCTTATGTTTGTCGGGAGAGTTCTTGGTGTTGGTGGGGTGTAATAGTTTTTTTCCGTGATGTCTGTGTGCTGCTTTATATATTTTATGAGTTCTTTTTTTGCTATGTTTATGGCTGTGTACTTTTTGGGGGGAGGGTGATTTTGTTGCCGTTTTCTTCTTGTTGCTGTTTGGTGTGTGTGTCTTGTTGTGTTTGCGTTGTTGGTGTTTGTGGTGGTGTTGCTGCAAGTTTCCTTGCTGCCTTTACCCCTCTTTGTATGCCTTCGCTTTTGGAGGGTGAATCTAAGGGTTTTTTTGTTTTTTGTTTTTTGTGGCAGACTGTTTGCCACATCACTCCCGCCTCAAACTCCATGTCGGATTCTGTGGCGTCTGGGAGAGGTATGTGCTTCACGGCTGTTGGTGGTGGTAGTGGAGCCCTCTTCGCCAATTTTGTTGCTGGTGTAGCTATTTCAAATGTAGCTATTGGTGTTGCCGCTACTGATGATGTTGCTTTAGTTATCCGTGGCCTTGGTACGGGTGCTACGGACGTTGCCCTCCTACTCACCGTGGAAGGGGCTTCTTCGTTTGTTGCCTGTCCTGCTCTTGGTAGCAGCGGACCAGGTATTGGAAGGAGAGGGGCCCTCTTCGGTGTCTTCTGCGGACAAAAGGCCCTGAGGTGACCTTTCGACCCACAGAGATAACACTTTGGCCGTCTTCCTTCTACACTTGTAGCAGTTGCCTCCCTTGTTGTGACTCACAACCCCAATAGATTTACATCTAGACGGGACTCACAGAGATAGCCGCACGCCAGAGAAAACGTTTCTCGCCAAGGATTCTTCAGCCTTATGCTATATTCTCCTATTTGCCGGTTTAAAAATTTACCACGTAAATTTGCCGTTGAAAACTGCGCATTTATTCAGAATACTTATTTCTTTGGTCGCTGGCCTCTTGACCCTTCCAGGTCAACGCATTCTCAACATCGACCATCAACTTCGGCTGTTATTTCTAGCACTTTGCGCAACTCATTTTTTCTAAAAAATTTTTTTTTTTACTGTGAATTTAAACACCGAATACGCTCACTCCGCGAGACAACAACATCAACAGCAACACAGCTTCACCAACAACCAAAACCAGCAGAACAAGCCAGAGAATTTATTTTTGCAGCACTCTTCCTGTGAGAAAATCCATTCGGAGGTTGGAAATTTCACGATATACCACAGAACAGAAACCACCTGCATTCATTCTCTGGAACACACTTTCTTTCCTGCTGTCATGTGATTGCACACCTGTGAACTATATTTTGTACATTTGAACTTTGAGCTCTTCTCTTACTTTATTGCATTGTATCTTTGGGTGATGGATAGATAGATGTCCAGTCGTTCTCTGGCCAAGAGCGGTTGGCTACCTTGACATCTATCATTGATTTTTGCAACAGTCTTTTGTCGTAATTTTCATTCCTGTTACAACATTCTCGCCAACTTGCTACATATTTCATTCGATTTTTATATTCTAAAATTCTGGCGGGAGGTTATGTAGCAGTTGCCTCCCTTGTTGTGACTCACAACCCCAATAGATTAACATCTAGACGGGAAGTAGAACCCTTTCTGTAACTTCCGGTCAGAACCCTATAAAACTAACAACTTTAAGTTCTCACTCTCTCTTTTGCCCTTCCGGCGCCTGGCCTTCGCCAGGCGTCTTCTGCCAGCCGCGTTTGCCTGGCAATCAAAACGGTAACTCATTACTTTGCTTCATTCTTTCGTTTATTCATTGACATGTCAACTATACTGTTAAATTGTTGATTAAATATTATACACACAAACGATGTCTCCTTGTTACATTCATACACCGCTAGTTCTAGGGAGTTGGAGTCCTCCCTCGAAGTCTATGATATCGGGGATAGCCTCGATACATTCCTGGTCAGTTTGTATAAGCATTTGCATGCCTATACCTGACTAGTTCTCTCTCCCTGTTTTTCTACTTGCAGCATGGTCGCCCTGTTCTCAATTCCAGTAAGGACAGACGCGTCCAGCCAAGGTATGGGCACGTCGGGTGGGACCTGGGTCACTTTGACCCTCACAATTTTCTGCCCGCAGTAGGAGGGCACCAAGACTAACTCCTCACTCTTTAGGGTTTCCAAAGAGTGAGACTTTGCTTCCTGGGGGGTTGCGAAAAGTACGTCTACTGTGGCGTACTTTCTTCCTTGGGTGATGTGGGTTTTGCGTGCCCAGACGCACCCCAAGGCCTTTTGGATTTGAGCCTCCGTGGCTCTCGTCACTCGATGTGAGATTTTGCTTACGGTGCGGTAAGTCACCGTCCGTAGCTGCTGGTCCTTGAAAAAATCGGGTGGAGGTTTCAGGAAAACTCTATTTGCGCTTCTTGTCACCATGGCCCTTGCGACTGCCATCTCCTCCTCTGTGACTAACACTGTCTCGATATTTCGGGCGACACCTGCAAAAGAAGTGGTCCCTTTTTCAGCAGCACCACTATTGCTGCCGCTACTGATCTTACTGGTGGTGCTGAGGTCGCTATAACAGGTATCGGTGTCATTGTTGTTCTTTTCGCTGGTACAGATGTTGGTGTTGTTTTCGTTGATACTGTTGCTGCTGTTACTGTTATTGTGGCTGTTGTTATTATTGTTGTTTTTGTTGATACTGTTCCTACTATTATTGTTGTTGTGGCTGTTGTTATTGTCGTTCTCGACCTTACCGCTGTTATTTTTGTTATTGTCGTTCTCGACTTTACCGCTGTTATTTTTGGTGTTGTTGTTGGTGATGTTGTTGGTGTTATTGTTGGTGTTGTTTGTGTTAGAAATATTTGGTAATTTTAAATCTGTAACAATCATTTTTTCCTTTGTAATATTTTCGTTTATATTTACCTCCGCTGGAACGCTGTCTTGTTGACATGCTGATAAAGTCTCCCTCTCTCTGTGTTGTCTGACAGCGCTCTCTCTCTTTTTTGTGTTATCCACGTTGAAATTTTTCAAAAAAATATTTTTACACAAATACGAATACGACACCCCGTAAAGGGGTGCCGTATTATTTACTAGTGAACCCCTGTATTAGGTGGGTCACTTCTTCTAAACTTTTATCAAATCTAAAACTTGAATAAAAGGTTTAGAACGGTTGAAAAAGAGGTAAAACGTTGAAAGAGACTGGAGGCGATAAGAAGCGTGGCTTCACGAACAATAATAATAATAATAATAATGTTTTCTTTATTAACCACAAAGGTTTACATAAAGTAGACATTAAGGACAGTACAGGACAATACAGGACGGTACAAATGGGCATTTCTGCGTGTAAAAAAAAACAGAGGATGTAATAAAAATAACAATGAAAAATTCCCCAATAGGGGGGAGACTTCCGAGGGACATTTGTGGAGAAAGCCCATTAAAAGACCACAGTGACCCTGACCACCAGGGCAAGTGCCCTCTCCTAGTTTTCCACCTTTAATTTACAGACACATACTCAGAGTAGGCCCATACTTGCTTCTCTCACCCATCTTTCAACAAAATGCTGGGAAGAGAGCACTTCCCTCTCTACCCTGATTTTCCTTTTCAAATGAAATTTGAAAAAGTTAATCAGGGCATCACCGAAGAGGTAAGTTCTCGTCTTCAGCCCTTTCAAACGTGTCCACCATACTATCTCTTTCGCCATGGCCACCAGACAGATAAAAACTGCCTGCCCTTCCCGGCTAAAGGAAGAGGGCGGGGTAATCCTCATGATGGACTCAGCTGATAGCCGGATCCGTCCTACACGTGACAGCAGGTGTTCGACATAAACCCACAAGTCAGCAATGCTCGGACACTGGGCGAGTGCGTGCAGGACGGTTTCGTCGCCCTGCGCGCATCTCGGACATGCCCGGCTGACGGCACCTCCATGCCTGTAGAGTTTATCCCGAACTGGCAAAGCTCCTCAGTAGCACTGCCAGGCCAGGGATTTCTGGAAGTTGTCCATAGGCCCCGGCCCGAAAGTCCTTCCGAAGAGATTGGCTAGTTGATTTTCGTCGACGCCTAGAGTTTCTCCAAGTACGTCGTCGCTCTTCCCCTCCACTAATCCCCTATAGAACACCAAGGTGGAGTTTCCACCGATCACATTGCCCGATTGGTCGAGGGCTGTGAGCGCCTGAAGACATTCCAGTCACCAACCGCTCCCTCTCGGTCTTTGCTTGACCCAGGACTGCAGCTCCGTCAAGGAGACGAGCTGGGGAAAGACGTGTCTAGCAAACGGCGACCACACCTGATCACTGTCGAAGAAGAGGTGGAGATGTCGTAGCCTGAGCGCGTGTCTGCGCATCATCAGCCACGGTATGCCCAGCCCACCACGTAGCGGGTGTTGACAGCAGATAGACCGCCTGACTATCGGAGCGCGTCCCTTCCACAAAAAGCGAATGAGCAAACGCTCCAGCGCAGTCAGGCGGGGCTTAGGACAAGGTACGACGGTCAGGCGGTAGTAGATGACGGACGCGATGTACGCGTTAGCCACCTCCGCTCGACCTTTCAGGGATAGCTTCCTCTCGGCTCATTTCTGGGTGAGAGAAGCCACCCTGCTCGTCACCTCGTCCCAGTTTTTATCCGTCTGGAGGTCCGGACCGAACCAGACCCCTAGCAATTTAACCGGTCCGTCCGTCCAGCGCCCGACGACGCTGTTGGACGGCATGGACCTGCCTCTCCAGGTGCCGAGCTGCAGGACCACTGACTTTTCCTGGTTGATCATTGCTCCTGTCACCGCTTCGTATTCTCTTAGTGTAGTGCTGAACGCCTCGATGTGTTTGGCGTTCGACACCACTACGGTGACATCGTCCGCATATGCTGACACGGATCTTCCGCATCCTAGTTCGCGCGAGACCCCCTCAACGTCTCCAGTTTGTGCAGTAATGGTTCGAGAGTCAATACGTACAAGAGGGACGAGAGGGGACATCCTTGGCGGACCGAGAGCATGATGTTGAACGGTTCCGAAAGGTGACCGTTCACTCTCACCACAGAGCAGATGTCGCTGTGCATGGCAGCGATCCAGCCTCTGAAGACGGGCCCAAATCCAGCCGCCCTCAGGACTGCCACTAGGTAACGATGGTCGACCCTATCGAAAGCTTTCGACTGATCTAAATTGATCAAGGACCCATTCGTGCCAGGTTCCCTATCTACCCTCTCTACGATGTATCGCATGAGGTGGAGGTTGTCGTGGATGGATCTGTCGGGAATGGCGCACGTCTGCGCCTCTCCCACCAGACCACCAACGACCAGCGCCAACCTATTTGCTAGCACCTTGGCCAAAATCTTGAACTCTGTGTTTAGCAGAGTTATGGGCCTAAAATTGTCTATGTTATCTCCCTTGTTCGGATCCTTTCTCAGCAGCGCCACCGCTCCTCGGCTCACAGAGCTGGGAATTCTCCCGTTCTGTTGCCAGTTGCAGTAGACGTCCGTCAAGAGGCCCCCGAACAAGTCTGGCATTTGTACGTAAAGTTCATAGGGCAGACCATCCAAACCAGGCGATTTACCCCTTGTGCAGCCAGTCATTGCCTCCCGTACTTCAGCGGCTGTTATCGGCTTTTCGCAACACTCCGCCTCAGTGGCCGAGAGCCGCGGCAGTCCATCGAGGTAGACACTAAAGTCCATCCCTCGATCCGGCCCGCCACTGCCCCCGAACAGTTGAGCGAAGTGTCGCTGAAAAGCTTCACACATTTGCCCGGGATCGAGTACCATCCGCCCGTCGTGGTCCACCAAAGACCGGATCGTGGCTTTGTTGCCACGACGCGCCTCCGCCACTCGGGCCCATTGAACGGCTTTCGTCCCCTCGTGTCTGAGAGCACGCACCCTAGCTCTGACAACGCAGCCTTCGTGCTTTGCATTGAAGAATTGGTCAAGGGCCAATTTCCCCGCAAGTACGTCGGTCGCGATGCCTTTGCTAAGCGCCTCGTCTAATTTTCTAACTAATTCTCCCTCTGCTCTATTTTTCTCTATTGCTAAAGCCTTACTAAACCTAATGGACTCTATTCTAATTGCTCTTTTCAGAGCAAACCGCCACTTGTTGTTGACGATGGCCCCCGTCAACGCCCGCTTAACTAGTTCGCTAATCCGGTCTCTGTAGGCCTTGCGCGCTGGTAAGGACGCGTTTAGCTTCCAGTAGCCGGGTCCTCGTCTATGAAGCCTATCTAAGTCAAGCACACAGATCACGAATTTGTGGTCCGTGTAGCTGACTATCTTGAATTGTGGGATCTTCTCAATACTTTTTTGGTCCGCTTGGATCAGGAGCTCCATCCCTGATCCGGACCAGTTCTCCTGCTTTTCTTTCGCTATTTCGATTATCTTGGTGTTGGCTTCGATGCCGGCGAGGACGGCAACTATTAGCCAGGGAATTTCGATGGCCGGTGGAACGTGGGTCACTCTGATCTTTATGAGTCTCTGGCCACAATAGCTTGGGACGAGTGTGAAGTCGTCACTTCTTAATGGGGCCATGGAGTGTTCTCTAGCCTCCTGTGGTGTTTCAAAGAACACGTCCACGGTTCCATATTTCTGCCCACGTCTGATGTGGGTTTTTTTATGCCCACACATGTCCCAAAGCTTTTTGGATTTGGGACGCGGATGCCCGTTTCACTCGGCGCGATTTTATATTAATTGTTCGATAAGACACGGTGCATAGGCGCCGATGCTCCATTTTATTAGGTGGGTGGTGAGGCTGACCATCTTTCTTTACCATTTTTTTTGGCTTCTTCTAATTCCTCATGAGTTACCTGAAATGTTTCGCACTGTTTTGCTACTCTGGCAAAACTCAGGGTGGTTTTCTTAATGTCATTGTTGCTGTTGTTGTTATCGTTATTTTTATTATTATTAATTTTAGTTTCAGTTGTGGTGGGGGTGGCGTCAGTGGTGTTCGGTGTGGAAGAGTTCATTTTGGTTGAATTCACTTCGATATCTCCAGTTAATTTATTTTTTTCTTTTGTTTCTGTTGTCGCGGTGGTGGTGGGGGTGGGGGTGTCGCGGTGGTGGGGGGTGGGGGTTGTCGCGGTGGTGGTGGTGGTAGTGGCGGCTTTAACACCTGCAATCATTGGTAATGGCGGGAAATGAATGTCTGCTTGAGACAAATTTGAAATATTGCTACTGCTTATATTTTTAGTGTTGGCAAACGTAGTAATATTTACAATGGTGGTGTCGGTGTGAGGTGTTAGTTTGTGAGGAAGGAGTGACTCTGAGTCATCCATGATTTTTCAAAGAAAATTTTTTGTTTGATAATTATAAAAGTTTAAATTTTGGGCTCAAGGCCCCAATCTTTTTGGGTGTCCTTTTCAGATAACAATGTATGTGCACTTATATACAGTTAACAATAAGAATTTTCCATGAATGGCAATTTTAAACAACTGAAAATAACAAACCTTTGCGGAGCTCACGACGATACGATTTACTACGTAGGTCGCCAATAATAATAATAATAATAATAATAATAATAATAATAATAATAATAATGATTTCTTTATTGGCCACAAGGGCTGACATCAAGAAAAACATTACAGACGGCACAGGACGGTACGATGTGGGTTTTGTGCGTATAAATATTTTTATTATTTATATAAGAAAAGAAAAAAGGACATAGAAACATATATATATATAAACAATAAAAATGAAAATTGAAACAATGAAAAATTCCCTAATAGGGAGGAAACCTCCGAGGGTTACTCGTGGCGAAAACCACACAAAAGACCACGGCCACCCTAACCACCAGGGCAAGCGCCCTCTCTCAATTTTTCCATTTCTCAAACTACAGACGTATATTCAGAGCAGTCCCGTTCACTCGGACCATTCTCGCCACATTCACCCACTTTCAACAAACTTGCTAGAAGGCAGTACTTGGCTCTCCACCCTGATTTTCCTCTTCAAGTGAAACTTGAAAAAGTTAATTAGGGATTCGCCGAAGAGGAAAGTGTCTGTCTTTAACCCTTTCAACCTTGTCCACCACACAATCTCTTTCGCCATGGCCACCAGGCAGATGAAAACCGCCTGCCCTTCCTCCTCGAAGGAAGACGACGAGACCATCTGCACAATGGACTCAGTCGATAACCGGATCAGTCCTACACGCGACAGCAACTGTTCGACAAAGCTCCACAAGTCAGCAATGCTCGGGCACTGAACGAGTGCGTACACGACGGTTTCGTCGCTATGCGCGCATCTCGAACAGGCTCGGCTGACGACGCTTCCGTGCCTGTAGAGCTTATCTCGAACCGGCAGCGCTCCCCGGTAGCACTGCCAGGCCAGGGATTTTTGGAAGTTATCCATAGGCCCTGGGCTGAAAGTTCTCCGGAAGAGAGCAAACAGCTGATTTTCTTCGACGCCCAGGATCTCTCCGAGAACGTCGTCGCTCTTCCCCTCCACTAGTCTCTATAGAACGCCGAGGTGGATGTTCCACCGATACTGGTGCCCAGCTGGCAGAGGGCAGTGAGCGCTTGGAGACATTCCAGTTTCCAAGCGCTATCCCTTGGTCTTTTTCTGACTCATGACTGCAGCTCTATCAAGGAGACGAGCTGTGGGAAAACGTGCCTGGCGAACGGCGACCACACCTGTTCACCGTCAAGGAACCACCAGATATGTCGTAGCCTCAGCGCATGTTTGCGCATCATTAGCCATGGCATGCCCAGTCCTCCACGCAACGGGTGTTGACAGCAGATGGATCGTCTGACCGTGGAAGCGCGTCCCTTCCACAAAAAGCGGAAGAGGAGGCGCTCCATTTTGGTGAGAGTTGGGCCGGAGCAAGGGACGACGGTGAGGCGGTAGCAGATGACGGATGCGATGTACGCATTCGCCACCTCCATCCGGCCTTTCAGGGACAGCTTCCTCTCGGCCCATTTCTGGGTGAGGGAGGCCACCTTGCTCGTCACCTCGTTCCAGTTTTTCTCCATTTGGAGGTCCGGTCCGTCCGTCCAACGCCCCACGACGCTCTCGGACGGCATGGACTTGCCTCTCCAGGTGCCGAGCTGCAAGCCCACCGACTTTTCCTGGTTTATCTTCGCTCCTGTCACCGCTTCGTATTCCTTGAGAGCGGTGCCGAGCATCTGGAAAAATAAATATAAAGACCAATGTCGGAGATAACACTAGACCACCACCTTGTAATTTATCCAACTAGACCTTCATTTATCCAACTAGACCGTCATTTATCCAACTAGACCGTTATTTATCCAACTAGACCTTCATTTATCCAATTGGACCTTCATGAATATTCATCTACACCTTAATTAAAAGACCACACTGACCTACATACAGTCAATAAACACCTGTTTGATCTATTACCTTATAATATAGACACCCTAATAAAGTCCCAATATACAACACCAACTAAATAGCAGACAACTGTGTATGACTCCAATTACTCCAGTATATATTGTGCAACTCACTATTCTGTCATAAAAAACTTCAACTATCTCTACACAATCAGTATGTTTGCATGTATGTATATATGTGTATATATATATATATGTGTGTGTGTATGTGCGTGCATGTGTATGTGTGTGTATGCAGATATGTGTGTGTATATGTTTATACATTATCACACATATGTATGTACCTTATATTATACATGCATATACTAACTATGTAAAAACTATCTAGTTATTATAAACTAAATTTAAAAAAATGTTTTTAACCCCCTCCACACAAGTTTAAAAGATAGCAATTATATAACCTAGAATATTTTATATTTTATATACTCTATATAGATTAATTTATAACACTACCACAATATTATAAAAACCCTTAGTTTATCAACAACCCCCTTTACAACTTCCTGTGTAAACTTATAAAATTAAGCAACCTAACGGTTTACCAACAGCTTAATAACGGTTAATACAAACCCTAGAAAGATAATTTGCAGATAAAAAATGCATAAGATATACCTCCAATAACAACATGGACAGTAATTCGGAGGAATTTACATTTAACAAACAAACACCTATTGACTATAAACGACTTAAAATAATCCATGGTTAATAGCTGTGAGTAACAAACAGCACATGCACAACAATACTAACTACAACACAAAAACACTTAAATGAAAATCACAAACCCGACTCTATCTAGCGCTTTACATTACACCTTACATAAAAAATACCTACATTATCACCACATGCCTCTCTAACAAATTGCACACTATCTTAAACATTTATAACAAATACAACACGCTTTAACACCCCACACAAAATATGTTTATTTCAACTGCATTATAACTCTTTCCTCATACATGCATTATTGACTGTATTGACTCCTGCATTGTACACCAATTTTCCTTGCTTATAACCTCTTTGCCTGTGTTTTTATTTGCCTGTGATTTTTTTGCTTGTGCTTTTTACTTTTACCTGTTACTCTTCCAACCAGTGCTGCCTGTAATTGTGTTATTTCAAGCGGAACATCTTTTTAACTCCTGACTCTCCACATGATGCCTTTGACACTAATAACAATTATGTACCCTAAATGTTCTAAATGACTAGGATTCTAGTTACACGTTTTCGACATTCCTTATGCTCCGATGATTCCAAACTTCCCTCTGGAAGAAACAATTGTCAACTAATAAATGTTCTAAACTAAAATTTGATCGTTTTAACACTTTGTATTAAGCTCTGCATCCACCAAGGTGGGGTCGAGCCTTGGGAGATCTTCCTTGATGACATCCAGCCAGCTGATGTAATATAATGTCTATTATATCTATTATGTTTAAAACATTAAAATTCGAAGAAATATTCGAGGAGATGGGGTCCGAAACTCCTCCCCTTTTTTACCCATACATGCGCACACACACGCACGCGTATATATATATATATATATTCACATACACACACACATATATACATATATATATATATATATATAGTGAGAGAGAATTGGTGGTAAATCCCGACCGCGGCGCCAAGCGATTTCGGGTTGTGTGTTCAGAAAGCCGAAACTAAAGTAAAATAGCAACTGGTACGTGTCTTTTTATAGGTAGCATGACCCTCCCAAAATATAACACACATACACATATGGAATTGGCTTGCCTCGAACATTTTTAGTGGTCAATACTAATAATCCCTGCTGTAGCGTGTTATTGAGTGTACAAGTTTTCTCCCTTTTTTCCTCGTCTTTCTGGCTGTTTTCTTGTAACTACTAATTATGTTTAGTACTTTAATTTCTGTTTAAGAAACGAACTGGTTTTGAGGAAACGAACGTGAAGAGCCAATTGGGTCGAGCGAAAATGATTACGCGTGTTAGAAAGAGAGGTGGAGAGCGAAAGAGTAAGAGAGCGAGAGAAAGAGAAAGAGTGGGGAGAGAAGGAAACGTGTGTATGAAAGAGTATCTGGTGAATGTGAGGAAATTGTGTGCAGAGGAAT
The DNA here is from genome assembly GCA_964016885.1 of Eledone cirrhosa. Lineage (NCBI taxonomy): Eukaryota > Metazoa > Mollusca > Cephalopoda > Octopoda > Eledonidae > Eledone > Eledone cirrhosa. The sequence continues at coordinate 64,913,956 of OZ024743.1, forward strand.
AAGAAAACTTGTTACAGGGAACGGTTGCATCATCTGCTGTAAGTAATCAAACGAAATATTGCCATTCTTTCTTTTTTTCTCTCTCTTTATTTGTTTAATGTGACACTGTAATACCCGAGAACATGCTTGGTCTTAATTTGGCTCTGCCAATCTTTGATCGATCGTGAAAGGTTATAGATGTATGTATGTGCCTCTGTAAGCGAAAAACATACACACCAATTGATTTATATATATATATATATATATATATATATATATATATTGTCTGTCTTTCGCTTACACAAGCACATACATAAATATTTATATATTTACACACACACACACATATTACACAAAGGCAGGGAGAGGACAGTTAGGGTGTATACGATACGTGTACCGAGAACGTATCGTCCTACAACACTTTCAGCTGTACATAGCGGCGTGTGGGTGGTGTTTATGTATATAAGTACTTATATTATATAAATAAACAAAACAAACGCATTTGAATTACATATAAATAGAGGTGAGAAGATGGAGAAAACGTATGTATTCCGTAATTAAGTAGCTTAGTTTAATGCGTTTGTGTAAATACTGGCATGACTTGCCTGAATGTATGTAAACTCAACTCGAGTTAGAGGGGAAAGTGTAAGAGAAAGGAAATTATATGTGAAAGTTTAAGAAGGAAAAATCAAAGACGAATGCAAGATACAAAAGAACCGAGGTGAAAAGTAAATAGCAAAAGCACGCACAGGCAACCTTCAGTCAGTGATAAAGTGAATAATGATGATGATTTCTACTTCAGATACAAGACCGGTAATTTAGATAAGGGGAAAGTCGATTAAATTGAGCTCCAGTATTTAACTGGGACTTATTTTATCAATCCTTAAAAATTGTGTATGATAATGATTTCTAGTATAGGCACAAGCCAGTAATTTGGCGGGGAGAGGAAAGTCGATTAAATCAACATCAGTACTTAATTAGTACTTTATTTTATCGACCCAAGAAGGATGAAATGATTGTTGAACAAGATAGAACACCAAGTTGTGTACTTAGTTAAAGTACTTTCACTGGTTGTATGCATAATTATTATATGTGAAAGGTAAATTTTATTTCATAATGTTAGCTATATTAAAAACAATATATTCACAAATAATATATACAATACTTAATGAATACTTCTTACAGAATGAAAATATAAACATAATATATATAATACTTAATACAGAATGAAAATATATAATGACATATAATAAATACAATTAATTGTATTTTAACTGCGATTGCTAATTGTGTATACATAGTTGGTTAACTTGAATCCGGTATAAAGAAAATTACGAGAAAACTTTAATACATGACTTAATTTAATGTTTCTTTTGTTTCATAGAAGATTATTTGTCACAATTTATATAAAAGTGTAATGTCATTACATTGTGTACAAGACGGGAATTGTAAATTGAAATTAGATTTGTTTAATTTAACTATAATTAAATGAAATTTTTACCCAACCCAAATTGTGGTTTTTTTTCTTTTGACTCTATTTCTGTTCACTATTGGGAAACAAATCAACTAATTTACCAGTATTCATTGTTTAGCTCCACGTCAGTCTTAAGCAGACATATGGTCAAATGTATTCCAGCCATGACCATCCTGTTTTTTTTTTTATTTAACAAGGACAACATTGTCTAATGTGACCTTCCTGTTTTAAGACTATGGTAACATTTTGAGGGTAATTGGCTGTTAACAACTGGCCGAGCGATCTCAGAAGCCCCTTTCATGTTTGCCTCAAACATTATCCTTACGGGGTCAATAAAATTAAGTACCAGAAATGTACTGAATAATTGCTGGCCTTGTGCCAAAAGTAGAAACAATTATTAGAAAGAAACTCTGGCGCCACTTGTGGTTGAATGTGAAGGTCTTTTACCCACTTTGTTTTTCTTTTTATTATCCCTCACTTTTTTCTCTTCATTTGTCATCCCCCTTTCTTTTAAATTTTTAACATCAAGTTTAAAATATACGTGTGTTGGGTGAGTAAGAACATAACTTTCGTATTCCCTGCAATGCAAGGTGCGTGACTCAACCGCTCGCAATATATAAAGAAACAATTAAATTCGGCGCGGTAATCAAACGATACAGTCGTTCATTTCTCAATGTTACTTCTCCTTACGCCATATATATTTCTCGGTATGGTGAACTAACTGTTGTGTTACTACTTCTACCAAACTCGTCCCATGGACTGAGTGCTCTACCACTACGGATATTACCTACCAGTGTTCTTCCTCTCTCTCTATATATATAGATATACAGGGACACCCTGTATATCTATTATATATATATATATATCTACTCCAAAAACTTGTCGAGTGCTTTATATCAGTTATAAAAATATTTACTTGTTGTATCCCAACAATTTTAAATAGAACTTTTGCATATATATATATATATATATATGATAGATATACAGGGTGTCCCCCAAAAATGTATACATACTCTGATTACCTGTACGGGCAATATTTATTAGAATGCTGTTGAAGTGTATATACATATTTTGAGGACACCCTATATATATATATATATATATACACATAAGTGGTAGTATTAAGTCTAAGCCACATTAACATTAACAGGATACGAAACACCGTCGCCCGCTTACCGAAGTTTTCATATTTATTTTATTCACAGTTGTATAAATAACATTACAAATAGTTCGTGATTCTTTCAGATTGAAAATATAAACATGTCATCCAATATCAACAGTGTAGTCGAAGGTGTATCATGCACACTAAAATCAAAAACAATAAGGTCCTCGAATATGTAATATAGTTTATTGGTCTATATCCGTGTTAGAACAGGAAACAATTATTGGTATAGGTGGTGGTGGAAGTGTTAGTATGTGTGTGCTTATGGGGGTGATGTTGTAGTTGTTGTTTTTCACCCACTTATTCCTAAGAGAGTCGTGGGGACAGAGTCCTCAAACCCTCCTTCTAGCAGGTCCTGTCAGAAGCAACTGTCCCCAATTGATCCAGCTGGGTCCTCAAGAGAGACCAGCCAAGCTCATGGATGTTATCCAACCAGCTTGCTCGACATAATCAAACCATTCATTAGGTTTTGGGGAAACACCGGCATCTCCGGTTGTTCTATTGAATAATTCAGGTAGCGTGCATTGCATATATTTTCTATTTTTATTTTTAATTCATTTTTATCGTTATTATCAATTTATTTTGGTGAATGTATGTAATTTAATTAATTGCATTCACAAAATGAAAACTCCATATCTACACACCACTTTCACAATAATAATGGTTTATGATTTAGGCACAAGGCCAGCAATTTTGTGGGAGGTAAAAGTCGATTAAATCGACCTCAGTGCGTGACTGGTACTTTATTTTATCGACCCCGTAAGGACGAAAGACAAAGCTAATCTCGTAAAACATAACAAGCATTTCTCTGATTTTTTAACAGCCTTTCTCAGTCAGCTGAGTAGGCCGGCGAATATTTCGTGTTTAACGCCACAACACAATACCAGTAACACTTCGTATACAAACTCAACGAAGCAACGAGGTTGTTTCAGTGTGATCGTTCGTACTGCTAGAAATAGTTGCTAAATTTTCCCCAAAACCATGCCTTAATCAAGGGAAGAGCCTGGGGGAAAAACAAAACAAAACAGGATGGTTATACAGAAAGTTAACTAATGTTAAATATCAAGAACAAACAGCTATATTGTGTCAAGTTAAAATAATATTAGAACCAATGCAGGGAAATTACCTTCAAAGTACAACAAAAAAATTGGGGAGGCTTTATGAAAGAATTAGCGGCCAAATTCCTATCAAATTACACATAACAGTTTTGAAAAGGGGGAGGGGATATTGAATAATGTAGCTCTAGATATATAATATCCGGGAGAAGGAAGAGTCGTTGTTGGAGCCAATATTGTTCTGGGCGTAAACAATAACATTAAAATTCATATATCATTAATTTTCTTATGATCGTACCGCCTCGAAAAAAGACATGTCTAATGATACTATTTCAGTCCCTAACCATAACCCTCATCCTTGCGAAAGATATCATGTGCCCCACAAAACGTGTAGAAAATATAAAAAAAAACTTATACTACGCACTGACCTCACTTGTCTAGGTGAGTGAACTTTGCAAGCACTTGTAGCAAGTAACTCCAATTAGTTTTGCTCCCCGAGCACAGTTGGAGTTACTTGCTACACACTATAGCCGCTATACCTCTTGTACCACCACATATGTCTAAACTTCTAATTTTATTATTATTATAATAATAATAAAATTATTGTGTACAGTGCTCAGGTGCACTACAACTCATCATAGGTGCAGGTATAGTACATAGAATATTATACAAATGTCAGGGAAGTGAATAGTGTATGAGTCATGATATACATGTGTGTATGTGTATGGAGGGGGAATATTATGTGTAGTGTTGGCGAATCTCAGGAAACATGGAGGTTTTAAAGGATGCAGTGTCTTGACAGCTAACAACTGATGCAGGTAGTTTGTTCCATGCTTCAGCAACTCTGAGCGTGAAAAAATGTTTCCGAAAGTCATAGTAGCTGTTTTCTGACTTTGTAGGCATGCCCACGTGTGTTAGACGCATGGAGATCAAAAAGGTACTCAGGGTTGTTGTTGGGTTAATAATTTTGTGGCAAGGACATCAATTTGGAGAGGGGAAAAAAAGGATTAAATCGAGACAGTTAATTACTGCATTACTACAGACCTCATGTACTCTCGGGCTGTGTATTTTAATTTTTTGTGTCTGAGGGGCCCCAAAACCTGAAGTCCCCCCCCCCCCCCGGTCTAAATATAGACACAGTACACCCATAGAAATACAATCTTAATCCCTAACCCTAGTCGGAACTAAGTATTGTGCGCTTTTCTCATATCTTTACTCACTCTCATCTGGAAGAAATCAGCTGTGTTTAGACCTGGAGATGGGCTCCACCAGGTCTAAAATGCTCAAGAAACGCCGCATGTCACGACGGTACCCTGGCAACTCCATACATACATCTTTATAAGTTACTATTGATCTAAAATAAATTGCCCTCTTTTACAGTATTTAAATAAAATTTGACCTTTCCTCTGATTTTATTTGTTCACCATGTTAGCAACATCATATGTAAATTCAGTATTTTATAGTTTGAGTTCACATAATTATTTATGCAAGAACCGCACACTCAGTCACACGACACAACAAAGGGCGCTTTAAAAAATTCTGGATAGACAATTTTTTGCAAAAAATGTATTTCAGGTTTTTTTTCTAAACTTTTTTTTAAAACTGAGATCGGGCTCGCCTGAAATGTCGGTGAGGCAAGCCGCCAACAATAACAAAATAACAAGAACCTCGTTGTCTGTAGCCCGGGTTCCCCAAATATCTAGAACACCACAGATTGAATAAAATAGTTTGCTGGTAATTCTTAGTATGTATTTTTTGGCTAAATTCGTGAAATGTTTTACCTGGGACCATCATATATTTGCCCAACTCATTAAAGTAAACTTAACAAAAAAATTATTTTGCTCTACCAATAATAGATATTAAGATTATATTTTTGTTTACCATCTACCAAGATTTTAATAACAATATTTTGTAAAAAAAAGAAAACATACAATTTATATTTCAAAAAGAAGTTATACAATGATGGAAATATTAAAAAGAAAGATAAAAACATAAGTAATGAGAAAAAGGGTTAAGAAGGGCAGATCTGGCTGTAGAGGAAAGGACTATAAATGCCATAAATAAGAGAAAGGGGAAGAAAAGAGCAAGGACTATTGGGCCACAGAAGAAAAGGAGGGGGAAAGGAAGAAAGTGATGGTCTTTGGGCCTAGGGTGGGGTGATGTTTGGGCTGCGCCCTATAATAATACATTTGTTATGCATTCGAGTGGTTATTTCCAGTCGTTAGTATTATATGATTTTATATCTCCTAAACCCTCTGTACGATCGGTCGATTTGCTAGAGATAGCTGCCAAATCCCACCACACGCAAATAATTCTTTCTTAAAATAAAGCACTTAACCAGTTCTTCATTTTATCGACTCCAGAAGGATGAAAGGCAAAGTTGACCTCAGCGAGATTGGAACTCTGAAGGTAAAACACCGTAACGAAATATTGTATGGCAATTTGTCCGACGCTCTAACAACTGAGCCAATCCACTGCTCTCATCCACTCCCAAATAATACGCTATCATCTTAAATAATTCAGTCTTAGATACCTCGAAAAAGACTGGATGTTCATAGGTCGAATGTCTTTGATCATAGATCAAAGACATTCGACCAGGGACATTTTACAAACACCAATTTACAAGTTATCCTGGTCTTTTCAACTTTGCCAACACGAAATAAACACAAGCACGTTTTACATCGAAGTTGAGAGAGACCAGAAATAATCTTGTTGGTTTTCATCTCTAAATTACCGCGGACAATTATGATTAGTTAAAAGGAAAAGAAAGAAAGAAAAGATTCATGTATGGAATACAATATTATAGACAACCATGTGTATATTTTTACTTCACTAAATTCTACATTCCTTATTATTCCCTGCTTTTTATTTCTTTTTTCTTTTTTCCTTATATAAATGTCCAGTACATATACGTACAAACTTACGAAATATATATGTAGAAGCTTGCTTTTTTAAATAGATTTTCATGTTTGAAATGCATACACATAAAATCAGAACAAATTGGCAATAATCTATAAAATCTACATTAAAGTAACCTGGAAGTTAAAGAATTCTTCTAAACAATTCGTTCTTACTGTGTTATTTGTTGAAATGTAAGTAATACATTTTTCACAAAAACGCGGCCCCGTAACTCTAATAGTCGTAGGGGCATCGTATTGACGTAAAGTGTTTCTAGGGCATTTTAAAACGTGGCAGAACCCATCTCTCAAGATCTGAATACAGCACATGGCCTCCAGAGAAGGATAGAGAAAGTGAGAGAATGGTATTGAGAAAGAGATATAGAGGAAGAATTGACCCAGTACTAGACTGGTACTTTTTTTATTGACCGCGAATGGATGAAAGGCAAAGTTGACCTCAGCGGGATTTGAACTCAGAGAGCCGAAACTAATACCGCAATAATAATACCGACGTTCTAAAGACAACCAATGCGCCGCCTTACACAGTATTTTTTAGAAGTGGAGAAGACCTGTTCACTCAATCCCACGCCACAAAAAAGGGGCAGGATCCGCTAATAATTTTTTAGGCAAGCCAAATACATTCTCATCATTGCCGGTAGTGATAGCGGGGCTCTGGTGCTGGAATAAGCAGGCATGATTGTTTCATGTGTAAAAAGAAATTTAAAATTTATTTCTTTTCATTCTAGATATAACTATATTTTATGAGGAGGTCAGTTGAATCCAGGGTTGGATTTGACCTCGGAGGGCCCGGGGCATTTCAGGGGTGGGTCCTCCTCATACACAAAGTTAGAATACACAGCCCCCCCCCCCCCCCCCCATCAAAGTTAGCTTGGCGCAAGTAATTGGAATTGAAAAGTTATACACACACACAGGCTTTGTTTCAGGGGGGTACCAGGGGATAAGTCCCCCCCCCCCCCCCACCCACACACACTTTTTCAAACTTCTATATTTTATTTTTTGTTTATTTGATATAATAAATTCTTTTTAAGCTTATTTTTTTATATCTGAATTTCATTTGAATATGTAAAATTTTACTTGTGTAATAGGGTCCGGGAAAGGCACCATAACCAATTTATGCTCCTTTAAGAATCAACAAATGTTGGTTTGTCCCCCTCACATTTTTAAGACAAACGAGGTCCCTGCATACAGGTATTAAATTCAAAAATTCTAACCACACTAAAACTACAAAACCCAGCTGAAGGCACAAATAACTTGCTACGACCCCCTATTAAATCTGGCCCTAGTTGAATCGACTACCCACGGTATTTAGTGGGTGGACCTTTCACGTTCTAAGTTCATATCCTACCGTAGCTTTTCATTCTTCCGTGGTCCATAAATAATAAAAATACTAATCTAATACTTAGGTCGATTTAATTTTCTTATAAAACATCCTCTTAGAAGACTAAAACTAGCTGTGGTTTAAACACGAAAGAAACCTCCATTTCACTGTTCGTCTGCTAGTAAACCTTCGTTGTTAAATTGAAAATTGGTAGAAGGAAAACACGTTAAAATCAACCATAATACGTCACGTGTTTGTAAATTTATGTATATCTCCGTCTGTAACTCTTTAAAATTTACACATATACACAATCTAATTCCTACCTCAGTCATGCTATCATAATGATCATAATAATTTAACTTTCCAATCACAAGGTTTTAACCCTACATTTGTCATTGTAAATAGTTATTTCTCCAAAGTTACTCTTACATTTAATGCTGTATGTCATTTGCACGGTACATATATATTGAACATTTATGTAATTATATCCTAAATATAAATGTTTAAAATATCATTTTTATCTTGAATCAATATAAACTCTAGGGTTTCTTTTGTGCAAACCATAAATTTACCCAAAATGCAAATTTCCCAGTTTGTATGATTGTTCATATATCCAGTAATCCTGGTATATATATGTCATATCAAAGCTGGAACCCCTAAATGAAATACATTCAACGCTATTGCCGCCCTTATAGGTTCACTAGTAAATTATTAAAATATCATTCTCATCTGTAACCACTTCCACATAACCTATAGGGTTCCTCTCATGCAAACCATCTCAAATTTCCCTGTAATTCTCGTATACATGGGATTCCAATCCTGGTCTCCAAAAATTAAATACATTCAATACTATTGCCTTCCTTATTGTCAGCGCTGGTCCACTAGTATAAGAATAAACGATATTTCAATATTTCAAGATTTCATTGGTGGTATAATATTTTCGGCAACCATCGGGTTATTTCAGATACAGTTCAATGCTCGGTTCTATGTTGAAACTCTGTCATTGACAATTTTTTGTCGGGAGTGAATTAAGACCGGTGACACATGTAAATAATCCCTTAATATCTTCAGAGGTTCTTTTATTGTAAAGTACTCCTTCCCACATGCATAACAAACGGCAAATATTCATTGACGAATGTTACAAAGTTCTTGGATAAGGGATCCACAGAAAACGAGTGATTTACGACAATTTTGAAGTTCATATTCCTTTAAAACATCAAGATCGGTAGAAAATTAAATTTCACCGTCAAAATTCTAACTATTAAACATTGTTTTTTTCACTCTGACACCCTTCTCGGAGATGGATGTAATAGTAAAAATTTACCTGATGAACAACTATATATTAAACAAAACGGATACATTTCCCTATGTTAACTTTATATTTTGTTTTTCTTGTATAAATGAGAAATTTATTGATTCTGGATAGAAGATATATAAAGTTGACCTCAGTGGGATTTTAACCTCGAAGAACGAAACAAAATAAAATTACAGACAATAAATCAATTTACAGTTGTATAAATAACATTACAAATATTGCTGGAAATATGGGATAAAAACAAAACCAATCAAAGAACAGAGGTGGGGAAGGGGTGAAGAAAGGCAGATCTGACTATAGGAAAGTAGAAGGGCTATGTATCTTTGCTGTCATATAAGCAGAGAAAACTTTTTATTTTATTTTATTTTGTTTTATTTTTTTCTCGGTAGAGTGCAGAAATGTATGTGAGCTTTGTTAGTTATTTGGTAGATAGAATAAATAGGTAGATAAGATGTGTATATACATATGAATGAATAAATAGAAAACTGGATAGGAAGGTAAATAAATAGAAACGGGGTAAAAAAGACAAGTAAATAGATAGAAAACGTAAGTTGTTAGATCGTATAATAAAACCCTTTTATTCAGATTGTTTAGTTTTAAGCAGACATCATCATTTGGGCTCTAATTGCATTGGTGACTTCAGCCTCTGAAAGGTTATTGATTACTCCCAGATGTACCTCATGTACAAAAAATATTATGACCGGGTTTAGGAGATCCTCTCCACCTAAAAAGAGGAGAACTCTGCTATGCCAATTTTGGATGCCTTTAATCTTTCTGCTGCACCTTTTTGTTACTGCTTGTACTGTAAGTGCAAGAAGGACTTAATTTCAAGCCAAGCTTTGTAAGACCCCATTTTTTACTCCTGATTGAATCAATGGGTCCTCCTGCCAATCTGCGCCACACCAAACTGCTTTCACTCGCAGCATTTAACAACTTAAGCAGAAACTGCCAAGCTCTACTCAGTTTCAATATCCTCAGTTTGCTCAAAGAGTTCTCTTATTTAAGATGCAATAATATCTGCAAACCTGGTCTTTACCTCTTTATCAGCCAACACTTTCCACTTTATCCTGTAAGTGGAGCTGGATCTGCCAGTTTTGTGGGTTTTCTTGGCTTTAGGTAGTCTCGGGTTGTAAATAACTAGATAGTGATCTGTTGACAGTTCAGTTCCTCTCTTCACACAAACAACCAGCACAGAATCAAGGAAATCTCAGACAATAACAAAATCAATCATTATTGATCTCTGTCCTTAATTTCCATATACCATGTGTATTTATGGAGGTCTTTGTGCTGGAAGGTATTCATAATAGAGAGTTCATTTCCAGAACAGAAATCTTATAAGGCCCCTCCATTCATATTCAGATCAAAATTGCTGTTACTTCCAATCACTCCTTTCAGGTAGTCAGTACCAACATGAAATCTCCCATGATGATATATGACTCAGTTGTAACTACATCTAATGATGTAGTGACCTCATCTGTTTTCAGACTCTCTGTTTGGTGCATAAACTTGCACCATCCACAGAGACCTTCTATCAGCCTCAGCTTCAAGAGGCAAATCCTCCTTCTGAATAAAATCCAGTTCATAACACATTCTGACAGCTGGGGGCTTGTGAGTATCCCCACTCCCACCTGTGCAGGCTTTTCTAGTGCCACACCTGATAATGGAGTTTCCATCCTCCATCCAAATCTATAGTACCAGAGCCATGGAACTTTGTTGAGGAAACGTGGCTATATCTAGCTGGTAGCATCTGACCTCCACTAATTCCTACTCCTTACCTGTAAAAGCTGTAATGTTTCAGGTTCCAATTGTCAAGGTGTGCTCTCTTCTGGACCCTCTTTGGGGTCTCAGGATATGTAACCTTTGTGCTTCCATCCCAAGCCTCCCAGGACAAGTCACAGGCCCATCACCAGTTCTTGCAGTGTTAGGTAGAGACTGCAATATACTTTCCAAACAGGCCCCTCTACCTAAGGCCTGAATGGAGGATGATGTAGTATGGATGTCTTTTCTGTTTCCAGCCATATTGAAGTGTTTTGGTAGTCTTATTCGTGCCAGTCATGTGATGATGAGGCTTTTTTAGAGGTGGCCTTTACTTGTCTTGTCATAACTACATCACTGGGTTTTGAGAGTTTTCTTGGGAGCTAACAATGTTAACCATTGCTTCAACTCTCCTAGTAGTTTACTGTTGTTGGCATGGGATTGCTTATTCATCCGGCAGGAGCCTGCTTATATCACAACTAACCATCATATCTGGTGGCCATATTGCTATCCACCATCTGCAACCCGTGCTGTACCAGAACAGCTCTACTGAGATCAAAGTGCAGTGTCTGTTCTTATCAGCTTAAAAACTTATACAATCCCTAAACAGGATCATCGATATTAAACTGATTTCTGGAACTTGGTGAAGTGCTAGGGGCTTGCTCCACCATTGCCACGAGTTGACCCAGGATTTCAGTATATTAACATTTAAACCAGCCATATCCAGCCAGAATTCTCTCACTTCTTTCTGTTCAAACCGACCATAACCAGCTCCTCATACCAACATTAAGGTTTGCTTCTCAAAATAAATGATATCAAAATTTCATAGATTGGATATTATGTGAAATAATTATGAGATAAAGCATTTACTGCGAAAATACAATAGTAAATATAGAATAATGTAAACACTAAAGGGTTAAAACCTTTCACCATAATTATATGTAAGAACTTCATGTTAAGTAATGACCAAAAGAATACAATCGCGAATACAAAGGGCCAAAATTGGATTCCTCCAAAGGGTCTCTGGAGTAACGTTGCTTGATAGAGATCAGAGATCAGAGAGTCACTCCAGGTAGAGCTGTTACTTCTCTGAATTGAGAGATCACAGCTCCAATACTATGGACATGTAATTAGAATGTCTCAGGAAAGAATTGCAGGACAGATTTTACGGGCAAACCAACCAGTAGGTGACCCAGGGGTAAACCTCGAGCAAGATGGTTAGATAACATCCATGAGGCTTGGCTGATCTCACTTGGGGGATCCAGCCAGATTAGCTAAAGATGGTTGCTTCTGACAGGATCCACTGGAAGGAGTGTTTGAGGACTCTGCCCCCATGACCCTTCTGGGAATAAGTAAACAAAGAAGAAGGTTTCTTTGCCATTAAAGACAGGAAATTCTTTGAACAGGAAATAATGGATCTACCTAGAAGATGGTGGAAGGTACTGGGACAAAATGGCAAATATATCATTGATTGAATAAATTGCTTTGGGTTTAAAACTGTGTTTCATTTTCTCTAAGAAAACCGAATGTACTTTTTGGCCAAGCCAATACAGAGAAAATACAATAATATTTAACATTCTATCTATTTTATTTATATCTTAGGCATGTTTCACATGTGATTTAAAAGATACTGTTAAGAGTTTGTTTTGACTTTTGAGAAAAACAGCAAACCAGCTGATAACCTCAGATAATCATTTGAGCTTGATAAATTATATATAATCTACAGACGCACACACAAGTGTGTGTATGAATGTGTGTGTGTGTGTATGCATGTGTGATTGTGTGGTGAGAGAGAAACATGCACATACATAGTCTTTTCATTATTTATTTACCCTCTGTATTTTGGTTTCAAATACCACAGAGGTCAACTTTATCTTTCATATTTTTGTGGTCAATAAAATAAAGTGCCAGTAAAAGTGCTGGGGTCCTTTTAACAACTTCCCCTCCCCACAAATGACTAACCTTATGCTTAAAGTAGAAATCATTATTATTCACAGTGGATTGGTAGTATCAGTAGAGCATCAGACACCATGCTTCACAGCATAGTTACGGTCCTTTACAGGCTGAGTTCAAATCCCGCTGAGGTTAGCTTTGCCTTTCTTCCTTGGTCCCTGCACTGCTGATTTCCTCCGAAAAGTCAGAAAGACGGCGGCCTTCGTGAGGTGAGGTGGCTGTTACAGCGGGTGTCACTGGCCATTCTCTGTGGTAATGTTTTTGCTGATGAGTCTGTGGAGTACAGCTGAGGCACTGCTCAGCCCGGGGTGCAGTGACTTTCCATGCCCCTCCCTTTCTTTCACTGCTTGATCCTTCTTTTATCTTCTCCCTTTTCTGTTCCCTTTATTAGTGTGTTTTGTTTTTATTAGATACTGCTCAATTATTTTTATATGTCAATGGCCTTTCATGACATTGTGAGATTTTGTATATCTGTTATTAACATTGGGTTGTGTGATTGAGGTGAGAATGTCTGTTTTGGAGGGAGGGAGGGGTTGGGGGGGATTTTTTTTTGTGGGGAGGGGGGAAAATGTGTCTGTTTGTCTGTAACTGTCATTTTAATTTTATTTTCTGTCTTTTTTTAATTATTTTTTCTTTATTAGGTAGAATGTCTTTCTATGTGGTGGGGTGAGCATTAGAAGTGCTATCACACTGTGGGGGTTCCTCCTACTGTAACCTCAGTAGATGCCATAGCTACAAATATTTTACTAATTTTAAAGTAATGTAGTTAATATGAAGTATTGTGAGATATGTAGTTAAAGACTGATAATTTTTTTTCAAAACTGGTTTAATGCATTAGAAAAATATGAAGGGCAAATAATAACAAATGAAACAAAACAAAACAAAGTCATGTTTTACCCAGTGTATTTTAGCATATTTCAGAGCTATTTCCCTCTTTTCAGATGCGAAGCTGAAACAGTCCAGGACAAGACAAAACAAACGATTAGAGTTTTCAGAGTTTTCTTCCTTAACTGGTCTATGTGTTGGAGAAATTGTATGCGCATGCGTTGGGTTGCTGAAGGTCACTGCTAGCTCTCACTATGTGCGCAACTGTGTGTTGCCATCTGTTGGTGCGCTACATAACTAGTCCAGAAACTTGAAGATACCATTTTATATATTTCTATTTGGCACGGTTTCTATGGTTCGATACCTTTCCTAACACCAACCACTTTACAGAGTGTACTGGGTGTATTTTATCATGGCATCATCACTACCACTTTACTGAGTGTACTGAGTGTATTTTATCATGGTACCAACAATATCACTTTACAGAGTACACTGGGTGTATTTAATCATGGTATCATCACTATCAATTTACAGAGTATACTGGGTGTATTTTATGAAGACACCAGTACTGCTATTTTACAGAGTGCTCTGGGTGTATTTTATCATAGCACCAGTATTACCACTTTACAGAGTGTACTGGGTGTATTTTATCATAGCACCAGCACTACTACTTTACAGAGTGCTCTGGGTGTATTTATTCATAGCACCAGTATTACCACTTATGGTATGCTTATTATGAAACTCCACCTTAGAATTATTGTGATTATACTGGCTACCCAGATGTTCCGAATCCCACCCCCACCCAGCACCAAATTTTGGCAATGGGCCTGCTTCTATCTGATTATTCAAGCACAGAAGCATGACAGGAGGTCATCATTTTCATCATCGTCACATTTACGTCTGTTTTTTTCCATTGCTGGAATTCTTGTAGTAGGTCTAATCCAATGAAGGTTGATGGAGTGCTAACTAATAACAGCAACATCACTCAACTTATTCTCATCTTCATGTGTATATATATATATATATATATATATATATACACACACACACACACATATATATATAACATCTTAGCACTCTCAATGTCAGCCACAATAATGGTGATGACATTGAAAGGGGAGAGTGAGCCACTTATGTACTTTTAATGTTGTTGATGTTGATGATGGTTTATAGAGCTGTTTATGGCTGGTTAGAATGGTGTTATTTATGTGACCTCTGTGATGGTGGCAGCAGTAATTATGGTCAGGTGATAGAGATGGTATGGTGGAATTTGGTGTAGAGATGTTATTTTTTCTGTTGCTGCTGCTGTTGTTACTGTTGTTGTTGCTGCTGCATATGATGTTGTTGTTGGTAATAGTGGTGTTGGATTGTTCAACTTTGTCTTTCATCATTCCGAGGTCAGTAAAATAAAGTACCAGTAACACGCTGGGGTCAATGTAATCACCCCCCCCCCCCCCCCCCAAAAAAAAAATGATTGGCCTTGTGCCTAAATGAGGCTAAACAGGCCAGGAAACCATGTCTTACTCATACATTCCACTTTTGACTTGGTTTCTACAGCTGGATGCCCTTTCGAACACCAACCACTTACAGGGTTGACTAGGTGCTTTTCTTATGGTACCAACACTAGTACTTTATTGAGTGGGCTAGGTACATTTTTATCATGGCACCATCACTGGGGAGACATTGATATGAGTGTGGGGAAGGTTATACCACTGTGGGAGACGAAGTGTTGGGTCATGGAGGTGACTTTGAAGAGATTGAGTTGCTTCTAATGGTACATTGTCTGACATTCCATGCTACCATGGGTTAGTCAAGAATGTGAATCAGGCATGTGTTGATATATATATATACATATATATATTTATGGACATCACAGTTACCATTAAAGCCAGGGATAAGAATGCAGTCAATCTCCATATCAAAGAATCTATTCTATTAGCTGAATACAAACCCTAAATCAACAACAGACTGACAGACAGACAACAGACTAGGTCTCCCCATCCAGTGGCTAACATAGACATAAGTACAACACTCCAATCAACTTCAACAAAAGGTACAACCATAGCTCAGAATGAATCGTATTTAACTGGATGATGTCTAAAAGCATCTGACTGATAAAATGACAAGTCAGTCAATCATATTGGCAGCCTCCCCACGGCCCTGGTGGACAGAATAGAGAAGGCGTTTCCCCAGAGGACGGCAAGGGAGACGCGCTGGAAAAGCCATTCCAGCTCACGAGGCTCACACCTGCGGCTGGCCAGCTCAGCGCCTATGGTGGTGAGTAGGGAGGTAGCCCTAGAGCCGAGGACACCAGAAGTCTCCACTGCCAAGGGTACAACCGCAAACCTGTCGGAGAGTTTGACCTCCTCAGCCCAACGTGCAGCAGAAACTGGGTTAGTCACAGACTGCACCAGGTTGCAGCTGGAGAATAGATTAGTAGCTTGGGTCACCACGCATCTCTTCACACTCTTTCACTCTCACTACTACAATACTACTACTACCACCACCACTAATACTATTACCACCACCACTATCATCACTAATACTATTACCGCTACCACTAATTATACTACTACTACATTCCACTAACTCACTGCTAACATCAACAAATCACCCCCACCCCACAATGAGGAAGTAAAATAATATTAACACCAGCAACATAAAGTAATAAAATCAATAAATAAATAAACAAATAAAAGACCCCCTTCTCCTCCATATCATGACCCCCTCCCCCCACACACGCACTTGAACACATACCTGGTGATCTCTTCCTCACTTCCAGAGTAGTTGGGGACAAAAATCATCACTTTCACATTAAAAAATGCCAGTATAAGAACCACAAATGTATCCTACTCTGAATTAGTTTCCTTAACTCTTCTTTTGCCGAAGGGATTTTATGCCAAAATATTAAGGGCCAATGAGACATCTCTAAGGTAACATTCCAACAACTTTGTTATTGTTATTTTTAACAGTTAATGTCTCATTTACATTGCTGTAGACCCCTGAAAAAAAATATTATTATTTTCTACATTTTCCACAATGCTCCAAGCAAACTACAATACCTACTCTCGGGTCCCAAATAATAGTGGGGTTGGAATATGCAGGGGTGTGGGAATAAGCGGGGAGCAATTGGCAATTTTTCTAGGTTGTGTCTGTTGATTTTCTTTTAAAAACCAGAATTAGTCATTTAGTTTGCATATTGAGACCCCCAACTCATTATATTTATTTTATAATGTATGGGATTTCTAGTAATGTTCTTTTTTTTGTCATGTAAAATGTTTTTTTTAATGTATAAAGAAAATTAATTGTTGTAGGAATGCTATCACTTAAAATAAAATTTCACAGAGATAGATTAGCAAAATTTAATAAGCAGAGGTGGGGGGATTGAAACAAGAGCGGAGGGGTTGGAAAAATCCTGAAAAATTGATAAGCAGTGGGGGACAATTATTCGAGAATCGTTAGAGCGTCAGACAACATGCTTTGTGGCATATAGTTACAGCCGTTTACATTCTGAATTCAAACCCTGTCGAGGAATGGTGGTGGTGGAGGTGGCTGTAGTTGTGGTTATGGTGGTGGTTTTGGCAGCAGCTGTGGTGATGTTGGTGATAGTTGCAGTGGTGGTGGTGGTGGAGGTGGTGGTGGTAGTTTGAAGTTTGCCCTTTGAAAGTAAATTACTTTTAAATCAAAAAAAAAATGAGAGAACAAGTACATTTGACATAATTACATAATTTAGAAATTGATCTTACATACCCCCACCCAACTGAAGCTACACCTATGACCTTCATTATAATCTTACTCCCCAAAACTGGGTTGTGTGTTTTAGAATATGGCTCTCCATGTAAATTCTATTTTCTCTTATCTTCTCTGCTTTTCTTCCTCTCTCTCTCTTCTGTCTCACCTCTCTCTCTTCTGTCTCACTTCTCTCTCTCTCTCTCTCTCTCTCATATATAATGTGTGTGTGTCCACAAAGGTTTTAGGCACTATCATTGTTTACTATCGCACCGTATTGGTACTTGGAGACGAGCCGAATGCTACCATTCTCTTGTACAATGATTCAAGATGATTTTCTCTAATAACCGATTCTTTCACTCACTTGTTAATTTGTGTTTGACTTGAGATATGTTGGTGAGTCCTTATGGAGGGGCGGAATGAATAGAATTTTGACTCCTACCATCACGTAAATTTCTGAACCAGTGGCCAATCGGTTGACGGCATTTTGTGACGCGTAGGGATTCTAATTATTAATGTACTACTGTGTCGCCTGTCGCATTTACTGCCATAGACAACATGGAGTGGAATCGAATTCTGTTGATCGATTGGTTATTGATTCAGCGAGACCCGCTGATGAAACCACATGCGCCGATTGTGCATTATTGCATAATAAATGCAGACAGTAGAGGCTGTACACTCTCTTGCTGCATTAAGTGTGGCCGAAACTCAAGTATGGGTATAGATTTATGGTACCCATTTATGTATGTTATATTGAAGCAACTAACTTTGTGTCTACTCTGAGATTTTTACATAACCTTACCTATTTTGTACGCTGCGATGCAACTGGTACTGGCAGGGAAACCTTATGTCAACTTATTATTATATATATCATCATCATCACCGTTTTATGTCCATTCTTCCACACTAGCATGGGTTAGACGGGTTGTCCTGTTGTGAGCAGTGCCCGGTCGGCTGACCTTGTCTTGCTCATACAGGAACTGATTCTAGCTTGATTTCTCCAGCTGGATGCCCTTCCTAACACCAACCTCATTTACAGTGAGTGCTGGGTGCTTTTTTTCCGTGGCACCTACACGTCCACTTTACAGTGTGGGCTGGGTGCTTTTTTGCTGTGGCACCTCCACGACCATTTTGCAGTGGGGGGGGGGGGCATATTGTCTATGCTTCAGCTTTGGCTTGTACCCGTGGGGGATCGGGTCTTCTGTATTCCTGCGTGACACCAGAGGTCACGGTTGTGTGTCATCACCTTTGAGAGGTGCAATTGGGTAAGGTCGGCTTTTATCACCTCATCCCAGGTCTTCTTGGGTCTCCCCACTCCGTAGCTTCCATCGACTTCTAGTGCTCTGCACCTTTTTATGCATCTATCATTCTTCATATGCATCACATGTCCATACCAACGCAACCTCCTCTCTTGCACACAGCATTTGATTCCTCTTATGCTCAGTCTCTCTCTCAATTCATTTATGCTTTGCCGTTCGCGTATATTACTATTACACATCCATCGGAGCATGCAGGTTTCGTTTCTTTCTAATCTACGCAAGTCTTCCATAGACAGCGCCCAGGTTTCACTACCATGTAACATTGCTGTTCGTATACACGCATCATACAGTCTGCCTTTCATTTTGAGGGAAAAGCCTTTTGCAGCTAGAAGTGGCAGTAGCTCCCTGAACTTCTTCCATCCCATTCTTACCCTAATTATTGTACTTTCCGAACATCCACCTCCGCTATATATATATATTTATTTATTTCATGTTTCCTGTTTAGTATAGGATTTTTTTACTTATTGCAGTCAGTAGACTGTAACCATGCTAAGGCAGTATCTTAATTTAGTTGATCATATCAACTCCTGTTCTTTCATTGATCACTTTTTTTTTGTTGTTGTTGACTTGGTAAGTTACAGGACATAAACACTGGCAGACACACACACACGTGTATATATCATCGTCATCATTTTTGTGTCAACATTTCCATACTGGCATGGGTTGAATGGGAATTTTTGAGGCAATGTTTTACAGTCAGATACCATGTCTGACACCAATTCTTTTATGTGTACATATATATAAAGAGTAAAGACCCCATTCAGTCACAAATGACCATGGGATTTGTGTCTAGAAAGTTTCCTCTTCTGAGGCACAAATCCAGGAAAGGTTATTTATAGACAACCATCAGTTGCCCACACATACCAGCCTCCCCTCAACACAACACTGATGTTGTCCAAGGGAAAGACAATGGCTGATACAGCTAGGTATCAATGACGTCGCAACTCATTTCTACAACGAGTAAACTGGAGCAATGTGAAATAAAGTGTCTTGCTCAAGAACACAACACATCACCCACTCTGAGAATCAAACTCACAAACTCATGATTGCAAGCCCAACCCTCTAACCACTAAGTCATAGGCCTTCATACACACACACACACACATACATATATATATATATATATATATATATATATATATATATATATATATATAATGTATAATAAACAATACAATATAATTACCTCATTACCAGAGGTTTCCCGAATAAGACGAATACAAGAAACGTCCTCATTCGTTCGTCAGACAAGGCAATTTAAAACAGTGAAATATTTGAAAAATCTCCCTCAAGAAAGGCAAAAATTTAACGGGCCAAAAAAAAATATAAATAAAAGTAATGCAAGAGATATATAAAAATAAAATAAGGAAATATAAGGGTATGTGTATAAATGTGTGTATATGCACCTACAAATGTACATATGTGTGTATGTACAAATGCATGTGTATAGTGAAAAAATGTGTGCATAAGTACATACATGAGGGCAAGCATATCAGTGTATGTGTGACCACAAATACGTATATAATATATGTTGAAAAAAGAAATTGTAATAGAGTTAACGTACATACAGACTCGGGGACTAAGGATTGAAATATATACACATACAAGTATGAAAGCATACATATAAACACACACACACGCGCAACCACATACATGCAAGTGATATATACAGGGAAGGGAGTGTATCAGTCAAAGCTGTGTCAGGCTGAAGGTCGATACATATATAAAAAATATAAAATATAAAAATGAAAAAATGAAAAAATATATGAGAATAAAAAAATTAAATCAAAGAGAAAGTAAGAGGGAGAGGTTATCTATTATAAAGTAACACTAGAAAAAATAGAAAACATACAAGGTTCGTACACACACATATATATATTAAAATATATATATAAATACGTACAGACAAAAGCACATACATGCGTACATACATACAAAAGCGCGCATATATACACACGAAGCACATATACATACATACATGTACATCTAATCACACGCACGCACGCGACCATATATATATATATATATACATATATAATATAAGATCAAAAGATGGTTAAAGGAGTTCCATATATTTTATGTGTGTTTTTATATCTATGTTTTTTACATACTTATATATATGTGTGTGTGTGTATATATATATATATATACATATATATATATATACACACACACACATATATATAAGTATGTAAAAAACACACATACACACACACATATACACATACACGTGCACATACGAATGCATTCGTATACATATACAAACACGTATACACACACATGCACACTTACACGCATACATAGAATATAAAAACCAGCCATATGAATAAATGAGTACAAATTATACGCAAGTAAAATACATAAAAGCGGCTGAGGGACAACAGAATATATCTGGAGATGAAAACGCAAGTGACATGTGATATCAAGTAGTGAAAGAAAAGGGGGAAGTAAAATATGTAAAATTGTGAAGATATAAAGTAAGTGAATCAAAAAGCAGGGGGGGGGGGGGGGTCACTAGTGGATGTGAAGTAAAAATAAAGTTAAAAATAAAAATAAAAGTAAATTAGAAAGAGAAGTCTGTAAAGAGGGTAATTTAAGGAAAGTGAAGAACAAGAGTTTATGGAGGATAAGTATCTGAAAGTGAGTTAAGTTTATATGAGCTGGAAAGCAAGTGTGATTTCATGTGTGGGCAACTGGGGAAAATTTCTGTTTTTGCATTTAGGCAGGTTTTTGGTGATTTAAGGTTCGGTAAAATCTAATATTTCTCACTTATGCAGAGTGCGCATCTTCTTGTTCCCCTTGCATATTCTTTAGATTGGTTCAAAATTGACCAATCTAATTTATATTGGATACCTTGGTCTGGTTCTCTGATACCAAACTGCCTGAAACTGTCTCAGGTTCTCTGATACCAAACTGCCTGAAACTGTCTCTGGTTCTCTGATACCAAACTGCCTGAGACTGTCTCTGGTTCTCTGATACCAAACTGCCTGAAACTGTCTCTGGTTCTCTGATACCAAACTGCCTGAGACTGTCTCTGGTTCTCTGATACCAAACTGCCTGAGACTGTCTCTGGTTCTGATACCAAACTGCCTGAGACTGTCTCTGGTTCTCTGATACCAAACTGCCTGAAACTGTCTCTGGTTCTCTGATACCAAACTACCTGAGACTGTCCCTGGTTCTCTGATACCAAACTGCCTGAGACTGTCTCTGGTTCTCTGATACCAAACTGCCTGAAACTGTCTCTGTTCTCTGATACCAAACTGCCTGAGACTGTCTCTGGTTCTCTGATACCAAACTGCCTGAAACTGTCTCTGGTTCTCTGATACCAAACTGCCTGAGACTGTCTCTGGTTCTCTGATACCAAACTGCCTGAAACTGTCTCTGGTTCTCTGATACCAAACTGCCTGAAACTGTCTCTGGTTCTCTGATACCAAACTGCCTGAAACTGTCTCTGGTTCTCTGATACCAAACTGCCTGAGACTGTCTCTGGTTCTCTGATACCAAACTGCCTGAGACTGTCTCTGGTTCTCTGATACCAAACTGCCTGAGACTGTCTCTGGTTCTCTGATACCAAACTGCCTGAGACTGTCTCTGGTTCTCTGATACCAAACTGCCTGAGACTGTCTCTGGTTCTCTGATACCAAACTGCCTGAAACTGTCTCTGGTTCTCTGATACCAAACTGCCTGAGACTGTCTCTGGTTCTCTGATACCAAACTGCCTGAAACTGTCTCTGGTTCTCTGATACCAAACTGCCTGAAACTGTCTCTGGTTCTCTGATACCAAACTGCCTGAGACTGTCTCTGGTTCTCTGATACCAAACTGCCTGAGACTGTCTCTGGTTCTCTGATACCAAACTGCCTGAGACTGTCTCTGGTTCTCTGATACCAAACTGCCTGAGACTGTCTCTGGTTCTCTGATACCAAACTGCCTGAGACTGTCTCTGGTTCTCTGATACCAAACTGCCTGAAACTGTCTCTGGTTCTCTGATACCAAACTGCCTGAGACTGTCTCTGGTTCTCTGATACCAAACTGCCTGAAACTGTCTCTGGTTCTCTGATACCAAACTGCCTGAGACTGTCTCTGGTTCTCTGATACCAAACTGCCTGAAACTGTCTCTGGTTCTCTGATACCAAACTGCCTGAGACTGTCTCTGGTTCTCTGATACCAAACTGCCTGAGACTGTCTCTGGTTCTCTGATACCAAACTGCCTGAAACTGTCTCTGGTTCTCTGATACCAAACTGCCTGACACTGTCTCTGGTTCTCTGATACCAAACTGCCTGAGACTGTCTCTGGTTCTCTGATACCAAACTGCCTGAGACTGTCTCTGGTTCTCTGATACCAAACTGCCTGAGACTGTCTCTGGTTCTCTGATACCAAACTGCCTGAGACTGTCTCTGGTTCTCTGATACCAAACTGCCTGAGACTGTCTCTGGTTCTCTGATACCAAACTGCCTGAGACTGTCTCTGGTTCTCTGATACCAAACTGCCTGAGACTGTCTCTGGTTCTCTGATACCAAACTGCCTGAGACTGTCTCTGGTTCTCTGATACCAAACTGCTCATTCTAAAGAGTTCAATTAAATTAAAACCTCCCATCATAATTTTATGTAGCAGTGGTGATGGTATTGGTGGTGACAATGTCTATCATCATCATAGATAATGGAAATGATAGCAATGCTATTGGTGAGGTGGTGGGGATAGTAGGGAGGAGGGGGTGATAAGGAAATGAGGATGGTGATGACAATGATTAAGGTGTTGAAGATGTGAATAGTGATGATTTTATTGATATTGGTATTGCCGATTTTGTAGTTGATGATGATGGTGATGGTCATGATAATGATGATGATTTTTTTTTTTTCTAATCCCCTTCACCAGATAGCTTCTCTCCATAGATTCCATCTCCTAACTTGCCCAGATGGAAGTACAAACAACACAGTTTAAAAGATCGATACTAGTTGATGGAGTCATTGACTTCACAGCTGGGACTGCAGGTAAGATTAAAACCCTCTCATTTTAACCCTTACATATATTTGCAATGATTTTATTTTTACAGTTGTCATACAGAGCATATCTACTGTGATCTTTCCATCAATATTTATTGAGGAATATCTAACTTCAGACTTGGTTTATTTCCTACTTAATAGTTTCTAATTTTTAGACAAGGCCAGCAATTTGGGGAGGAAGGAAAAGTCGATTATATTGACACCACTACTTTACTGGTACTTTATTTTATCAGCCTCGAAAGGATGAAAGGTAAAGTTGACCTAGGCAGGACTTGGAACCAGAACGTAGAGGTTGTAATGAAATCATGCAGTGCAAAAAAAAAAAAAAAAAAAAATGTTATTCATCAACATTAAAAATTCTTTAACAATAGCCATCTTCCTTTTTTTGTGTGTGTTTTACCTATATGATACTGGTAACAAAAATATCATGCATTTTTGCATGTAAATAGATAAATATATCACTTATTCTGCCCTTGACAATTGATTGGATGAACATGTGAAATATTTTCTAGCATTCTTTTGGCAACTAATCAAATCTTGTTGATTAATCATATTTCGATGTGTTTATGAATACTTTTGCTTATACAGTGTCACACTGTTTCACTGCATTAACTGTGTGAATAATCAGTATCATAAAACTTAGAATTACTATTAAAAAAGCTTCGACTTCTAATGATATATAAGGTAAATGGCTCTATCAGTAATGACCCTCTAACCCTTCCTAACAAGGGAAACAAACATTAAATGATGATGATCTTCTTGTCATATGACACATGCATAATGGTTAGAGAGGCAGATCGAGATTGGTGAGCCAGACTAAGGCGTCGTGTGTAGTATTATGGATTGCCTCCAGGCCACCAGGAAAACATCCAAAGGGACAATCCTGAACAACATGTCTGGTCAGTGTCCCCACAGTCACATGCTGTTCAGTGTCCCCACAGTCACATGCTGTGCTGTCTTTCATTTTCCACCAATGAAGATGATGGGCTGTCCTGGTATGTGTTGTGTGGATCTGATTAAGGGACACCCATTGCTTTCTAGGAAGGTCAAAGCCGGCTGGGGTCCTGGACGAGGTCTTGGTTAGCAAATTTGGATTCATTCCATGATCTTCGCTACCATTCCTTCAGATCAATATTATTGTCTTCTGACTTGTTACCTTAGTAAATCTAACCACCTTACATAGTATGGCTTTCTAAACACACATACCCTATTTTCAGTTTCCTTTTACACAATGTCTCAAGTAAACTTTCACACCTTATATATACCGGCGATTCAGTTCGGAACTAGCTTTTGAAATGGCTGGAGCTCAGCCATTGGAGTCCTGAATTTTTCATATTACCCACTCTACTATCCCAAGGATTGAGTACTCTGATGTGTAATGGTCTAACTGGTTTTTACCGCCTCCATTCTGGTATATAAATATATATATACTTGGTACACTCTGCAAAATGTTTAGCACTAGGAAGGGCATTTAGCCATAGAAATTATACCAAATATTGAACATATGAGCACGATGAGGCCTCTTCAACCTGTTTTGTCTCAGATCATCACTTGTTCAAACCCATGCTAGCATGTAAAAAAGTCTGTCCTAAGTCAGAAAGCTTGTTAGGCTGGTACTTATTCTGGTCTCATGACATACAAGACTTCCTCTTGGACAGGACGCCAGTCCATCACAGGGCTAGATCCCCAGGTATTGCTGGTACACATTTTCAGCTGAATATACTAAAGCAATGAGAAATGAAGTGTTTTGCTCAAGAACACAACATGCAACACAGCCTAGGAGTCAAACCCACAACATTATGAATATAAGTCCAACACCTTTACCACTAGGCCATGAGCTTTCACTAGTATGTAAGGTGGGTGTAAAATAGTGACAATGATGATGATCATTATTCACACCAATTAAAATGTCAACAGGACCCACACCCTACTCACCCCTCCTTGAATGTAATTTAACTTATTGAAAGTCTATCATTTACTATCCTTAATTTTACTACAAATATTAAATTTGATTTCATTTAGTTCTACTTTTTTCTTCAAACCAAGCTACACCTTCCAAAATATACAAAGATAACTATCATTTCAATTCTTCCAGGCAATATCATTTACTGATACCTCACACATACATGTACATACACACATTCTTACAAATACACATACACACACACATACATACATACATGCACAAACACACATATAAATACACACACTGTCACATCACGACTCTGGTTTCGTTAATAATGGGAGATATCCTTGTACAGCTTTAAATTTCCATTTCTTATTCAGCTGAGGTGTTCTGTTATATAGATGTATGTATTTGTATATGTATATATTTGTATATATATATATATATGTATTGAAGTTTCCGTTGAAAATTGAAAAAGTCAGAGAAATGAAGAGTGCTCTATGTAAGTTACAGAGCTAAATATTTAATGGATAATAAACAATACCTCTGGTAATGAGGTAATTATACTGTATTGTTTATTATACATTAAATATATATATATATATATATATAGAGAGAGAGAGAGAGAGAGAGAGAGAGATATGTATATATATGTATATACAGGGTGCGGACGATATTTGTTCGCAAGATTACTGTCTAGGAAAAAATAACACAGTAATTTTATTTTTTAAGATTTATTTATCAAACTTGGGTCAGTTTGTCTTCATGACTTGTTCTTTCGATCTCACTCGATAAATCCGCCATTGGCTTTGATGACGGCCTCAAGGCGGCCTCGGAACTGGCTACAGGTCTTCGTCAATGTCCTCCGACTTAGGCCCCTAAAGGCACTTGTGATCCTGGCCTTCAGATCGCCTTTCGCATTGCAGCTAGATCTGTTGGTGTCTTGTTCCACTGTGCCCCACACAAAGAAGTCGAGGGGGTTGCAGTCAGGCGAGCTGGGAGGCCAGATGTCAGGTGAAGTGTG
This sequence comes from Eledone cirrhosa, assembly GCA_964016885.1. NCBI lineage: Eukaryota > Metazoa > Mollusca > Cephalopoda > Octopoda > Eledonidae > Eledone > Eledone cirrhosa. The sequence goes on from OZ024743.1 coordinate 64,940,691, forward strand.
GTCGACGAAGTTCTCTGACAGCCAGGCTTGGGTCTTTCGGCTGGTATGGCAGGGCGCTGAGTCTTGCTGCCACACGTATGGCCTACTTGCAGCTACCTGGTCGATCCAGGGCTTTACTACCTCGCTCAGAACGCAGATGTAGCCATCGGTGTTCAGCTTGAGGCCCTCAGGGAAGAAGTGAGGTGGCATGACGTCACCTTGACTGCTGACGACACCTAAGACCAATGTTGTCGCTGGAAACTTTGTCTGCATGACTCTGGGCATGTCTTTGGATGAGACAGCGAGCCACCTGTTGTTCTGGGAGTTGATCTTCTGGTCTTATTTGTCCTCCTGGCGCGGATTCCAAGAAGAACTCCGTGTCTCTTCCACAAATTTGGAGGTTCAAAATTATTCATAATCAATTATTCTGAAAATAAATAATGGAAATATAGTCACTGTTTTTATGAAGACAAGAGTGACAACGGAAGTAAAAATAATTTGCATAAAATTAGCAGTTGAAAATTGCGAACAAATATCGTCCGCACCCTGTATATGTGTATGGAGGCACATGGCTTAGTGCAATCGAAAGGTTGTGAGTTCGATTCTCAGACCGGGTGATGTGTTGTTTCCTTGAGCAAGACACTTTATTTCACATTGCTCCAGTTTACTCAGCTGTAGAAATGAGATGATAGGACTGGAGTCCCTATCATTCCACTGCAAAGTGGTCGTGGAGGTGCCACAGCAAAAAAGCACCCATCACTCACTGTAAATGAGGTTGGTGTTGGGAAGGGCATCCAGCTGTAGAAATCAAGCCAGAATCAGTTCCCGTCCCACCCTTCCAAGCAGGAAAAAGCGGACGTAAAATGATGATGAGGATGATCATGATGATATATATGTATATATATATGTATATATGTATGTATATGTATATATATATGTGTATGTGTACATATATATGATTGTGTGTGTATATGTGTATCTTATATGTCTATCTGTCTATGCATATATCTATGGATTTTGGTCCATACCTTGACAGCCTACTGCGACTCTCGGACAGCGAGGCAAAGTTCTGCGAAAAGCCAATTTCAGCCACTGAGATAGGGGACGTGTTGAGCCAATGCGGCAAACGCAAATCTCCAGATCTCGACAGTCTACCCTACGAATTTTACGTAGCAATGCCGGACTTATTCTCCGGTCTCCTGGAAGCGGTCTACTGCAACTGGCAACAGAACGGGAGAAATCCCAGCTCTGTGACCGGGGGCGTAGTCACACTAGTCAGGAAGGACGAGAATAAGGGGGATGACATAGGCAACTTCCGGCCCATAACTCTGCTAAACACAGAGATACAGATTTTGGCCAACGTGTTGGCAAAGAGGCTGGCGCTTGTCGTCGAGAACCTGGTGGGAGAAGCGCAGACATGCGCAATCCCGACCAGGTCCATACACGACAACCTCCACCTCATGCGATACATCATAGAGAGGGTAGGGTGTAAACCCGGCTTCGGTGGGGCCCTGATCAACTTGGATCAGTCTAAGGCTTTCGATAGGGTTGACCATCGTTACCTGGATGCGGTGCTCGAGGTGGCAGGCTTCGGACCCGTGTTCAGGGGCTGGATTGCTGCAATGCATAACAGCAACATCTGCTCAAGGGTTAAGGTGAACGGCTACCTCTCGGAGCCATTCCATATCACGCGATCCATTCGACAGGGATGCCCTCTCTCCTCCCTTCTGTACGTATTGACTCTCGAGCCACTACTGCGGAAGTTGGAGCTATTGCAGGGCATCCCTCTGGAACCAGGACTGCGGAAAGCGGCATCGGCCTACGCCGACGACGTGACAGTAATGGTGTCGAGTGCCTCGCAAATCAAGGAGGTCGGCACCTTACTGAAAGAATATGAAAGGTTCACAGGAGCGAAGCTGAACCGGACAAGTCCATCGATTTGCAACTCGCTCGAATCGTGGAGAGGCAAACCGACGCCTTCTGATGGCGTCGTCGGACGCTGGATGGAAGGACCAGTAAAACTGCTCGGGGTCTGGTTTGGTCCGGACCTCCAGGTGGAGAAGAACTGGAACAAGGTGTCGGCCAAGGTGTTTGCACTCACCCAGAAGTGGGCCGAGTGCAAACTATCATTGAAAGGTCGAGCGGAGATGGCGAACACTTTTATAGCGTCCGCCATCTACTACCGCTTGACCGTCATGCCTTGTCCAGCCAAAACGCTCGCCAAAATGGAGCGCGCGCTGTTCCAATTCCTTTGGAAGAGGCGGGCTCCTTTGGTGAGAAGATCCATCTGCTCCAACGCCCTTCCAACAGAGGGCTGGGGATGCCGTGGCTGACGATGCGCAAACACGCGCTCAGGCTGCAGCATCTCTACGTAATCCTCACCGGACAACCGGTGTGGGCCCCGTTCGTGAGGCAAGCCTTCCCACGACTCGTCTCGCTAACCGAGCTGCAGTCCTGGGTCAAGCAAAGACCGAGGAAAATGGGCGACTGGCACATCGAATGTGCTCAGGCGCTCACAGCTCTCTGGCAGGCGGACCCGGTGATCAGTGGAGACTCCACTTCGTCATTCTATAGAGGGTTGATCCGCAGCAAGTGCAACGACATGCTCGGTGAAACTCTGGGCATAGAGGAAGATGAACTGGCCAGTCTGTTCAGTAGGACCTTCCGCCCGGGACCGATGGACAACTTACAAAAGTCCCTGGCCTGGCAGTGCTACCGAGGAGCTCTACCAGTTCGAGACAAGCTCTACAGACATGGGCGCCCGGGCAGGGACCCTGCAAAAAAGATCTGTCCGAGGTGCGTACGAGATGAAGAAACCGTCGCGCACGCATTCATACACTGCCCGGGCGTCACCGACCTGTGGAGCTATGTGGAACGACTATTGTCGCGGGTGGGACCAATCCAGTTGACCACCGAGTCCATTGTCATGATCAAACCGCCACCCTCCTTCAAAAACGAAGGAGAGGCGGTTTTCCTTTGTGTGATAGCTATGGCGAAAGAGGTTGTATGGTGGACAAGGTTGAAAGGGCTGAGGTCAGACACCTTTCTCTCCGGCCAACAACTGATTCTTTTTTTCAAATACCACTTTGGAAGAAGAATCAGGATGGAGAGAGAGGTGCTGTACCCCAGCAAGTTTTATGAAAGGTGGGTGAAAGTGGCGAGAATGGCCCGAGTGAATGGGCCTTCTCTCTATATCACCCTGTAGGTTGAGGAAAAAGAGGAGAAGAGGAAAGGAGTACAAACTCTTCGTACTCCTGGAGATGAGGGTTGCACATTTTTTTTCGGGGGTATGTGTTACCCATATGTAATGTCGCCCCCTATTGGGGAAAATCGATTAATTTTTAAATTGCATTTGTGATAATATTTTACACGTTTTTATTGTATGTAAACTTCCTCCTTTGTATTTGTCCCCTTCTTTTGTGCCCCTGTGGCTAATAAAGAAACATATATATTTATGTTACTTTCCATTTGTATCTTTACAGGTGGTATAGCCAATGTTTACATTGGTCAACCGCTGGACACAGTCAAAGTGAAGATGCAAACCTTTCCCACCATGTACAGAAATGCTCTCTATTGTTTTACCGACACATTCAAAAAGGATGGTATTATAAGGGGACTCTATGCTGGCACCGGGCCCTCACTTGTAGCAAATATATCAGAAAATGCTATACTTTTCTTGTTTTATGGACTTTGCCAGAAGGGAATTGCATTTGTTACAAAACATAGGAAGGTAGAAGATTTGTCACCTGTGCATAATGCATTTGCCGGAAGTGGTGCTGCTTTTTTCTGTGCATTTGCCCTCTGTCCTACAGAACTTGTCAAATGCCGTCTACAGGCCATGCGTGAAATGAAAGGTGGTGCTAGAACAGTGTATGTCCATTATCAATCATTGAAATTTATTTTATTATCCATACTCTTTTTCCAAAAACAGCTTTTTTTCTTATTTGTTGTGTACTGGGAACATGTTTTATACAGCTGGATGCCCTTCCCATGTGTTTGGTGTTAGGAAGGATACCCAGCTGTAGAAACTAGGCTCCCAGTACATACTGTAAAGTGGTTGGTATTAAGAACGGTACCTAACTGTAAAAACCAGGTTCCTAGTAGATGTTATTATGTGAAGGCACATGGCTTAGTGGTTTGAGCATTGGACTTGCAATTGAGAGATTTTGAGTTCAATTCTCAGTTCAGGTGATGTGTTGTGTCTTGAGCAATACACTTTATTTTACATTGCAATTCATTTCTATAGCTGAGTGAACTGGAGTTCACTCAGCTATAGAAATGAATTGCAATGTCACTGGTGTCAAGCTGTATTGGCCATTGCCTTTCCTTGGACAACATTGGTGGAGTGGAGCGGGGAGACTGGTATGTATGGGCGACAAATGGTCTTCCACAAACAAACCTTGCCCAGGCTTGTGCCTAAGAGAAAATCTTTCTAGGTGCAAAACCATGCTCATTCCTGACTGAGGTCTGCATCCCACTTATGTACAGTCATTATCAAGTGCAGAGAAGTTGACACGTCTTTTGACACAAACTGAACGATACTCCTAACCCCTCATTTGGAAAGCTTTCTATGGCTGGATGCCCTTCCTAACACCAATCACATTACAGCATGTCCTGAGTGTTGTTTCATTGTGAAGATCACCAGCACTAATATATAGATATTTATATATAATTCACATACTTGTATATATACAGCTATGTTGGAGTGAAAACTTTAATTTGACTTTCAAGCTGAGCCAGTTTGACAGCTCTATATGCAAATGAGGCTAATCAGCCCATTTACATAGGCAAAAAAATATATATATTGTCACCTGTTTCAAATTCCAGCAGAGAGCAGGAGGACTGATCTGATGACAGCCAGAAACGCGTTTGCAGTTATTCCCCGCTACATCTGCTGGAATCCGCTAGACGGCGCTAGCCATCAGCCTTTCAATATTCATAGCGAGAAGGCTTTCGAAATGTTTATTGATAGATACACCATATATCATTAGATATATAAAATTCACACACTTATACATATTTATATGTTTTTACTTATCAGTGGACCCTGGGCAGTAACCAAAGAGATACTCCATGTTGAAGGAATTCAAGGTTTATACAAAGGATTGACCAGTACTATACTGAGAGAGATGCCTGGATATTTCTTCTTCTTTGGAGGTTATGAATTAACTCGGCATATGTTTATACCAAAAGGAGGTACCAAGGAGGATATTGGTAAAGTTTATTTTCCTTTTAACACTTTTAATATCAACACTCCCAAAACTGGCCCTAGTTCTATGAAACAAAACCATCTATTTTAAAGGGTTCCTATTTAAATTAAAATCTTCCAACATAGTTTTATATGAGATTCATATGAAATATGCATCCTTCAAAACTACACCTGATATTCCTCCTCCATACACACACGTGTGTGTCTGTGTATATCATGACTCATACACTATTCACTTTCTGATATTTGTACATTATTCTTTGTACTATGCATAGTTATGTCCCTTTACGGTCTGAGTTCAAATCCTGCTGAGGTTCACTTTGCTTTTCATCCTTACGGGGTCGATAAAATAAAGTACCAGTAATGTACTGGTCAATTGCTGGCCTTGTGCCAAAAAAGTAGAAACAATTATTCTTTGTACTATACATGCACCTTTGTTGTAGTGCATCTGAGCACTGTACACAATAATTTTCATTATTATAAATTTATCAAGGGCGGTGGATTGGCAGCATCGGTAGAGTGTCGGACGCCATGCTTTGCAGCATAGAGTTATGGCCCTTTATGATCTGAGTTCAAATCCTGCCGAAGTTAACTTTGCCTTTCATCCTTACGGGGTCAATAAAATAAAGGACCAGTCATGCACTGGGGTCGATTTAATTGGCTTTCCTCTCCCCCAAAATTGACGGCCTTGTGCCTATACTAAAAATCATTATTATAAATTTATCAATCCTGCCGAGGTTAACTTTGCCTTTCATCCTTACGGGGTCGATAAAATAAAGCACCAGTAATGCACTGGGGTCGATTTAACCAACCCCACCTCCCACCCACCCACCCAAATAAAAAAATTACTGGCCTTGTGCCTATACTAGAAATCATTATTATAAATTTATCATATTTTAAATATTTTTCTGTTTTCTTCCTTTCAGGTCCAGTAGGAACCATTGTTAGTGGTGGTATTGGTGGACTAGCTCTATGGACGGCCATATTCCCTGCTGATGTGGTGAAATCTAGAATACAAGTTCAAAGTATTGTTGGTCAAGCAGCTCCATCATTTTTACCAGTATTTCTTGGTATTCTAAAAAACGAAGGTTAGTAACTTCTGGAGATGTTTCATTTTATTTTTAATTTTTTGGTTTCAATTTTTCATGTATATATATATATATATATATATATATATATATATATATATATATATATATATATATATATATATTTTTTTTGTCGATAATTATGATTAACAAATTCACAGCTTGGAGATCAGAGTCACTCCAGTAGAGCCACTACTTCTCTGAATTGAGAAATCACAGATCCGATGTGGTTAGAATGTCTCAGGAAAGAATTGTTGGACAGATTTTATGGGCCAAACCAACCGGCAGGAGACCCAGGGGCAGACCATGAGCAAGATGATTGGATAACATCCATGAGCTTGGCTGATCTCGCTTGGTAATCCAGCCGGATCAGTTGGAGATGGTTGCTTCTAACAGGACCCGCTGGAAAGAGTGTTTAAGAACTCAGCCCCCATGACCCTCTCAGGAAAATGTAGGCAAAGAAGACAATAAACAATTACCCAGTACACTCTGTAAAGTGATTGGTGATTAAATGTTTGCATAACTTTGGAGAAATAACAATTTACTGGGACAAATGTAGGGTTAGAACTCAGGACCTTATGATTGGAAAGTGAACTTCTTGTAATTACATGACTGTTATAAGTAATGAATTGTGTGTATGTGTGTGTATGTAAATTGTAAAGAGTAAATGGAGATATATATAAATATACAAACACACATGATGTATTATTATGATTGATAATTGTAACATGACTGAAATAGGAAATACATTGTGTGTTTAAATTTGAATGGGTTACAGACGGTTATATATATATGGATGCCACAGTAAATGTGAGGGTTACTGCTTCCATAGCTGAACGGAATATACTGGAAACTATCAAATAACTATTTTTTCCAGCCTGTAGTGTTCAAGGTGTTTGGTGGACCACTGACAGCAAAGTTCTTGTTATTGTTGGCGGCTCGCCTTACCAAGGTGTCAAGCGATGCCCTTGAGGGTACCTGGTTGTTTCGGCACCTTAGCCTCTCCATCACACATGGTAATGCTGCGAGCATGTTTGCTTGCCTCAAAATTTTCTGTTGACTCTTGAGATGTGATGTGTGACGGATTGTCACACTTGGTGGTGAATTGATGGTTGTTTTTGTTTGTTTTGTTTTTTATCTTGCTTTGATTATATATTTTTGTGCATTATATTTGTGAGGTTTTTAACAATAATTAATTGTATTAATTAATTATATATATATATGCATCATCATTAACTGCTACAAGGGTAAAGGTGATGCCCTAGATAGGGGAAACTATAGAGGCATTAAATTAATTGACCAGGTCATGAAGGTCACAGAAAAAGTAATAGCGCAACTAATCACAGAGTGAATTGATCTAGATGAAATGCAGTTCGGGTTTGTGTCAGGTAAAAGTACAACAGGCGCTCTTTTCATTGTACGACAACTACAGGAGAAGTACCTAGCTAAAAGTAAACACTTATACTTAGCTTTTGTTGACTTGGAGAAAGCCTTTGACAGAGTACCCCGCTCGATTATCTGGTGGGCCCTTAGAAAACTAGGTGTTGATGAATGGCTTGTGAGAGCTATAGAAGCCATGTATAAAGAAACAGTCAGCAAGGTTAGAATTAACAACGAATATAGTGAAGAGTTTAGCGTAAAAGTTGGTGTTCATCAGGGCTCCGTCCTTAGCCCCCTACTATTTATTATTGTCCTTCAGGCTATAACAGAGGAGTTCAAGACCGGCTGCCCATGGGAACTCCTATATGCAGATGATCTAACGCTCATAGCTGAATCAATGGCTGAACTAGAGAAGAAATTCCAAACATGGAAGCATGTCCTAGAATCAAAAGGCCTTAAAGTTAACTTGTCTAAGATTAAAGTTCTAGTTTGTAGGAAGGAAAATAGGGCACTGGTCCCATCTGGGAAATGGCCATGCTCAGTGTGTAGGAAAGGAGTAGGCAGAAACTCCATTTTATGTCCCAAATGCAAAGTATGGGTGCATAAAAGATGTAGTGGGATCACAGGTAAGCTAACTAAGAATATAGATTTTATATGTGGCCAGTGCTCTGGTGCAATAAGTAGCAGCAAGTGCCTACAGAATACTAGCTCATTCCATTGCACAGATGGTTCTATAGAAATAGTGGACAGCTTCCGTTACCTGGGCGACAAAATCAGCAGTGGGGGAGCGTGCTCTGAAAGTACAATAGCTAGAGTCAGAACGGGATGGAAAAAGTTCAGAGAGCTTATACCACTATTGGCCGCTAAAGGGTTCTCTCTAAAAATGAAAGGCAGGCTGTATGATGCCTGCATACGAACAGCAATGTTACATGGCAGTGAGACCTGGGCATTGTGTGCAGAGGATATACGCAGACTGGAGAGAAACGAAGCTTGCATGCTCCGCTGGATGTGTAATAGTAATATACGTGAACGGCAAAGCATAAACGAACTAAGGGAGAAATTAGGAATAAGAGGGATCAGATGTTGTTTACTCGAGAGAAGACTACGTTGGTACGGTCACGTGATGCGCATGAAAGACGACAGCTGTATAAAAAAGTGCAGGGCGATAAAAATAGACGGTAGCCACGGAGTAGGCAGACCCAGAAAAACCTGGGACGACTTGATAAATTCCGACCTCACACACTTACACCTCTCCAAGACAATGTCATTGGACCGAGATCTTTGGCGCTACACAGTTATACAGAAGACCCGCCTTGCCTAAGTACAAAGCGAAACCTAGTCAGTAGGCACCTCTAACAAAATACACCCCCGTCCCACTACCCCCACCTCATCCACACCACCCCCTTAAATGTGAAGTTATGTTGGTACCACAACATCAAGTCCAAAACAAATGAGGTCGTGTAGGTGTCACAACAAAAAAAACACACAGTCCACGCTGTAATGTGGCTGTGTAGGTAACACGGTAAAAACCTCCCAGTACACACTGTAAACGTGGTTGGTGTTGGGAAAGGCACCCAGCCGTAGAAAACCCACCAGACGTCTAGGTGTCACGACAAAAAACACACAGTCCACGCTGTAATATGGCCGTGTAGGTAACACGGTAAAAACCTCCCAGTCCACACTGTAAACGTGGTTGGTGTTAGGAAGGGCATCCAGCCATAGAAAACCCACCAGACAGTCCTATACGAGCAGGACAACCAATCTTGCCTCAAGTGAGGAAACTCCCGTCCAAACCCATGTAAGTGTGGAAGATGGACGTTAAACGATGATGATGATGATATATATATAATTAGTACAGCTTTAGATGAACCCGCTTAGGGTGAAAACAGAAATTCATTGTTTAAACTTTTAATCTGTACTAATTTATATATACTTATACTTATATATATACAACCCTTATTGAGCCCTCACTGAATTTTGATCTTTGTATTTATTAGAGGCTCCCATCGGTCATGGTTTTTGCACCTAGAAAGTTTCCCTCTGAGGCACAAGCCTCACCCATGCACAACGGTCTTCCCTCTCCTCTTCGGTCTTCCCTCCCCTCTTCATGCCACTGATGTTGTTCAAAGGAAATGTAGCAGCCAATACAGCTTGGCACCAGTGATGTCACAACTCATTTCTACAGCTGAGTAAACTGGAGCAATGTGAAATAAAATATCTTGCTCAAAGACACATCATACGGTCTGAGAATTGAACTCACAACCTCTCAATTGCAAGCCCAATGCTCTAACCAGTAAGCCATGCGCCTTCAAATTAGTATTTATCATTTTTATTTATATAGGGCGGTGGATTGGCAGTATCGGTAGAGGGTCGGACGCCATGCTTTGTAGCATAGAGTTACGTCCCTTTACGCTCTGAGTTCAAATCCTGCCGAGGTTAACTTTGCCTTTTATCCTTATGGGATCGATAAAATAAAGTACCAGTAATGCACTGGGATAATTGCTGGCCTTGTGCCAAAAGTAGAAACAACTATTACTATTTATACAAGCGCGGTGGATTGGCAGTATCGGTAGAGAGTCGGACAACATGCTTTGCAGCGTAGAGTTACGGCCCTTTATGATCTGAGTTCAAATCCCGCCGAGGTTAACTTTGCCTTTCATCCTTACGGGGTCGATAAAATAAAGTACCAGTCACGCACTGGGGTCGATTTAATTGACTTTCCCTCCCCCAAAATTGCTAGCCTTGTGCTTATATAAGAAACAATTATTACTATTTATATAAGGGCGGTAGATTGGAAGTATCGGTAGAGAGTCGGACAACATGCTTTGCAGCATGAGTTACAGTCTGAGTTCAAATCCCGCCAAGGTTAACTTTGCCTTTCATCCTTACAGGGTCGATAAAATAAAACACCAGTAACATATTGGGGTCAATTTAATCAACTTTCTCCTACCCCAAAATTACTGGCCTTGTGCCTATGCTAGAAATCATTATTACTATTTATAGGCGGTGGATTGGCAGTATCAGTAGAGGGTCGGACGCCATGCTTTGACGCATAGAGTTACGGCCCTTGCCATTCTGAGTTCAAATCCCGCCGAGGTTAACTTTGCCTTTCATCCTTACGGGGTCGATAAAATAAAGTACCAGTAATGTACTGGGTAATTTCTGGCCTTGTGCCAATAGTAGAAACAATTATTACTATTTATATATATAGTAATTAATGAATAATTTGCTTCACACGTAATTATGTTTTAAAACAATAGGATTTTGTGTAGATGCTTGTTTGGAAAATGTTTCAAGTAAGTTTGATAGATAGCCTTATGTACTGTTTATTATAATATATTACTGTTTTAACTTCCCCATCTTCTTCTTTCCAGTTTTTATATTTAAAAATGATATTCTTTATATATATTTATGGAGGCACATGGCTTAGTGGTTAGAGCATTGGGCTTGCAATCGAAAGGTTGTGAGTTCAATCCTCAGACCGGGTGATGTGTTGTTTCCTTGAGCAAGACACTTTATTTCACATTGCTCCAGTTTACTCAGCTGTAGAAATGAGATGATAGGGACTGGGGTCCATATCATTCCACTGCAAAGTGGTCGTGGAGGTGCCACGGCAAAAAAAGCACCCAGCACTCACTGTAAATGAGGTTGGTGTTAGGAAGGGCATCCAGCTGTAGAAATCAAGCCAGAATCAGTTCCCGTCCCACCCTTGCAAGCAGGGAAAAGCGGACGTAAAAATGAAATGATGATGAAAAAATGAAATGATATATATATATATATATATATATATATATGTGTGTGTGTGTGTCTAACCTATGCTAGCGTGGAAGATAGACGTTAAACGATGATGACGATGATTATATATATATATACAGACACACACACGCACAAGTACATATTGCATATTGTGAATTGGCAGTATCAGTAGAGAGTCAGACGCCATGCTTTCCAGCATAGTTACGTCTCTTTATGGTCTGAGTTCAAATCCCACCGAGGTTAACTTTGCCTTTCATCCTTACGGGGTCGATAAAATAAAGGACCAGTAATGTACTGGGTAATTGCTGGCCTTGTGCCAAAAGTAGAAACAATTATATTTAATACTACTAATTCTCTTTCTTCTTCCATAGGATTTACTGCGCTATACAAAGGTCTAGGTCCAACATTATTGCGAACATTTCCATCAACTGGAGGCCTATTCCTCACAGTTGAGCTGACCAAGAAATATATGGGTTTATCTGCTGATTATTTACACTTGTGATAATCAATCAATATATATATATAGATCAGCTTTCACCCCCAATTTAGTACACCCAATACAAAACTTACAAAACATATAACCATGTTTTGAACTGAAATATGTCCCAAAAGACAACTCGATGTTCATTATTGAATCAGCAATGGCACCTCGACATGCTCACTAGAATTTCTAGAAATAGCAGCCAAATCTTCCATAAATCACAGCCTACCGGTTAAAAGAAGGACACATTGGATATTGTAGCTGCAGACACACTGTGGTTGAAAAAAAAAGAAAAGAAGATGGTCATGGTTGGATGCTGTTGATTATAAATCTGCTTGATCAGGGTTAAATAATAACAATTTTCATGAAACATCTTTTCATTCTGTTATGGCTTTCTTTTACACGAGATTTACAATACGATGATTATTTTTGTTTACAATGTATATGTAAAATTAAAATCGAATATGTGGACATTTTAATAAAAACTGTTTATAATACAAATTTACCAATAATTTCTTTTTATTTTCATTGCCAACTGTTGCCATGGTTGTATTTATTGGAGTATGAAATATAATGCAAATATCCTGTATAAACCTTTAATGGGTCATTGGGTCACCACCAAAAGCTTCACCCTTATGTTGAGCCAACAAGAGAGCCTCTACGTGGTTAATGGATTTGCTAGAAATAGCATCCAACTTTTCCTCATATTACAACCTATTGTCTCAAAAATGGTGGATATATTGGATAATGCAGTCCTAAATATTGTGATTATAAACCTGTTTGATAAGGTCTGACATAGGGTTAAACAACAACAGCATTGTCATGTTAGACTAACCAGAGAGATTTTATGTGATCATCGATCTGCTAGACATAACAGCCAAATCTTCCTTGAAAAAAAAACAGCAAAAAATAAGAACATATTAGTTAATGTAGTCCTAGATGTGTGTGAAAAAGGATTGGATGATCACAGCTGGAATCATTATCATTTTATGTCAGATTTTCCATACTTGCATGGATTGAATGGGTTTTTTCCAGCACTCCTCCACTCAGTGATCCAGGTCACCTTCTACTGCAGTTTTCTTCCACTGAGATTTCTTGGCACTTCTTCACCCAATGATCATCACCAATATGCATCACATGTCCATACCAGCACAGTCTTCTCTCCTGTACATTACATTTGATTCCTCTTATACCCAGTTTTTCTCTCAGTTTATCCATGCCTCATCATTCACTCACACTAACATTACACATCCATCAAAGCATGCTTGCTTCATTTCACATATCCTCTGCATTTACTGCCAATGTCTCACTACCACACAGCATTGCACATTGCACACAGGCATCATACAGCCAACCTTTCATTTGTAGAGAGTAACCTTTTGTTGTTAACAAGGGTAGTAACTCCTTTACCTTTTCCCATTTTATTTTCATTCTACTTACTATCCTCTCAGAACAACCTTCTCCAGTAGACTTTCGTAATATGTCTGCTCAAATAGGGCTGACTTAGGACAGCAATATCTTTATAAACAGCTGTCCATTACTGAACACCTAGCAAAGCAGTCAATTATATTTTAACCCCTAGTAGTCAGCTGGTACTTATTTTATCATACCCTCATGATAAAACGTCATGTGGACTGGATGGGATTGAATCCAGAATACAATGGACTAGCTAATTAATAATTTCTGATTTAGGCACAAGGCCAATCATTTTGTGGGGAGAAGAAAGACAATTAAAACGACCCAGTGCATTACTGTTACTTTATTTTATTAACCTCCATTTGAATGAAAGGCAAAGCTAGTCTCAGTGGGATTTGAGCTCAGAAGGTAATGAGCTGTAACTATATACTGCAAAACATCCAATATTGGCAATAATAATAATGGCTTCTGATTTAGGCACAAGGCCAATCATTTTGAAGGAGAGGAAATAATTAAATCGACCCCAGTGTATTACTGGTTCTTTATTGACCTCCATAAGGATGAAAAACATTTAATTTATGTGGGATTTGAACTCAGAATGTAAAGAACTGTGGTGGATGATGCTCTACCAATAAATAATGCACAGTATTTGTCTAGTACTCTAACAATTCTGCTATGAAGTGTTATTTACTATACTTTCAGGTCAACCTATACTTTGTGAGTGAATTTGGAAGCCCGTGAGTCTGTATATGTAATTCAAAGGTCCAGCTTTGTAACCTACTTTGTCATGCTAATCTTCAATAAGAATTATGTCATGGATAAACATAATTCTTATTGAAGACTAGCATGAGAGAACAACTGGAGTACTTATTGTCAAAACTGACAGATCCATTCCATTGAGCTAACAAAACCTCTGTGACTGCTTGACCTAAGAGAGCAGCAAAATGTTCCTTAAAATACACTGTAGAATTTTAAAAATGGAAGGACATAACCACATTACAAGTGGTCATTTTCTTCCATTTTTAAAATGCTAGTGTAGTTTAAGGAACATTTTGCTGCTGTCTTTGGTCAGTGCCACGACAAAAAGCACCAGCCCATACTGTAAAATGGTCGTGTAGATGCTATGACAAAAGGCACCCAGCACTCACTGTAAAGTTGTTGTGTAGGTATCATGACAAAAAGCACCCACCCCACACTGTAAAGTGGTCTTGTAGGTGTCACAACAAAAAGCACCCAGCCCACACTGTAAAGTGGTCTTGTAGGTGTCACAACAAAAAGCACCCAGCCCACACTGTAAAGTGGTCTTGTAGGTGTCACAACAAAAAGCACCCAGCCCACACTGTAAAGTGGTCTTGTAGGCGTTACAACAAAAAGCACCCAGCCTACACTGTAAAGTGGTTGTGTAGGTGTCACGACAAAAAGCACCCAGCACACACTGTAAATGTAGTTGGCATTAGGAAAGGCATCCAGCTGTAGAGACTTAGCCAGAAACAGTTATGTGTGAACAAGACAGTCACCTGATCTGACTTGCCTCAAATGGGACAACCTGTCTAACCTGGAAAATAGACGTTAACCCTTTAATGTTCAAACCGGCCAGAATTCTCTACCTTTTTCTGTTGAAACTGGCTGTAACCGGTCACTCAAACTGATGTTAAGGTATTGTTCTCAAAATAAATATTTTCAAAATTTCATAGATTCGATGTTATGTGAGATAATTATGCGAGGTAAAGCCTTTACCATGAAAATATAATAGTATATATATATAGAGTAATGTGAATGCTAAAGGGTTAAACGATGATGACACACTGAATAATCTGTCTCAATAAAGGATGAGTTGATTGTTGCTAACATTTTTTAGACTTTTTTTATTGGAACAATTAATTTTATAACTAAAAGCTCTTTTACTAATTTGTTTTTTCTTACCTGTAACTTCTGGTGGAGTTGTAGGGCCACTATAGCGACCTATGGTATTTCTTGGGCATTTTAAACTTGGCTGAGCCCATCCACCTTCAAGTTTCAACAAGAGATATAGAATCAACACCAGTACTGAACTTCTTTTTTTTGACCTTCAAAGGATGAAAACGAAGTTGACATTGGCAAGATTTGAACTTAAAACCTAAAGAGTTGAAACAAATGATACAAAGAAATTTGTCCAACTTTGTTTTTAGACCCATAACACATGACAGAGTCATAGGGGCGCCGTATTAATATGTTTTATATATGTATATAAAACCTGATAGAGCCCAATCCTCTCCAGGTCTGAATATAGCATATTTCTTCCAGAGAAGGATAGAGAGAGTGAGACAATGGTAGTGAAAGTTATATAGAGGAAGAATCGACCCGAGTACTTGACTGGTACTTTTTTATCGATCTCGAATGGATGAAAGGCAAAGTTGCCCTCGGCAGGATTTGAACGCAGAGCCGGAACGAATACAATAACGCATTTCCCAACTACATACCTGTTAAATACAAGTTGAACATATTTTGAGAACTGAGCAAGAGGAGTTATGTACCTTGCTTAGTAGCAAATACATCTGGAAAGTGGTTGTTTGTTATACAGAAAACAAGTCGGTAGGAATGCCATACAGTATAATTAATATAAGCTGAAGGCAAATATAAGCAGATTGACAAAGAAGGAGTCCATATATAACAGATGTGCAGGAGCAGTTAGCAGTAAGAAAAGTCTTTCAAATACTCAGTCTTGGCTTTCATGGCTCTCATCTACAACCTCATTACACCACTGTCAACTTCTGTCTAGTTGGAACCTTTACCATGTCCACAGAAACTTCCAGTTGTTTTGTATGATATATGTTTCTGTCCCTCCCACCCTCTTGACAAACGTGTCACCTACTACATCTTTGAGCCTACATCTAGCTGAGATTTTCAACTTCCATACTTATTTTTCTTCTTCTTCATAGTAAAAGCAACTAAATTAGTAGTTTCATAGTAAAGTGTGAATTGAAATGAAAATAAGTCTGTTGTGTATCCCATTTTTTTAGAATAAGTGTACCATATCCCTGTTAGTTGTGAGAGGTAACTAGAAGTGTTGGCAACCAACCCATTCCAGCATGGAAAAGTCAACCTATGATGATGATGTAGACTATATATCTACAGTCAACCGATGATGATGATGTACACTATATATCTACATGTCATCATCATCATTGTTTTAATGTCCACTTTCCTTGCTAGCAAGGTCCATATAAACCAAGTCAGTACTGAAGCGGAACCCCTGATCTCCCAGGCAGGCCAGGGATCTGTGTCTTACATTCCATCGAGTACTCAGGAAAGGTTGAGGCAACTAAAAGGGTATCCAGCAGTAAAACATTGCCTCAAAAAGTTCATCTGATGGACATAACTAAATGATGATGATGATGGTGCTTAGTAACCAATAAGGCATCTAAGTGCAAGCTAATATTTGTTCCAGCTTACTAAGTTCAAACACTGCTGATGCCTATTTGTGCTGTAGTGTTTATCTCTTGCCTGTTTTAATATCAGTCTGGCCCCCAGGTGTCCTCAGCAGTCTACCCTGTTGTAAGCTTCTTCTTTGCCCACTTATTCCTATGAGGATCATGGAGGCTGAGCCCTCAAGCATGCCTACCAGCAGGTCTTGTCAGAAGCAACTCTTCAACTGATTTAGCTGGATCCCTAAATGAGACCAGCTGAGTTCATAGATGTTATCCAACAGTAAAATCTGTCCAGCAATTTCTGCTTGAGACATTCTGACCCCATGTCTATAGTATCAAAACTCTAATCTCTCAATTTGGAGAAGTAGCAGCTACATGCAGTGACTCCCTGATTTCCAAGCTATGCACTCTACCGAGCAACATTACTCAAAGACCCTTCGAAAGAACCCTATTTCAGTCGCTTGTATTTGCCTGTTGTAACCATTTGGACTAGTTTAGGGATACCTTTCTCCTTCCACATCACTCTCAGAGGCTCTGCGCTTCTCTCCTTCACTAAACAGCGAAAATGATGATAATAATAATCCTTATCAATAAGAAATCTGGCTGAAGCGCAGCTCAGCTCTTTTATTTATTTGCTATATTTAGATGAAGTGACAGTACCCATGGTCTTTTAAAACTGATGAGACTGATGTTGCATGCCTGGTCCTGTAACTCCTGGGGGATTCATAGGGGCACTGTATTGACATATGGTGTTTCTTGGACATTTTAAAACATGGGAGAGCCCATCTCCTCTCCAGGTCGGAATACAGCAAATTTCTTCCAGCAAAGGATAGAGAAATAGAGTAGAAGTGAGAAAGAGATATAGAGGAAGAATCAACCTCAGTAGTAGACTGGTATTTTTTTTGTCAACCTCATAAAATGAAAGACCTCGGAAGTTGACCTCAGCACGATTTGAACTTAGATATAGAGAATATGAGATCTAGTGCAAGTATCAACCCCAGTATCAAACTGGTACTTCTTTTATCGACCTCAAATAGATGAAAGGCAAAGTTGACCTTGGTGGGATTTGAATTCAGAGAGCAGAGTGCTGAAACAAATATCGCTAAGCATTCTATCCAATGTTCTAATGACTGTGAATTCACCATCTGAGACTGATGTTAACATACTTCTTAAACTTGTTTTAAGTCACTGACTACAGGAAACTTAAGTAGGAAGAAAATTCCAGATAAGATGTGTAGGGTTTGTGGATTATACCACTAGATAAGATTCTTTAGGATTTGTGGATTATACCACTAGATGAGATGTTTAGGGTTTGTGGATTATACCACTAGATAAGATGTTTAGGATTTGTGGATTATACCACTAGATGAGATGTTTAGGGTTTGTGGATTATACCACTAGATAAGATGTTTAGGATTTGTGGATTATACCACTAGATGAGATGTTTAGGGTTTGTGGATTATACCACTAGATAAGATGTTTAGGATTTGTGGATTATACCACTAGATGAGATGTTTAGGGTTTGTGGATTATACCACTAGATAAGATGTTTAGGATTTGTGGATTATACCACTAGATAAGATGTTTAGGGTTTGTGGATTATACCACTAGATAAGATGTTTAGGATTTGTGGATTATACCACTAGATGAGATGTTTAGGGTTTGTGGATTATACCACTAGATAAGATGTTTAGGATTTGTGGATTATACCACTAGATGAGATGTTTAGGGTTTGTGGATTATACCACTAGATAAGATGTTTAGGGTTTGTGGATTATACCACTAGATAAGATGTTTAGGGTTTGTGGATTATACCACTAGATAAGAGTGATGTTTAGGGTTTGTGGATTATACCACTAGATAAGATGTTTAGGATTTGTGAATTACACCACTAGATAAGAGTGAGGTTTAGGGTTTGTGGATTATACCACTACATAAGATGTTTAGGGTTTGTGGATTATACCACTAGATAAGATGTTTAGGGTTTGTGAATTACACCACTAGATAAGAGTGAGGTTTAGGGTTTGTGGATTATACCACTACATAAGATGTTTAGGGTTTGTGGATTATACCACTAGATAAGATGTTTAGGGTTTGTGAATTACACCACTAGATAAGAGTGAGGTTTAGGGTTTGTGGATTATACCACTACATAAGATGTTTAGGGTTTGTGGATTATACCACTAGATAAGATGTTTAGGGTTTGTGAATTCCACCACTAGATAAGAGTGAGGTTTAGGGTTTGTGGATTATACCACTACATAAGATGTTTAGGGTTTGTGGATTATACCACTAGATAAGATGTTTAGGGTTTGTGAATTACACCACTAGATAAGAGTGAGGTTTAGGGTTTGTGGATTATACCACTACATAAGATGTTTAGGGTTTGTGGATTATACCACTAGATAAGATGTTTAGGGTTTGTGGATTATATGACTAGATAAGATGTTTAGGGTTTGTGAATTATACCACTAGATAAGAGTGAGGTTTAGGGTTTGTGGATTATACCACTACATAAGATGTTTAGGGTTTGTGGATTATACCACTACATAAGATGTTTAGGGTTTGTGAATTACACCACTAGATAAGAGTGAGGTTTAGGGTTTGTGGATTATACCACTAGATAAAATGTTTAAGGTTTGCGGATTATACCACTAGATAAGATGCTTAGGGCTTGTGGATTATATGACTAGATAAGATGTTTAGGGTTTGTGGATTATACCACTAGATAAGATGTTTAGGGTTTGTGGATTATACCACTAGATAAGATGTTTAGGGTTTGCGGATTATACCACTAGATGAGATGTTTAGGGTTTGTGGATTATACCACTAGATAAGATGTTTAGGATTTGTGGATTATACCACTAGATGAGATGTTTAGGGTTTGTGGATTATACCACTAGATAAGATGTTTAGGGTTTGTGGATTATACCACTAGATAAGATGTTTAGGGTTTGTGGATTATACCACTAGATAAGAGTGATGTTTAGGGTTTGTGGATTATACCACTAGATAAGATGTTTAGGGTTTGTGAATTACACCACTAGATAAGAGTGAGGTTTAGGGTTTGTGGATTATACCACTACATAAGATGTTTAGGGTTTGTGGATTATACCACTAGATAAGATGTTTAGGGTTTGTGAATTACACCACTAGATAAGAGTGAGGTTTAGGGTTTGTGGATTATACCACTACATAAGATGTTTAGGGTTTGTGGATTATACCACTAGATAAGATGTTTAGGGTTTGTGGATTATATGACTAGATAAGATGTTTAGGGTTTGTGAATTATACCACTAGATAAGAGTGAGGTTTAGGGTTTGTGGATTATACCACTACATAAGATGTTTAGGGTTTGTGGATTATACCACTACATAAGATGTTTAGGGTTTGTGAATTACACCACTAGATAAGAGTGAGGTTTAGGGTTTGTGGATTATACCACTAGATAAAATGTTTAAGGTTTGCGGATTATACCACTAGATAAGATGCTTAGGGTTTGTGGATTATATGACTAGATAAGATGTTTAGGGTTTGTGGATTATACCACTAGATAAGATGTTTAGAGTTTGTGGATTATACCACTAGATAAGATGTTTAGGGTTTGCGGATTATACCACTAGATGAGATGTTTAGGGTTTGTGGATTATACCGTGAGATAAGATGTTTACGGTTTGCGGATTATACCACTAGATAAGATGTTTAGGGTTTGTGGATTATACCACTAGATGAGATGTTTAGGGTTTGTGGATTATACCACTAGATGAGATGTTTAGGGTTTGTGGATTATACCACTAGATGAGATGTTTAGGGTTTGTGGATTATACCACTAGATAAGATGTTTAGGGTTTGTGGATTATACCACTAGATGAGATGTTTAGGGTTTGTGGATTATACCACTAGATAAGATGTTTAGGGTTTGCGGATTATACCACTAGATAAGATGTTTAGGGTTTGTGGATTATACCACTAGATGAGATGTTTAGGGTTTGTGGATTATACCACTAGATGAGATGTTTAGAGTTTGTGGATTATACCACTAGATAAGATGTTTAGGGTTTGTGGATTATACCACGAGATAAGATGTTTAGGGTTTGTGGATTATACCACTAGATATGAGTGAGGCTTAGGGCAGGACTGGCATAGTAAGTGATTTTAGTTTGGAAGTCATGGCAACACATATTTTCAACATGCCACATAGAACCCCACAAAATATTCTATATCTTGAGTACACAAGAGATGTAGTGGGATAACGGGTAAACTAACAGGAAGGGAAGATTTTGTATATAGAAGATGCACAGAAGTAACTGAGGGGAAGAATATCAGTTACAGGAAGGACCCATAGAAGTGGTTGATAGCTTTGGTTATTTAGGCGACTTAATTAGCAATAGAGGAGGATACTTAGAGCATAATAGCTAGAATAAGGATATGATGGAAAAAGTTTAGAGAGCTACTCTCACTGTTGACCACAAAAGGTTTCTCCCTACATACAAAAGGACTGTATGATGCCTGTGCGCGAAGTGTGATGCTGCTTGGTAGTGAAACATGGGCTGTGACTGCAGAGGACGTGTAGATTGGCGAGAAATGAAGCAATCACACTTCATTGGATGTGCAATGTAAATGTGAGAGAAAGGCAGAGCTTGGACGAGTTGAGGGAGAAGCTGGGTTTCAGAGGGATCTGAGGTGGTGTGCAGGAGAGAAGAAAACGTTGGTATAGACAATGATTGTGGGTGAAGAAGTGCCAGGAAATCCCAGTGGAAGGAAGCCGCAGTAGAGGTAGACAAAGGAAAACATGGGCAGAGGTGGTGAGAGCTGACTAGGGTACTATAAAAGCTGTTGGAACCCAACTCCTCTCCAGGTCTGAATACAGCAGACTTCTTCCAGAGAAGGATAGAGAGTGAGAGAATGAAAGTGAGAAGGGGATATAGAAGAATCAACCCCAGTACTTGACTGGTACTTTTTTTATCGACCTCAAAAGGATGAAATGCAAAGTTGACTTCAGCGATATTTGAACTCAGAGAGTAGAGATGAGTACCAAAAACATTCTATCCGATGTTCTAACAACTCTGCCAATTCACTGAACATATGCTTTCTTTTAAAAACAATCAGTATTGCGATTTCCCTTTTGCTATTGTTCCCCTAGAAATCTGAGTCAGTAAAATGGGTAGAACGCTTGATAGTATGTTTCACCTGCCTTTCATCCTTGCAAAGTCAATAAAAGAAATATTAGTCATGTACTAGGGATCAATTCTTCTTCTATATCTTTTTCTCTGGAAGATATCAGTTGTGTATAGATCTGGAGACTTCCAGTGTTCTTGGCCTCCAGACTACATCCCTACTCACTGCTATCGGAGCCTGCATGTGGGAGCCCCGTGAGGTAGAGTGGCTATTCCAGTGCGTCTCCCTTGCTGTCCTCCGGGGTAATATCTTGTCCATCCTGTCGACTGTAACCAAGAGGCGAAGGGTAAATTAGTTGGAGGTGGAGTAAGAATTACAAATTGTTAAATAATTAAGGAGCTAGACACTGCTGTGGGGTTGCGAGGTGTTGCTTGTCGAGCTGGCATGCTAGCCTGTCCATGGTTATGTGGCAATGGATGGCATCCCATACGCTCTGGGGAGATTTGACGTCTACTGGAGGAAGAGGAGAAGGACGTCTACTGGGCAGAGTCCGAGCTGGTTCCAACTCTTGAAGGCAGACTTGCGTTCCTCGATCACAGTGGATTCTATTGTGTTGTGGAGAACCATGTTGATGAGGGCACAACAAGAGGTTAACGACGAAAGAAACGCTGGCAAAGTCAGCAAGACTGGAGACCGGAGGGCTGGGCCACTGACAGCAAAGTTCTTGTCACAGCTGGTGGCTCACCTTAGTGGGGTATGAGGGAATGTTTACGAGGGTGCTTGGTTATTCCAGCGTCTAAGGCTCGCTATCACCTGCAGCAATGCTGCTGGTGTGTAGGCTTGATTAAAAATATTATTAATGAGCAACTCCTGTACCCTTTGTGGTACTGTGTGATTGAATCTGCTGTTCTTCCCTTTTTTTTCCTTTTTTATAACTATATATATATCCAGATGGTTTTAATCATTATATAAATTACGTTATCAATGTGATATTAATAAAATATATTTAAATTAAAATAATGTGCCAGAAAATAATAGGTCTTAAATTCAAACGCTGCCTTAGTGTATATAATTCCATCTAGGAGGTTTTGTATGAATATTATATCAGCCGTAGTACCTCATTATATCTGGCAATTTATTTCATTAAACCCGGAAGGATTAAAAGGCAATGTTGACCTTGGAAAGATTTGAACTCTGAATTAAAAACCGCAAGCATTTTGTCGGATACTCTAACGACTCTGCAATCCACTGCCTAGATATAGAGATGGAGGGACGGACACACACACATACACACACATATATATATATGCGAGGAGTCTAGGTTTTGGTGTCGACAAAAAGGTAATATCCAGAATTTATATACCCTATTCCCACAAATGAGTGTAGGAATAGAGTACAAACAATGACCAGAAAATGAGACTGGTTGTAAAACAACGTAGTGAGAGAGAGAAAAAAAAACATGAAAGATTGAGGTTAATCGTTCGAAAATCTCAAATTCTTGCCATAGATATCACAGAAAATTAGATATGTAAGATAATTAATGACAGCTTTAGAAAACCAAAGAACGATTTGGTAGAATTTAACGAGAATATTAAATGATATTGTTTTGAAACAATAACCGTAGTAAAACGAGCAGATACCATGTAGTTGGCGATAAGGCACACGAAGGAATGGTTAATGGTGTCGAATGGTGGTGGTGGGGTATGTTTGAATGAAATATATGCAATCAATTCTTCTCAATGCGACATTCTACATCCCAACACCCTTAATATATACACACACACAGCACATGATAGAAATACAAAAGTTACACGCAGAGACGAAGTCAGTTAATAAAAAAAAAAACAATGTTTATGTGTGTATATATATATATATATATATCCGTAAGTGGTTGGTGACTGGGAGAACAGAGTTTTAATATTCATTTTATTAAGGAGTCTAAATGGTGAGTTTTGTTACTCTGGAGTTTCGCTTGTTTATCTGAGTTTTGTTACTCTAGAGTTTCGCTTGTTTATATGACCCTGTGATAAACGTGTACAGCCTCACAACAAACTCACTATTTAGCCGTAATAAAATGTATATATATATATATATATAATTACTAAACTATAGAAAATGACAGATGAGAAAGGAAGGAAGGATACAGTTTAAAAAGTGTGATTCTGTAAGCTACTCTAATTATATCAAAATCGGGGTACTGTGGAAATACGAATCAAACTTTTAAAAACTTTTCCCATTTAAAATTGTACCAGAATAATATTGCTCTAACAAAACAACAACATTAATATATCTTCAATAATAAATAAATAAATAAAACGTTTGAAGAATCTATTTCTTTTTTTCTTTCTTTTCTTACAATACAGCAAGCATGATATAAGCACATAAAAAATACATTTAAAATAGCAAATGTCAATAGCAACTGACTTTTTAGGATTCGTTCATTCACCATAAACATATTTTGGATACATAGGTGGAACCCACACAACGTAGAGCTGCTCCTTAATTACATTTTGTGTTAAAAATAATTCAGTTTTACATATTCTTTGAGGTTTGCTGGTAATGGAAGAGAATCGATAGAATGCAAAGATTTAGTTTGGCGAAGTCGAGTTCTGATGATTTGGCGACAAAGATGTCCCAATTTTTTAGGTTTGTTTTTGGTAAATCTCACAAATGACCAATAATCAAAAACCTCATCGATTAAATTCTGAACAATGGGACAATTTGCGAAAAGATTCTTGTAGTAAACACGGCTAGTTTTTTCGAGTGTTGCCCCCCACATCACCAATAAACGAACTACACTCTTATAGAGATTGAGGAATTCTTCTGATGTCTGAAGAATACTTTGGTATAAATTCATGTAGTCCTCTGTTTTTTCTAGGTCTAGAGTTGCAGGCTCCACTTTATGAACATATCTCACTTCGTACATAGATAGGATACTGAGAGCAATACATAAAGGTAGCATAGATTGTTGTCGCCTTGAAGGATTGAAATTAGTTTCGAAATAGAGGGAGTTAGGTTCAGCTCCCATCGACAGCAACATTTCCATAATTCCAACGAATTTACATTGGTGTCCAAACAATCGAAGTTGGTCTGGATTATTTTCCAAACAAATAACACCATTGTCAGTCCGTAAATACTTCACGTTGTTCCGAATCATCTTAAGACTGTGGTTAAGGGCAGTTTCTCCATTCTGGTCACACAGATTTATAAATTTGGCAGGGTAACGCCTCAGTAATCTGTCAACACAGTCCAAGTCACCTCTCATGACAGATGTATGGAGAGGGATAAAACCACTTCCAACACTCCTCTCGCACTGGTGTTTAGAGGGGGAATGTTCTATAATTATTTCCAGGGTCTCAACATCACCAAGTTCGGCGACAAGCTGAAGTGGAGAATCACCCTTGACGTCCACAATAGATAACTGCAAGTCTTTCTTTATCATAAAATTTATAAGATCACGACCTTCCCGGAGATTTATAGCTCCCGATTTCATCGAATCCAGAACAGTGTGAATAAGGCGCCCTTTCGATGTTGGAAGATTCGGGCTGCATCCATTTTCTAAGAATATTTTAACGAGTTCTGTATTACCTTTTTTACAAGCTACTTCCACTGGAGCAAGTGTGTTTCCAGGATTCAACGGACTCACGCTTATGTCTGTTATGAAATCATTGCAGAGCCTTCGTAAATCATCCGCATCTCCGTCCTGCACGGCACGTAGCAGCTGACCATACATTTTTGGTTCTAGAGAACCAACCGTTTGTTGTCTCCCTCCCTGCTTGTTGTAGGAAGGAATCTTGTCTGGAGACTAGTAGTGGGTTTGGTGGTAATCAGCTAAAATAGCAAATTTTACTTGCTGCTTAAAACAACCATAATATAAACATTAAGTGGCTGTCAGCCGCTGCTATAATAAACTTCTCAACTGCTTGTTATTATTATTATTGTTCATTATTAAGAGTTAATTACAAGCCGCTAACCAATATCAAAATAAAAAAACTATACAAATTGAATTGTACCCGAACCGAACAGCTTTCCTTCAAAGTCATCGGAAAGTATGTGGAAGTGAAGGAATTAGCTTCGGCAGAAACTTTTCTTCTGTACATTTTCATGGTTTTATCCTTTTTTTTTCTATTTTCTTCTTATTTCTTTTTTCACCTCTGGAATATTCATGCGTCTGACAGATAGAGAAACATTACCTCCGTCTAACATATACTTTTACATATTTCTGCTGTGTAGAAATTAATTAACACAGTTAATAGTTTCTGGTCATACTTTCGTATTTTTATCACAGAGCCATTGATGTGAATATATATATATATATATATGTGTATGTGTGTGTGTATACTATATATATATATTGTGTGTGTATTTTATGTCTATTATATAAATATATAAAATATATATGTGTGTATGTATATATAATATCACAGAGCCATGGATGTTTTTATATATACATGTGTGTGTGTACTATATATTTATAATATCACAGATCCATTGATGTGAATATTTATGTGTGTGTGTACTATATATATATATGTATAGGCAACCGGACCCGCTTATGAATCGAGTGCTCAAAGTGGTGAACCAATAATAACGTAGTTACATACCAATAAACTATATATTATATAACAGCCATTGCTGTTCATATATATATCTATATATATCATAGAGTTATTGATAATCAGATATGTGTGTGTGTATTATTGATATCTTAGATAAACTTCGAAGAAAAGTAATTTATGTCTTATAAAGGTTAAGAAGAAAAAATATCTTACGAAAAACAATAAAAAATCGGAGAACGTTGCTTCGTGTCGAGAAGAAATTTTTTTAAAATAACATCAGCAAAACTGTATTTCCTTTTCACATGTGTTTAGGGATTCGAGCCCGAATATATATACTCTTTTACCTGTTCGAGCCATCCGGCTGAGGCCATATATATATTTTTTCCCGTCGAGGATAGCTTTACCTTTTACCTTTACTAGGTCGATAAAATAAAGTACCAGTAACGTACTGAGGTCGATTTAATTAACTTTCCCTTCCCCAAAAATTGTTGGCCTTGTGCCTAAATCAGAAACTATTATTTTCGTGAGGGCAAGGGATATAGGGCGGAAATATAATATTTATATGCCTTTTCCCATAATCATCAGGGAATAGACTATCTATCTAATATATTATATAAATATGGGTTGGGGGGGATCGGTCCCAGATAGATATCGAAACCCAAATAAGGATTATCCAGTTCGCCAATATTTTTTTTTCATTTAACAACTATACCACCTTTTATTTTCTCTCTCGCTTCGATCATATATTTTTGTGCATTATATTTATAAAGTTCCTAGCAATAATTAATTGTATTTATTATGTCTATATTCTCATTCTGTAAGAAGTATTCATTAAGTATTGTATATATTATTGTTTATATTTTCATTCTAATGGAAATGTCTGTAACAGAACAATTTCCTCAATATTCTCTGATCAAAATAAAGATTATATACTCCATATTTACATATATAAACATACAAACACACACACGCATCTATTTATCTATGAATGCAGACAACTAGAATCAAATCAGTAATTTAATTAAAACTACTGTTTTAAATCATATTTTCTAAAACTAGACACCAACATTTAGATAGATTTAATTTCTAATTTAGGCACAAGGCAAGCAATTAGAGGAGGGGATCCCCTCTCCCCAGTACTTAAGTGGTACTTTACTATGGGAAGGATGAAAGACAAAGTTGACCTCGGTAGGCTTTGAACTAAGTGCCTCAAAGCATTTTGTCCGATACTCTAACTAATCTATCAATCTGCCGCCCTGACAATAATAATAATAGTAGTAATAAAACAATAATAAATTGTTGCAGAGCCAAAATGATGTCGATGTTGTGTAAAACGGAAGTGGATGTTTCTACAAGTAAATGTAAGCTTTAATCTTTGGCAAATAACTAACCATCGACAAACATTTCTATCGAAAGCTAACAATAATAACAAAAAAATAAAGTAAGAAATCGATGTTTATATAATAGATGGCGATGACACGAGAGTTATCTCATTTTGTTATCACACTGATATTGAAAAAATACATTAAAATAAATCAATTCCCTCCGAGCAGCTTTCCTAATTAATATTTTCGTCTCGTCTTAGGCGATTTTGTCGTTCTAATTTAAATAAACAACAATCATTTTTTTTTTATGAATAACACTACCACATCCGCCAGTATCCATTCATTTATTTGGATTCTATTAAACACACATATGGCAACGAATTGGCCGAGTCGTTAGAACGTCGGACAGAATACTTTGTGGTATTCATTCCGGCTTTCTTCTCCGTGAGTTCAAATCCTGCCGAGGTCGATTGAAAACAGTACCAGACTAATATTAGGGTCGATTCTTTCTCTATATCTCTTTCTCTCACTTTCTATCCTGCTCTGGATAGGGATCGGCTCCGCCAGGCTTTAAAAAACGCCATTACAACGCCCCTAACTCCCTCAGGAGTCACAGAGCCATACACATAAACGCACACACGGTGGGAAATCACTGAAATATTGACGCGGGGAATATGGGTGTAGGCTATTTCGTGGGACTCGAATGATGTTACTGATTTGCTTAGCCTTCAGGTCAAATCTGATAAAACTGACTTATAAAAGGCGTGTGGCTTAGTGGTTAGGGTGTTAGTTTTACGATCATAATGTCATGGGGTCGATTTCTGGACCACGTTTTTGAACAAAATACTCCATTTCACGTTGCGTGGGTACACTCAGCTAAAGATGAGTATCAACAGTAGATGGGTTGGGGTTAAACTTGCGATAGACTGACAACCTGTCCAGTCGGTTAAGATGGATAAACACCAGCCTGATGGCTTGAGACAGTGGTGGTAAGAAACTCTCAAGAGAGCTGGACAGCAGAAGGTCTTCAAAGAAGAAACCCTCCTCAAGCAAGTGTTTTGGCCCTAACTAATGATCAAACTCTTTCCATTCATGACAATTCCGTCTTTATGTTTTGGGGGCATAAAGTATCTAGGACCATGTTATCTAATGTCTTTTCCTTCTTTTTAAAGATGGTACAAAATGTAATTTGAACAAGACATAACTGTTACTTCTAGCAGATCGAGTGAGTTCTTAACTACTCCCCCATTGTGCTGGAGTGAGGGGCAGTTGATTAAATCCTAATTTCAGCCAGATCTTTTAGAGTAAATTATTATGGGTGGATTGGCAGTATCGGAAGAGGGTCTGACGCCATGCTTTGCAGCAAAGAGTTATGGCCCTTTATGGTCTGAGTTCAAATCCCGCCGAGGTTAACTTTGCCTTTCATCATTACGGGGTCGATAAAATAAAGCACCAGTAATACACTGGGATAATTGCTGGCCTTGTGCCAAAAGTAAAAACAATTATGGTTGTCATTCTCATTGATACAGCAATCGTTGCTATTATTGTTTAACCACAGGTCAGCCCTGATCGAGCAGAATTATGATTGAAAACAATTCATTAGCAGACCTGTCAACTCTCCCCGTCCAATGGGGACATCTCACACCCACTTTGCGGTGGGTGAGAGATGTCTTCTCTTGTGAAAATGGCTATAGCTTTCATTATGTAAATCTCCCCATTTTGCCTCATTTCTCCCTGTTTTGGGACACTTTTCTTCATGGTACTCCCCATTTCAGTTTGTAGAATTTGGCAGGTCTGCAGTAGAGACTTTCTTTTAGGCATTGTGTACCTTGGACTACAATGTATCTTTTTTAAGGTGTGATTTGAGGGAGATTTGGCTACTGTTTGTTGGAGGTTGTATGACCATGTTGGGGCCTACACGTTAGCTCAGATAGAAATCTTCTTACAAATATATTAAGTTTCTTAGTGTTTATATGAACTCTCAGCTCATTACATTTGAGTTATATGTGTACACTGTCGGGGTTTGTATCTTTATGGCAGCAATGATTGAGTATCGTTTCTCATATTGTTTCTAAAATGTGCACATATACATTTCCGAGATCCATGGACGAGTTATCTCCAGTGGTCTCTGTCCCTCATTATCGCTGCCATGTCCTGCATCTCCAAGAGATCAGTGTTTGTCCTTAGGACATCAACATATGTTAACCTCGGTCTTCCTCTTCTAGTGTGTCCATGCAGGGGCTTCCACAGGAGCACTGAGTGGAGTGTCAACTTTGGATGTCGGTGAACATGTCCAGCTAACCTCAGTCTCCTCTGTGCCACTCTCGAGCTGACTTTTGGGAGGTTCCCGTACAGCTCTGAGTTCTTCATCCTCAGTGTATACTGATTAATGTTCAGAGCCATGAATCTATATCTATATCTTTGTATATGCTGTTATTACATGCTAAACCTTTGGAATGTTTTACATATTTTTAGAGTTCCATCAGGTCTGAATTATACATTGTCTTTTTTTACTTCTTTTTTTTTATTTTTATTAGAGACTAGGTAGTAATTTAAGGGAGCAGGTCAAGCAACTGCATAAAGGGCCCCTGGTGGAATTCTAAAAACATGTAAAACGTTCCAAAGGCTAAACATGAAATAACAGCATATACACACGGTTGGATTTAGACCTTGGGGGCCCTGGAGCACTTCAGGTTTCGGGGGCCCCTCATACACAAAAAATAAGAATACACAGCAAACCCATCCCCTCCCCCCACCCCAATTTTATATATCAATGTTAGCTTGGTGCAAATAATGGAATTGAAAAGTTATGCATACAGGTATTAAATTTTCAAAAATTCAAAACTTCTAACTATTCTAAAACTAAAAAGCCCAGCTGAGGGCACAAATAAATGTCAATGCCCCCCCCCCCCCCCCCCCCCATTAAATCTGGCCCTGCATATACAAACATATAGAAACAGTGGTAAGAAACTCTGCTGTCCAGCTTACCACTATTTCTATATCTATATGTTTGTATATTCTGTTGTAACACACTAAGCCTTTGGAATGTTTTACATATTTTCAGAGTTCCATCAGGGACCCTTTATGTGGTCACTTGACATGTTCCCTGAAATCACTACCTACTCTCTAGTAAAAAAGTAGTAAAAGACAATGGATAATTCAGACCTCTACATGAAAACAAAAAAATGAAAAAGAGAGTGACAACAACTAGAATAAAAATAAAAATACTACAGCCACCGCTTAGAATTAAGTATGACTTAGTAGCATGTACCATGCTCTTTCACTAAAGATTTTAAGTGTCCTTGAATGCACAAGCAGACACAGACAACTTCTCAAATCTTTCTCTTTTGATCTAGTGGAACAGCCAAGAGGTGACAGGTAGAAGGAAAGAGGGCTGTATCAGTACAGGGCTGTTATTTTCTTTATCGAGCCCAAAAGGATGAATGTGAACGTTGGTGAGTTTTTGTAAAGTGGTTGTGTAGGTGTCACGACAAAAAGCACCCATCCCACACGGCAAAGTGGTGTAGGTATCACAACAAAAAGCACCCATCACACACTGTAAAGTGGTCGTATAAGAGTCACAACAAAAAGCACCCATCCCACACTGCAAAGTGGTGTAGGTATCACAACAAAAAGCACCCATCACACACTGTAAAGTGGTCGTATAAGAGTCACAACAAAAAGCACCCAGCAGACACTGTAAAGTTGTTGTGTAGGTATCACAACAAAAATCACTCAGCCCTCACTGTAAAGTGGTCGTATAGGTGTCACAACAAAAAGCACCCACCCCACACTGTAAAGTGGTGTAGGTGTCACAACAAAAAGCACCCATCACATGCTGTAAAGTGGTCGTATAAGATTCACATCAAAAAGCACCCAGCCCACACTGTAAAGTGGTTGTGTAGGTGTCATGACAAAAAGCACTCAGCAGACACTATAAAGTGGTTGTGTAGGTGTGACAACAAAAAGCACCCAGTCCACACTGTAAAGTGGTGTAGGTGTCACAGCAAAAAGCACCCATCACATACTGTAAAGTGGTTGTGTAGATGTCACAACAAAAAGCACCCAGCCCTAACTGTAAAGTGGTCTTGTAGGTGTCACAGCAAAAAGCACCCATCACATACTGTAAAGTGGTTGTGTAGATGTCACAACAAAAAGCACCCAGCCCTAACTGTAAAGTGGTGTAGGTGTCACAGCAAAAAGCACCCATCACATACTGTAAAGTGGTTGTGTAGATGTCACAACAAAAAGCACCCAGCCCTAACTGTAAAGTGGTCTTGTAGGTGTCACAACAAAAAGCACCCAGCCCTCTCTGTAAATGCAGTTGGCATTATGAAGGGCATCCAGCTGTAGGAACCTAGCCAGAAACAGTTCTATATGAGCTGTACATAGTCGCCTAACCCAACTTGCCTCTAATGAGACAAAATATCTAACTCATGATAGCGTGGAAAATGGACATTAAATGATGATGAATGCTGAAACATGGAATAAATATCCAATGCTCTAACAATTTTGCCAAATCAATTACCTTGGTAACAACTAGAACATCCTTGATTATATAGCTCTGTTTAATCAAAACAATTCATTTTGTTGATTCCATAGCTGTTTTAGTTTGTTGTATTTTATTTGGTAGGTCTGGAGGAGAATCTAAATACCAGCTCTCTTCTTCTTCTTCTTCTTCTTCTTCTTCTTCTTCTTCTTCTTCTTCTTCTTCTTCTTTTTTTTCTTCTTCTTCTTCTTCTTCTTCTTCTTCTTCTTCTTCTTCTTCTTCTTCTTCTTCTTCTTCTTAGAATAGGTATCAGTATTTATTTTCTTGTAACAATATTGAAGTATCCCAGACATGGGATGAGAAGTGACAAAAGGTCCTGTTGAAGACGAATTAGGGAGGTTGCTGTTATTTAACCCCAAGTCAGACATGATTAAACAAACCTATAACAAAAAGCACCCAGCCCACATTGTAAA
The DNA here is from genome assembly GCA_964016885.1 of Eledone cirrhosa. NCBI lineage: Eukaryota > Metazoa > Mollusca > Cephalopoda > Octopoda > Eledonidae > Eledone > Eledone cirrhosa. The sequence goes on from OZ024743.1 coordinate 64,973,371, forward strand.
GTGGTTGTGTTGTTATCACAACAAAAAGCACCCAGCCCACACTGTAAAGTGGTTGTGTTGCTATCACAACAAAAAGCACCCAGCCCACACTGTAAAGTGGTTGTGTTGCTATCAAAACAAAAAGCACCCAGTACTCACTGTAAATGTGATTGGCATTAGGAAGAGCATCCAGCTGTAGAAACCAAACCAGAAACAGTTCTATATGAGAAAGACATGGTCACCTGACCTGGCATTTCTCACAACAGGACAACTCGTCTAACCCATGCTGGTGTGGAAAAATGGTCGTAATGATGATGATGATGAAAATGTATTGCAGTCATAACTTCTGCATAACTTCTGTTTCCAGAGCATATGAGTAAGATGTGGTCACCTGACCTACCTCACCTCATGTGACAACCCCTCTAACTTACGCAAACATGGAAAATAGATGTTAAATGGTGATGATGATGATGATGATGTGTCATGACAAACACACATGGCTCACTCTTATCAAAGTAGTTGTTGGTAAAAAGAGCATTCATCTTTCAAAAACATTTTGTTTATAAAATTAACATGTTGTGCTGCTTTTCCATATTGTAAAAGCAGTCATTGATGGGAAAACAGTTTTATAGATCTTCTTTTGTGATGATTAATATCAGAACAGTTGTTATTGATAAATAGATGAATGAATAAAGAAATAGATTAATACTTTATCTAATTGACAGTCATTAAATATATGGATTGGCAGTATCAGTAGAGCGTCAGACACCATGCTTTGCAGAATAGAGTTATGGCCCTTTACGTTCAGAGTTCAAATCCTGCCGAGATTAACTTTGCCTTTCATCCTTATGAAATCGATAAAGTAATGCACTGGGGTAATTGCTGGCCTTGTGCCAAAAGTAGAAACAAATTTAATTGATATTACATTTGATAAATTTAATTGATATTACATAAATAATAGTTTCTGATTTAGGCACAGGGCCAACAATTTCGGCGGAGGGGTAAGTCGATAAAATCAACCCTCTGTGCATTACTGGTACTTTATTTTATCGAACCCATAAAGATAAAAGGCAAAGCTAACCTTGGCAAGATTTGAATTCAGAACGTAAAGAGATGTAACTTGTGTATGCTGCAAATCATGTTGTCGGACGCTCTACCGACATTGCCAATCTACCACCTTTACAAATAAATAATGAAAAATTCTAGTTATGAAATCATCCTCATCACTGTTATCATCATGTGACTTCCTTCTACTGACATTTCCTGGCACTTCTTCACAAAGCAATCATTGTCCATGTGCATCACATGTCTTTTACCAAAATAGTCATCTCTCCTGCACACTACCTCTGCCCAAAACTTTCTTGGTTTACCTCTACTGCGGCTTCCTTTCACAGACATTTCCTGGCACTTCTTCACCCATCAATCATCATCCATTTGCAACACATGATAATAAATTAGTATTATGGGTGGTGAAATATATTTCCCTAATGAGTGGAGCAGTGACATCAATAATAACAATAATAATATTGAATGCATTGAATTTTGGAGTCCAGGATTGGTGTGCCATATTTCCCAAGATTACTGGATATATGAACAATCATACAGACTGGGAAATTTGTGTTTTGTTACCTAATTTTTTATGATATTTTATTTATTTACTTCTCTCAGGTCTTGAATAATCGCCTAGATAATTTTCACTAGGGTTAGGATATTCCAATGAGAAACGCAACCTTTGACCTCCAAGACGCATGGTAGAATTTCAAGACTTATTTTAGAAAAAAAATAGCATCTTCGATGCCAGGAAATGTATTAATAGCTTGCTCAAGAAAAACCCTATAATTTGTATTGATTACTGACATGTGGAAGTGATTAAAAATAAAAATGATACTTTAATAATTTATTTCTAAGCGCCGGCTGGCAAGAGGCGAAGCTCCCAGCAAGGTTCAGTGGATCTGATTCTACTGGTCTACTTTTCCTCAATCTCCTCCAGTCGCACTCTTATTAGCAAGGTCCTCAACAAGACGGTCGAACCTGATGTAGCTCCAGAATTTGAGCAGGCTCTGGCCGACTGGACAGGCAAAGTCCCCCAGTATATAAATGTCCAATGTAACTGCGTCGACATTAAATGCATGTCTTCTTTCAGGCTGATCGAGTCTGGCTTGGACCAACTCCTGCCTCTGCTCCGCTTCACAGCCAAACAGCAGCACATGGCTCAATTCAGTGCCCTCCTCATCAACTGGTACCCTTCTTGATGACGAATGCACTCGCATTGGAGTGGCCCAACACCTTGACCTCTACATGTGTGAGCCACATAAATGCCATTGCCGGACGGGCATTGACAAGTTTAGCCTACACCAACAGTCTTGCCACCAGAGCATAGGTTGGTTCCCCGACAAGTCACTCTGAACAACATATCGAGAAGAAGCCTGGATGCAGCAGGCTTCCCATCACAACTGGAGCCAGCAGGCCTTGATCGCAGAGACAGCAAGTCGAGACCTCAGACATAGTTGGACCCTGTACTGCTGCGCTCCTCCACAAGATCGGAATGTCAGTAGTCCATCTGCGGAAGGAGCCCCATGAGGAGGGGTAGTTGTTGCAGCGGGTGTTGCTGGCTATTGTCTGTGGGAATGCTTTGTGGATTTCTCCGCGGGGCGCAGCCCTAACACCGCTGCACCCTAGGCCTAAAGCTCATCACCCTCCCGCTTCCATTCTTCTCTGACCCTAGAGCTCTTGCCTTTTCCTTCCTTTTCTGTTTTTAATTATTTTGAATTTGTAGCAGATACATATTCAATCTATTTCTATTGTAATTTTATCTCTTTCAATAAATTATATATTACGTCATAAAAAAACATTACATAGATGTTCACCATATATGTACAAATGGCATACAGGATTAAATGTATGAGTAACTTAAGAAAAATAACAATTTACTGGGACAATGGCATTTGTCGTCCTTTCCTTTCCTATACAGCCAGATCTGCCTCTCTTTATCCCTTCCCCTTTTTTCATTACTTGATTTTGTTTTTATCCTTTTATTAATATTTCCATCATTGTATAACTTTTGTTCAATAAATACAAGGATTTAAAATATGAAAAAAAAGAAAAATAACTTTTTATTGTTGTAACATGACAGATAGGAAATGAAGAGTGTAAGTGCATGTGTCTGTGAGTGTGTTTACATGTGTGTGTTACAAACACATATATATATATATATATCATCATCATCATTGTTTAACATCCATTTTCCACGTTAACATGGGTTAGACAGGTTCTCCCATTAGAGGCAAGTCGTGTGACTGTGTCTTGTTCATATAGAACTGTTTCTGGTTAGGTTCCTAACACCAACCACGTTTACAGTGCGTGTTGGGTGCTTTTTATCATGACACCTACATGACCACATTTACAGTGTGTGCTAAGTGCTTTTTGTTGTGACTCCTACACGACCACTTTACGGTGTGTACTGGGTGCCTTTTGTCATGACACCGACACAACCACTTTACAGTGTGCGCTGGGTGCTTTTTGTCATGACACCTACGCAACCACTTTACAATGTGTACTGGGGGCTTTTTCTCGTAATACCTACAAGACCACTTTACTGTGAGAGCTGGACACTTTTTGTCATGACACCTACATGACCACTTTACTGTGAGGGCTAGACACTTTTTGTCATGACACCTACAAGACCACTTTACAGTGTGGGCTAGACACTTTGTCATGACACCTACACAATCACTTTACTGCATTGGCTGGACCCTTTATATATGTATATGTATTATTGGGGTCCATTAACAATAAGACAATTCAGATAGGAACTGCATTGTATGTGTATGTAAATTTTAAAGAGTTACAAACAGAGATACAAAGCTTGGTTAGCAGCAGCACTGTAGAACCAAAGGGAGCGTTTGCTGTTCCATGCGACATTCCTTCTTCAGGAAAAGCTAGTGAATTGAAAAGAAGACTTATCTCTGGTCTACTTAATGATATGGAAATAGGATTTGAGGCATTTCCCCATAAGTTAAAATTCTGAAGAGTTTTTAAAGTGGTCTGGTACTTGTGTCTGATGTAATGGAAGAGGATATGACCACAACCTTTCATCACAGATACTATTCCAGATTATTTGATATTTTTATTATTTTTTTATCATGTAGAGGTATGTGGCCTAGTGGTAAGGGTGTTGGAGTTATTCTCATAATGTTGTGGGTTCGATTTCTGGGTTGGGTTGCATATTGTTTTCTTGAGAAAAACACTTCACTTCATGTTGCTCCAGTATACTCAGCTGAAAATGAGTACCAGCAATAGCTGGGGGTTTAACCCTGCAATGAACTGACATCCTGTCCAAGGGGGAGTCTAGTACTCTCAGTCACTTCACACCACAAAACCGGCCTGATGAGCCTGCAGGCTTGAGACAGGTTTTAAGAAAGACACAGTAGAGGAAGACCACAAAAAACATGGGTGGAGGTGGTGAGAGCTGACCTCAGATTGCTGAAGTTCACGGAGGAGATGATGAAGGACCATGATGAATGGAGGGATCTGTGCTGAAAAGGACCCATCCCACCCTTGCAAGCAAGGAAAAGCGGATGTAAAATGATGATGATCATGATGATGATGACTTCCTATCATGTAGAATAAAATACCATCATCAGCATCATCACCACTACCACTACCACTAACATTTAATATTTATTTTTCATGTTTCATCATCATCATCATTGTCGTTTTAACGTCCAATTTCCCTGCTAGCAATGGTTGCATGGGTTCATATAGACCAAGTCAGTAGCGAAGAGGAGCCACTGATCTCCCTGCCAGACCAGGGATCTGTGTATTTAGGGATCTGTGGAAGGAAGTCACAGTAGAGGTAGACCAAGAAAGACCTGGGCAGAGGTGGTGGAAGCTGATCTCAACGTGGCAAGTGAAGAGATGCTGTGCTGAGAAGGAACCATCAGTCCCATGCAAGCATGAAAAAACAGCCGTAATAATGAAGATGATGATGATTCTGGTTCTCTGTACTCTGAGTTTAAAACCTGCTGAGGTCAACTTTGCTTTTCATTCTTTTGAGGTCGATAAAAAAGTACCAGTTTGGTACTGGGTCATTCCTTTCTCCATATATCTTTCTCATTTCTCTCTTTCTTTGAAAGAAATTGGCTGTATTCAAACTTAGAGAGAAGATGAACTCCATCACATTAAAAATGCCTCAAGGTGTACTGTATGTCATGACAACATCCCTACTGTTCTATCAAGAATTACATGTACATATACGCACACACACATACATAGTGAGCAGCAATGGGTTAGTCTGAGGAGCAAGGGAAGAAGTATCTGAAACCTTTTTCTTTAGAACCCCTGTGACTGAAGGGAAAGAATTGTAGGGATTTATCCACAGGCTGGAGACCTGCTTAGAATGTTTAAAACAGAGTGTACATCGGCACATTGTAAAGGTACTTATGAGCCAGTGCCATGATAACACACCCAGTAAAACAGTTTGTGATAGGAAGGGTTTTCAGCCATAGAAAATCGGCCAAACAAAGGGTTGAGAGGACTCTTCAACTGTGTCAAAGATGTGATAACCTCCCTAGTGCCAGTGCTATGATAAAATGTACTTAATATGGGAACCTAGTAGAATGTCAGGGTTGGATAAAGACCTTGGGAGTGCCCAGGGCACTTCAAGTTTGGGGAGCCCCTCATACACAAAAAATTAGAATACTCAGCAAATCCCCCAATTTTACATATGAAAGTTAGCTTGGCGCAAGTAATTACAATTCAAAAATTCTAACCATTCTAAAACTAAAAAGCGCAGCTGAGGGCACAAACAAATTGCTATGGCTGTCACTGGTGGGGGCTTCCACTGCTTGGGGCCTGGGGCAATTGCCCCATCTGCCCCCCCCCCCCCCCTAAATCCAGCCCTGTAGAGTGTGGGAACATCTGAGAGGTCAGTAGCTTTGCTTGAGTACTGGCTGGTTTGTAATAACCCAGTCAACTCTTGCTAGCAGGGAAAAAGGATGTTAAATGATGATGAATGTGTACAAAGAGGCTTGGTCTACATGCCTTTTGTGTCAATAAAGAGAGAGAAATGGAAGTGTTCACACATCTATTAACTATACATTGGCTTTGAGCCAGTGGGTGGTCCTATACATGATGGCTCGACTTACTAAAAATAGAAGCCAAATTTTTCAAATCAACCTCTTGCCAGCATAATCGGGAGAGGCTGCATTAGATATCATACTATACTATATAGCTCTAAAAAGACAGGATGGTTATGTCAGGATTACTGATCACGTTAGACCTTACAGTTTTTATTTTTTATTTTTACCTGTGAGCACATGAAGAAGAGAGGTGTCAATCATCTGAACCAAATAAACAAAACTCTGTTAGATAATGGATAATATACAATGGTAGAATACTAATGCGAATACAAGTGGCTGAAATGGAGGTCCTCCAAAGGGTTTTTGGAGTAACGTTACTTCATAGAGTGTGTAGCTCGGAGATCAGAGAGTCACTCCAGATAAAGCAGCTACTTCTCCGAATTGAGAGATCACAGCTCTGATACTATGTGCATATGGTTAGGATGTCACAGGCAAGAATCACTGGACAGATTTTATGGGCAAAACCAACCAGCAGGTGACCCAGGGATAAACCCCGAGTAAGATGGTTGGATAACAACTATGAGCTTGGCTGGAGATGCTTGGGGATTCAGCTGGATCAGTTGGAGGTGGTTGCTTCTGACATGACTGGCTGGAAAGTGTGTTTGAGGACTCTGCCCTCACGACCCTCCCAGGAATAAGTGGGTGAAGAAGAAGGAGAAGGAGGAGGGAGAAGAAGAAGAGTAACAATAGCTACAATTCTCAATCGAGTATAACTTGGTCGTATGTACCATGCTTTCACTAAGAGTTCTCTGTGTCCATGTAAGCCTGTAGACACCTTGTTGACCCTCACTCCTTTAATCTAGCAGAACATGCAGTATGTGACAGCTGGAAGGAGAGAGGACTGCACCTGCACACAGGCTGGTCCTTACTTTATCGACCTCGAAAGAATGGAAAGCAAAATGTATCTCAGAAGGATTTTGAACTTATAACGCAGAGAACCAGGACAAATACTTAATGCTTTACCGACTCTGCTAAATCGATCGCCATGGTAGAATAGTAGCAGTTAAGACCATGAGCGTTGTGAATAGCCATGTTAAATAAAAAGACGCTTTATACATACATACTTATATATATATATATATATATAATGGGGTGGGGGGCAAATTTGGTTGTAGAGATTAGTTTAGCTGTTATTATCAAATACCAACCAAGATATTAAAAAAAAAAAAAATTCGATATGCGACAAACATAACATGTACTTAAAATGTAGCGCATATATAAATAGATGTGTTTTGGTAGTTTGGGAAGAAAAATATAATCATTGTGTGTATGGGGGGGGGGGGGGGGGGGGGCTGCCCCCCCTGGCCCTTCCAGTTCCACGGCCCGCCCCTGTATATATTTAACGAGGGTAGCATAAATGAAATCCAAAAGGACCTGAGTTGCTTACTATCGCCTTTTATTTATTTTTAGTGCTATCGTCTCAACAGTCTTTGGAAAATATTAGAACGCCTTCAAGTCAAATTTTGGTCTTGTTTTAAGTTACTATATTTTTTATAATATCGTAATATTCAAGCAAAATACCCAGACATTTGTGGTTTTAATTCACTCTCTCTTGTGAATTTAATGTGTGTGTTTGCATATATATAGTGAGTTGTTTTATTTATATATATTCACACATTTCTATAATTTATTTAAGGCATTGTCAGTATATAGATTCAAAGGTGAATGTTGACACTACATTGCTTGTTAGAACAGAGCAGACGAAATCGTCACATCTATGTTTGAGCAAAATAAATAAAATTACCATGACATAATATATAATATATAATATATATATCTCCTTATTATTATTATATATCCGCCGAGGTTGACTTTGCCTTTCATCCTTACGGGGTCGATAAAATAAAGTACCAGTAATGAACTGGGTAATTGCTGGCCTTGTGCCTAAAGTAGAAACAATTATTATATATATATATATATATATAAAAGCGAGTGAAGTAAATATAAGATGTGGGGAAACAAATAAAAGTATATATCAATACTTCTATTCCCAGGAGGCTTTTGCATTTATTTTGACACAAACAAATTACAAATCACTCAAGTTTATAATGGTTCGTTTCGTCAACAAAATTAAATGACTATTGAGTAACGGAGGAGAGACGTGCCGGGAGGAAAAAATAAATCTCCATCTCTAAATCTATAGTCACTATCAACCTGTCTGTTTGTTAACTATCTATTTTAGCCCCGTTTTACTCTCTCTACACACTTCCTCTTTTGTCTGTGACTGTCTTCCTTTACTCTGATAATTCTTACATACTACATACACTCTTTCTTTCTTTTCTCTCACTACCACCATTCTTTATCTATCTCTTTCCTCTCACCTCTACCATTCTCTCTCTCTCCCTTACACTGCTTGACTAACTATCACTCTCTGTCTTACTGCCTCACGAATTCTTTCTCTCTCTTTCCTCTCACCTTTACCATTCTTTTTCTCTCTCACTTGACTATCACTCTCTGTCTCTCTCTCTCTGACTGCTTGACTAACTATTACCCTCACTCTCTGTCTCACTCCCACAACATCACTTTCCCTCCCACTCCCCGTCTTGCTAAATGTCTCTCCAGCCCCTACTCCCTCACAATGTTTCACTAAATTTCTCTCTCTGTCTCCCTCACTGTCAGACCCGCTCCCACTCAGTCTCTCTGGCTCATTGCTTCCCTAAGTATCACTCCGACTTTCACTCATACTGTCTGCCACACTCACTCAAGTTCGAGTTAAATCCCCCCCCTCTCTCTCTTGAAAACATTATTCACTCCTTCACTTCATTTTATTTCTTCACTCACACACACGTCACTTCCGGTCTGCATCCGGGTCTTGAATTAGTCATGGTGGATGCGAATTTCTTTTAGCGGGTTGAAGAGGTAAGTACACAGAATAATTGTGTGTATCGCTACAACATTTGGCTATTTAGTTCATCTTGGATATATTTATTAAGGCAAACTTAAGATCAAGATGAAAATGTTTACAATAATGCAGCAGGCCAAATGACTCGAGTTAAATACGAATCTAAAATGAGTTTATGTCTAAGCACAACGGTTTGGTTGAAGATTAAACAAAAAAATGTGTTGAATTTTTCACACCCGACTATCATTTTAGCTGTATCTTTTGCTTTTTCCCTCACTATTATTTTTGTTAAATATTAAAGAATATATCTATATACATACATTTAGATGAAAGTGTATTAAGCTACATATTTGACTTACGCAAAAAAAGATTAACCGTTTGATATTTTCCTCTTCGAAATTGTCTCGTAATATGCAAGTAACCCTATCATTTCGGTGAAAGTATTATTGCTCTGTAAATTCTGGGTCATGTTTCTTATGATTAGATTTGGTATTGAAAACAAGGAACATAGGCATATTACATATGCACACATACACATATATATATATACTTACATTAATAATGGCAACAATAATAATGGTAATAATGAAATTTCAAAAAAGAGACCTGGGCAGACTAGAGCAAAAAATATATCTGAAACCATGGAACTATACCACCTTCTTCTAAAACCTGTTTATAAACAACTGATGCTACTCAAATCATATGCCTTCTCTTTAAAACCTGCTGCTTGTGTGTGTGAATATATATATATTATATAAATACACATAGATATATATATATATATATATATATATATGTACACACACAGATATGTGGGCTATGTGTTTTTGCATATATATATTTGTACATATATACATTGATGTATATATGTACACACAGATATATGCCTATGTGTTTATGGAAGTGTTATTGCATATATCACATAATATATGCATGTATGTATATTTGCACACACACACACACACATATAATCGTGTATTTTTACTGTGGTCTGTTTCCGTTTCTCTTCGGAAAACCATCTTTAATCCTATATATATATATATATATACCTTTCATTTATATATATATATATAGACTAGTGGTAGGACGGGTTAGATTTTCTTATCAACTGAGATATTTTGTTTTTCGTCTAGGTATTGTAGTTTTTTTTTCTTTCTTACATTAGCAGCTTCTTTAAGTTTCGTATTAGATATTTCGTCGTCTTTAAAAATCCTATATATTTTTATAGATAAATATCAGTAATTCATGGATTCCTCTGTAAAAACATTACAGGAATTGTAAACAAGATTTATGTCTCCATACACATGTATGTGTGTGCATATGTATAAATGCGTGTGTGTGTGTGTATGTATATATTTGTCTGTATATATATATATCTCTATATATATATAGATGTGTGTGTGTGTGTATATATATATGTATATTTATATATGTGTGTGTATATATATGTATATATATTGCAATTCTGATACATCCTCACATTTTGTCAATAATCAATTTAGTTAGCTTCTTTTTTCAAAACTGAAGTAGGCGTGAGTTCATCGTGGAACCATTTCTCATTGTTTGCTGTTTGGTGTCCTCATTTAAGCTGCTATTTTTCCTATTGTCCTTCCTTCATGTAAAATGGTGCAGTGTACTATATATATATATATGTACATACAGATTATTATAGGTTCACACTTGTGTGGGAATTGCAATAATGCGAAAAAGAAAACAAGAAAATAAAACGTACTCAATACTCATTAAGTAGTGGAATTTATTCCAACACTGACTGTATACGAGTCGCTACTCGGATTGTCTATTTGTATGTATATGCATGTAGTCGGTTTCTCATACCTTATCCTCCTATGCATTTTTCTATACGTATATATGTATATACACATTTTTTGCATTTTCCAATCGTGAGGTTCTGGGTTCGGTCACATTACGCGGCATTTTTTGGTTGGTGTATTTTGCCATGGTTTTAGCTCAACCGAAGCCATGTGAGTCAAATTGGTGTGGACAGACACCGGACACACACCAGACGAACTATATAATTTGTGTTCTGTCCTGTAACACTGTTCGACACGGATTCTACCACAGAATTATGTTAAAGGGACACATACCTGTGGAATACTCAGCCACTTTGTGTCCTAATACAATCAGTTCACGACTAGAGAATCTTACATGCTTCTCAACAGGAGAGTTTACCACGTCTATATGTGTATATATATGTACGTGTGTGTGAATTATGTGTAAATACTTATTTGTATGTGAATTATGTGTAAATACTTATGTTTGTGTGTGTGTATGTACACCTATGTTTTTTAGAATAGGTTCACTGCATCCCAGCGTGTCATAATTGGTGACTGAAAGGGTTGACGTCAGAGAGGACCTCCAGGTGCAAAACACTGCTGCAAGAACGTCTGATCTATGCATGCATGGAAAAGCAGCTGTGAAAAACTTGGTGATATGCACGTATATTTGTGTGTGTATATATATATATATATATATATATATATATATATATATATATACACACACACGCACATGTATGTATATGTACTCATGCACATCATATCAACATTTTTCCAGTGACGAGGAGCAGTATTTGAACTCAGAGCTTGAGAAAATACGGCAAGGGCTTCTAACAATCCTACCGATCGGCGCTGAATGATGCAAGTCTTAGATGATATATACGTGTGTGTGTGTGTGTCAAGTGGTTGATGATGGGAATGGTATCAAGCCATAGAAAAGGTTTGGGAAGACTTTTCAGGTGTGCCATAGACATAACCTCCCTAGTGTTGGTACCACAATAAGGGTCAGAGGCTCTGCTTGAGTATTGACCAGTCTGACCAACACTTGTATACAGTGAAAACATGTTACACGATCACAATGATGGTGATCTATACATGGAAAAGTAGATAAGTAATGATGTACATGAGTGCATATGTATTATCATCATCATCACCAGGATCATGATATGCATATATATATATATGTGTGTGTGTAGTTGTCTTCTATGATACACAGATTATGGTGTATCTTTTTAAAAAACTAAGACACGGACCCACACATATATGTGAAATGCTACTTATTAACAAAAAGCCACTCTCAGATAAGTTTTGGAACGAGTGAAACAATTTTTTTCATTTGATAAATAACATATATATGAATATATATAGAAGTCAATTATAATCATGGCTAAAATTCTCGTTCGTCAGTTGTCTACTGGGTGTCTTTGTAGTTTCTGATACTGTTGGGTGAAGAAGTGCCAGGAGATCTCAGGGGAAGGAAGCTGCTGTACAGGAGGACCAAGGAAGTCTTAGCTGATCTCAAAATACTGAGCAACAGAGTAAATGACGAAACACAATAGGTGGAAGGAAGCTTTGCTGGAAAAATGAACTTAAAAGGAGGATGATGTTGATCCTGGTATTTTAGAATAGGTATCCCTGTGTGTTGTAATAGGTGACTAAATCAGTTGAGCATCTGGCTGTAAAACACTGCCTCAAAATTTCCATCAAATGCTCTGACTGATGCCAACCTCATCTTTTTTTAAGTGAGGTACAGATCTTTGCATGTCTAATTGCTGAGCCTCTGGGATTCTGTTAATGAAGAATGTAAACAAATATCACTCTGCACTGGCAATGTCAAATGGGAAGAAATGAGAAAAGACAGGTGAACACACATATATGTGTGTGTGTGTGTATATATATATATATAGATATATCACAGCAGATGTCATACAGTTTATGTGTACCAAATTCACTTTTTAAGTGTCATGCAGTGGAATAGGACCTAAGACCATGTGGTTGTGGTTAATAAGTGAACTTAACCACACAGCAATGCCTGAAAGTGTATATACACATAGACATATGTACAGAAATGCATTCACGTGTATATGTGTATTTACATATGTTTACATCCATTCAAGGGCACTTAACTTCTGATGGAAACGTCCATATAGATACAGGACTCTGCTCCCATCAAAGAAATAACCCTGTTTGGTATGCAGAAAAAAGTAGGGAGAAATTCCATACAGTGTCTGTGTACCTGTTGTATAATGTGGATGTACAAAAGGTATTGTGATACCACAGATGCACCAGGGTAGTTAGCATTAAAAGCGCAAATGAAATAAACCCTTTCCAGTCCAAGGAAGGTTCTATAGAAGTAGTTGATAGTTGATAGCTTCTATTACCTAATTGACAGGGGAGGTGCTCTGAAAGCATAGCAGTCTAAATAAGAATCTGGTGCAAAATGTCAAAGGCGTTACTAACTCTGCT
>OZ024743.1:64996593-65141593 GCA_964016885.1 Eledone cirrhosa
GATTGGCAAGTTTTTATATGGCTGGATGCTCTTCCTATCACCTACACTAGGGAGGTTGTTATGTCATTGACACAACGTAGGGCTCCTCTTAACACTTTTTAGGCATGATTTTTACAGCGGGGTGCCCTTTCTGTCACCAACCACCTTATAGGGTGTTCTGGGTGCATTTTCATGGCACCATCTCTACAGAAGTTGTTGGTTATAGTCACAATTGAAAAGCCCTCTCTGCTCTGTGGGGGCGGGGGAAAGTAGGTATGAAGTTATGTATGTGATTTGGCAGGGTAATGTGTATGGGGGGAGGGGTGACTGATAGTATATGGGGAGAGGGGATAGTGTGGTCCATAGTGTGCACGGGGTGTAGTGATGGAGAGATAACTAAGGGGTTCACGGGGTAGAAAGAGTAGCTATTAGGGTGCAATAGTGAGGATATCTAAGGGCTTTAGAGTGAGGGAGTAGCTGCTGGGAATTGCTGGTGGAGGTAGGAGAGCGTGGCTGGGTCAGGAAATATTGTATGCTTGTGGCCGAGTCTTAATCTTCACAGTATAGCAACAACCACCCTAGTTCTGGTGCCATGGTTGTACAGTATTTCTCCCTCTGTAAAGTATAGGAACATATCTAAGCAAGATAGGTCCCTGGCCATCTGAGAGATGATTGACTCCAATTAAGTCCTGCCTTGATATCTGATGACCTATTGAACCCTTGTTAGCAGAGGACACAAATGTTATGTCTTTTAATGTCTGTCTTCTCTGCTAGGAAAGCTTGGACAATTCTAAAAACAATCAACAAACATGCCTCTGGTGAATCGCATCATACATCTCTCCTATGCCAGAAGAGCATGTCTATATATTTTATTATATTCCAAGAATCTGCTTACTAATGTAGAAATGATATTAATAAATACCTCAAATTGTTTCCATTATTTTAAAAATTAATTGAAATATTGACTGTATTTTGTTAGAAATCTGATAACAAAAGGGTTAACTTCATCATTAGATATGGAAAATGTTATAATTTTAAATGTGTACATCTTCTCATGTAGATAGAAAAAATTTACATATTTTCATTGGTTTGATTACCAACTGTCATCAGGTGTATTGTTCATGGATATATACATAATAGCAGGCTGGATTTTGAATATTATTACTGGTGGATTGGCAGTATCGGTAGAGGGTTGGACACCATGCTTTGCAGCAAAGAGTTACGGCCCTTTATGGTCTGAGTTCAAATCCCGCTAAGGTTAACTTTGCCTTTCATCCTTATGGGGTCGATAAAATAAAGTACCAGTAATACACTAGAATAATTGCTGGCCTTGTGCCAAAAGTAGAAACAATTATTACTCTTAGTTTAGCAATAAAAGTCCCGAGTTTAAATCCAATCTGGTACTTTGTACACATCTAGAAATAAAATATTTTCCCTCTGTAATGATAAGGTTAACTATTTTGTCATATTAATAAAATACTCTGCTAATGGTTCTAAAAATTCTTATTCTATTGAGCATTAAGCATTAAGTTCCTATTTTCCTACCTTAATAAGCATAATAGTTTTGTTTTTGATTTGTACTAAATATTTCGAATAATTACATTCTATTCATTTCAGATGATTCTGTTCGGCCCAGATTAAAAAAAAAAATTACCCAGCCTTTTCTGGAAAGTTACTTACATACATGAAGTACTACTGGAGATGGAGATGGAAGAAGACCGATTAAAGAGAGATGCAAAAGGCAAAGCTTCTGCATTACTTTCTTGTTCCGGCAGTGAATCTGAAGGTGAGGAGGTAAAATCTCAGTTCTATTGTAAAACTGATGAAATTACAATGGAGGAGAACCCTGAACCTGAAGATTTAGAAGAGGAGGATGACTCAGAGGAAGAAGATGAATCTGATGATGACGATGAAGGTAACATAGATTGAATTTTTAGGGTATCCCCCCCCCCCCCCCCCCCCCCCCCCAAGCTGTATGTTGAATGTTTATTTCAATAAAAAGCATTTTTTTCCCCATACAACATAACATCAAAGGTGTCTTATACGGTACATCCATTTTTAATGTTTAGTCTGGGAGAGAAGGGTAGCAGCCCAAGACAGGTGAGAGGGGCTAGCAGCCCAAAACTGAGGAGAGAGGTGGGTAGATACCCTGAAACTAGATAACATAACTTAAGTGCTGGCAATAGAGTGAGTTGACTTTGCTAAAGGCATCCAAGGGCCAAATCTTTGACCAGGTGATGTATTAAGTCTATCACCTAAGTAGGTCACAGCTAAATAGGTCACAGCTAAATTTAAACACTAACCACAAAGAGCTGGAAGAAATACTTCACGGTATCTTGCCTGATGCACTGGCTCTTGTGCCAATCCACTTCTCTGGACTGCTATTTCAGTCTATTGACCTTTAAAAGTTAGAGAGGCAAAATTGACTTTGATTGGATTTGAACTTAAGAGTACAGAGCCACCACAGATACTGCAAATCATTCTCTAACAACTTATTTACCTAAGATTCTGGCAAATTATGACAAAAAAGCACTCAACCCACCCTGTAAGGTAGATGTACTGGTCTCTTTACAAAAAGCACCCAGTCCACCCATATAACCATGTGTATCCAGTTTAGAATAAGTACACAGTATCCTTGCATGTCATAAGAAGGGTTAATGTCAGGAAAGTCGTCTGGCTGTAAAACTTTGCCTCAAAAAGTCTCATCCAACCCATGGCCATATGGAAAATTCAACATAAAAACACTGATATATATATATACATACACACACTGTTATGGTATCAATACATATTTAATATGTATGATGCTCAATGGTTCAGATAAACTCGATGGATTCTTTCTTTCTCTACATATATCTTTTAACTTGTATATATATATATATATATATTCTCTACACATAGGGACAATGACGGTACCACTAAAAGTGCTCATGACAATGTAAAATACATGTTCATCATATATAATCTACTTTAGTGACTATATTATTTATGTGTGTATATATTTTCTGTTTATAGAAACAGATGACGATGATGATGATGCCGCTAAAAGTGCTTGTGACAAAGTTGACCTTTTAGATGAGGAATCCTCTGATCAAGGAGAAGGTGATGATTGTCCAATTTGTTTAAATCGGCTAAAATACCAGGATATCGGAACTCCAGAATCTTGTGACCACAGCTTCTGTTTAGATTGTATTCAGCTTTGGGCCAGGGTGAGTTACTGGACAGCTTTATTTCTTTCCTTCCAAGTCCTAAATATTGTTATAAAATAAAATTACAGACAATAAATCAATTCACAGTTGTATAAATAACATTACAAATATTGATGGAAATAGGAGATAAAAACAAAACCAAGCAATGAACAGAAGGGGAAGGGCTAAAGAAAGGCAGATTTGACTGTATAGGAAAGTAGGAGAAAGGACTATAAATGCCATAAATGAGTCGAAAAGTAGGGAAAAAGCAAGGACTATGAGGCCACAGAAGGAGAGGGTGATAGGTTCTATGCCTGGGGTGATGTGGTGTTTGGGCTGCCCTCTGCGGACAAAACTGCAAAGGCATTTTCATGGACAATGGCCAGTGACGCTTGCTACAACAACCACCCCACCTTGTGGGGTTCCTTCGTCAGATGGGCTGCTGTTGATCCGGTTTTACTGAGGAGCTTGGCAGCACAGGGTTGAAGGACACCTGAGGTCTCGGCGGCAACCAGTGCAAAGAGGAAGCGGCTGAACAAGCCCTGGTATTTGCTTGTCTTCCTGTCCTCTGCATAGCACACTGCAGTACCAGGGTTTGTTGCTGAAGTGACTTGGTGGCTGAGAACATTGGTATTCAATGTAGTAGTAGCATTTGGGCCAAATTTTGTTACTGGAGAGGATTATTTCTTTCCCTCAAAATGCAGGTCAGTTCCTTTGGCACACTGCTTTGAACAATGTTATCAGAAGGAGCCTTGACACAGCCAGTTTCTTATCACAACTGGAGCCTGGTGATGTCATGCTCCCTTATGGGGGGTACATTTCTAATCTGGGATGTCACTTGCTGTTCTCCAACTCCTGCATTTAGAATGCTTTTAAAATATATTTTGTTGATTAAATACATGTTGAATCATGTGTATCTGTTTTATATATTTATGGAATTTTAAGTTTCATAAATTGGCTTTTTATTTTAATTCTTGACATCCTAATTTAGTAGAAAATATTTTAAAATGCTTTTAGTATCTTTACTAGTGGACAGATCATTGTGAATGACATCAGTTTTTAATGTAATGCAGTCATAGTAGTTTTGTATGGGTGTTTTAATAATTATTTGCTCATACAGTTTCGTGGGGTACAGGATGTTATGGGTTAGTGTTTTGCACCATTAGATCAGCTATAAGGCAAAAAATGCTATTATTGTGTTATGAAACTCTTTGTAGAAACTCTTTGTAACGTGTTGTATTTTAACTTCATCACATATTACATTTGTATCTCATTTAGTTTATTTCATCATGTGAGAACCAACAGTATAAGATTTAATTTTTATAATGAATGAGTGATAGAGAAATTGGTGTGAAAGTCTTAATTAAAGTTAACAATGTTACTCTTTAGAAGTTATTTGACAGCTAGATTTATATAACTCTATACTTCAACCACCATCTGTACTGAAAACCCTTATTGATTAGGCTTCAAATAATTGTTTCTACTTTTGGCACAAGGCCATCAATTACCCAGTACATTACTGGTACTTTATTTTATCGACCCCCGTAAGGATGAAAGGCAAAGTTAACCTCGGCGGGATTTGAACTCAGACCGTAAAGGGACGTAACTATGCTGGAAAGCATGGCGTCCGACTCTCTACCGATACTGCCAAGGCTTCAAATAATGTTGGGTGGGTAGGAGGTCAATCATTTTTCTAGGTTGTCTCCATTGATTTTAAAAAAACAGAATTAGTTGTTTACTATACATATTGAGACCCCCCAACCCATCCTATTTATTTTATAAAATATAGGTTTTCCAGTAATGTACTTTTTTGTTATGTATAATGTTCTTTAATGTATAAATAAAATTTTGCTGAAGATAGATTAGCAAAATTTGGCTTAGATTGTGGGGTGGGGGCGAAAAATTAATATGGTTTGGGGTGATTATTGGAAATCAGAGAGTAAATATTTCCTTATAAAGTATCATTTTGTAGTTTGAACTGAATTTCTAAATAAATATTTTTGAAAATTTTCTGTTTATATACAAATTTAACTAAATGAAAGCAAACTGAAAATCTGTCGTTCAAGATTTAAAGTTTAAATTTATCTTTTCATCAAATAAATTTTTTACTCAAAAATCTCCATAAAAACTTTTTAAATATATTGTTTTGTATTAACAAGAATTTTGATTAAATATTTTTAGGTGTTAAAGATTCAGATTTATTTATTGTATTCATTTTTATTTACATTAGAATGTCAATACATGTCCTGTAGACCGCCGAGAATTTGAATTAATCTTAGCGAGACATGCTGGTGAAGATGAGATTTTTAAAAAGGTATGTTGAATTGCTGTTTTTTTCTTTTAGGTACAATAAGTATTAATTCAGTTAACTCTGTGGTTTATTCTAAAACCAATAACCATATTTTTGTATTTTAGAATTATCTTTAAATGATCTAGATGATAAATGCGCCCAGTACACTCTGAACTGGTTAGTGATAAAAAGGGCATCAAGCAATTGAAAGTTTGTCAAATAAAGTGTTGGGAGGGCTTTTCAGCTATGTCTAAGGCATGACAACCTCCCTAGTGTTGGTGATTTACAGAATAAATGCACCTAGTACACTCTGTAAAGTGGTTAGTAATAGAAAGTGCATCCAGCTGTAGAAAATCTTACCAAATAAGGGGGAAGAGGCACTCTTCAGCTCTGTTGAACATATGGCAACCTCCCTGGTGCTGGTGCTATGATAAAATGTACTCAGTAATGTGCAGGAACCTTTGTAAGTGAAATATGGGCCCCAACCTATTTAAGAGGTTGGTGGTTCCACTTGAATACTGGCTTGGTAGAAACCCATCCAAACCTTGCTAGCACCCTTTTCACCCTGGAACGTAGTTGTGCTAGTGCCAGTCCACCTTGTATTGGGGCCATGACAAAAAGCACCCAGTTCACCATATAAAGTGTAGTGCTGGTACCCTGACAAAAGGCACCAAGTACATCCTGTAGGGTGTTTTTGCTGGTGCCATGCAAAATGCTTCCTGTATACACCATAAAATGGATGGCATTAGGAAAGACATCCAGCCATAGAAAACAAACACAGTCCCTGACTTTAGCTTGTCTAACCCATGCAAGCATGAAAAAAGATGTTAAACTGTGGTGTTTATGTTGAAATGTGTTAATTTTATTGGTTTTCTTTCCCCTTTGTCTATGTAGATTCCTGTGGCTGAAAAGAGTTTTGAGGCTGAAGAAGATACTGGTGAAACAGAAAATGATTTGACGTACTGTGAAGTTTGTGGCCAAAGTAACCGCGAAGACAGGCTTTTGCTGTGTGATGGGTGTGATTTAGGGTACGTTAACCATGACTAGTTTTACATCTCTAATGAATAGACTTCGATATTTTATAGATTTCTATTCCAACCTTAGAAACCAAGCCAGAAACAGTTTTGTATGTGCAAGACAGTCACCTGACTTGACATGCCTCAAATGCAACAATCCGTTTAACACATGTTGGTGTGGAAAATAGATGTTAAACGATGTTGATAATATTTAGGTGATGGATTGGAAGTAGAAAGTTGGTGAAAATACCATGTGGCATTTAGTTATTCCTTGTTGTGAGCTGGAATCTGTTCACAATGGTTGGCATGAATTGGTTGTAATCTGGTTCTTATTTTTTAAAAAAGAGATAAATTTTTACTTGACACTGAAGATGGGCTTACTTGGAAATATAGCAAAATGCACCCAGTCTATACTATAAAGTGGTAGTGTTGGTACAACGATATAATGCACCCAGTCCACACTGTAAAGTGGTAGTGCCGGTACCATAATATAATGTACCCACTGCACACTTAGGTGGTTGTGTTGGTACCATTAAAGAAACACCCAGTCCACTCTGTCATATGGTAATGATGGTGCCATGAGAAAATGAATCTAGTACATACTGTGAAGTTGTTTGCATTAGGAAGAGTATCGATCAGTAGAAATCCTGCCAGAATGGAATGTATGAGCAAGACACAAACCTGCCTGTCCAGCTTCAGAATGTGACAACTCTTCTAACCAATGTCAACATGAAAAATAGATGTAAAATTATGATAACTGGCCACTGCTGCTAAAACTTCAATGTTTTGAAGTGAATATCATCAGGAATGATGATTGTTAATCATTGTGTTTGCTGGATAAAATGTTCTATTGTAATATTAAGTTCAGAAGATTAGTAAACTCTATTTGCCATGATGATAGGAACTGTACATGAGTGTGTGTATGTATCTCTGTATGCTTGTGTGTAACTTGCAAACTGGTCCTCATAACTAACTTTGCTTGTTTGATGTATTGTATATATCTACCTCCCTGTTTTCTCGTCCCTATGATGTGTAATCTCTCACCTGAATTCTATTTCTTTTTGAGGTTGTATGAGGGATGTTTCAACCTTCCTTGTTTAATTTGATCATCCTTCTTCATTCACCGTGCATCCTTACTTCCTCATCCTCTCCCACAACCCCTCTTATTGACATCCCTCTACACATCAAATAAATCACTAAACTAAAACTTTGGTTTCAGCTGTAATTTTGTCGTTCAGATGAAGAGTCTGTTTTAATAATATATTAAGAAAACAGTATTTTATTTCCATATTAAGAATCTATTATACAGAAGTTATGGCTAACATTATAGTGGTGGATTGACAGAATTGGTAGAGCATCAGATAAAAATCCTTTGTGGTATTTTTTTTTTTGGGGGGGGGGGGGGGGTCTTTATATTCTGAGTGCAAATCCCACTAAGGTCAGCTTTGCTTTGCATCCTTAAAGGATCGATAAAATGGAGTACCAGTCAAGTACTGGGGTTGATTTAAACAACTTTGCCCTTCCCACGTCAACATTATAGTAACTCAGAAAACCAGTTGGTCTCTCCATGTCCTTAGTTCAAATCCTGCCTGGATCAACTTTGTTTTTCCTCTTCCTAGGGTTTGATAAAAAAAAAAACACTGGTGTATAATTGATTAAAATATTTGGAGACTGTCTCTCTTCACGGTGACAGTCAAGTGACTGAAGGCAGCAATTTTGAATATTTCATTCAAGAATCCAGTTGGTTGGTAGGAAAGATATCTGTTGCACAAATTCAAAATTTCAAACCTGAAAAACTATTTAAAAAAAATTTTTTAACCAAAAATTATGACCCTTTTTATTTATTAATCAACCCTTTAGCGTTTACATTGCTCTATATATACTATTGTATTTTTTGCAGTAAAGGCTTTATCTCACATAATATCGAATCTGTGAGAATTTGATATTTATTTTGAGAACAATCATCCTGAGATCGATTGGGAAACCTTTCGTTGGCCACAAGGTGCAAACGATTTCCTTGAACTAGTGCTGGACTCAAACTGGTCACAAGTAGTCACCTCTCCAACAAGAGGTGACAACACTTTGGACCTGATCTTCACCACTACTCCTGAAGTGGTTATCAGTTGTACTACTGAGGAACCTCTAGGCGACTCTGATCATTGCCAATCTGGCACTTGAGGGCAGCAACAAAAACCAGAGCCATCTCCAATCTGCTTGCTTTGATTGGAAGAGGGCGGATTGGAACTTGTACTGCACTGAGCTACAGCGCCCAAACTGGCATGAGATGTATAACTCTGGAGATGTGAACTCTATACTCCAGAGCATCCTGGACTCAATATGGATAGTGTGTGCAGCATCAGTGCCACGGAAGCGGAAAAATAACTACCCCAAAAGTGCAATCTGGGAAACTTCAGCGGTCCGACTTACCAGGAAAGAACGTCGGAACGCTGAACGGGAATATAAACTGCATAAATCAGATGCCAACAGAAAAAAGCAGAATAAATCTTCTAACCATCTCAAGCAAGTGACAAAGAAGGAAGTGCTTGAATTTGAACAGTGCATCGCAACCAATCCTGACAGTAAGGTGTTCTGGAAATATGTTCATTCAAAGCAGAGACCTCACTCTCCAGTTGGTCCTCTTCGCAATCCCCACACAAGCCAGATCACTGACGATCCCAAGGAATGCGCAGAACTCATTGCTGAGTGCTATGCAAGTATTTTTACTGTTGAAAACCAGAATGTACCATCTCCACCATCTCTAACATCAAATTCCATAACAACTATGGAATTTACACCTGCAATGTTGCGACGTCACCTTAAGAATAAGCGCAACTATGCCTCCCCTGGTCTTGATGGTGTGACATACCTGCTTCTCAAACGTGGCGTGTATTTCCTTTTGCGCCAGCTTTCTTTCTTCTTTCAATACTGTCTCAACAATGGTGCTACTCCGGAGCAGTGGAAAACTGCCAGTGTCATTCCCCTGTTCAAAAAGGGCAACCGCATGTCACCTGTCAACCTCGTCCAGTCAGTCTTACTAGCTGTATGGCCAAACTGATGGAATCCTGTGTCAGAGAAACACTTTGGAACTTCTGGAGCTCTCACAGCCTCATCCGGCCCTCACAGTTTGGATTTATCCCTAACTCCAGCTACTGTGATCAGCTTATCGAGTTCCTTGAGGACATCACCCGGATCACTGACAGCGGCTCATGGGTGGATGTTGTTTACCTTGACTTTGCTAAGGCTTTTAATTCTGTGCCACACAAAAGACTTATGGCAAAACTCTCTGCAATGGGTGTGAGGGATGATCTTTTTGACTGGTTGAAATCCTTCATTCTCAGCCGAAAGGAAGTAGTCACGGTTCTAGGACAGCATTCTTCACCATATGAGATGTCATCTGGTGTACCACAGGGATCTGTTCTTGGTCCTCTTTTGTTTGTGGCATATATTAATGACATAGATGCCAACTTACAGAATGCCACGGTACTAAAATATGCAGATGACATCAAGCTGTACCTTGAAATTTACAACTCTTTCCTACAATCAGACCTGGACACAATGCAGCAATGGATCACAGACTGGCAACTGAAGCTGGCTGTGGACAAGTGTACCACCATGCATTTTGGAAGGAAAAATCCAGCGTCCACATACTCCCTCCACAACACTGATATCAAAAAGTCCTCTTGTGAACGTGACCTGGGCATTACTGTCAGCAACGATCTGCGTTGGACAAAGCATGTCTCTAAGATTGTCAAGAAGGCCGAGGGTGTCTTGGCATCACTCAGCAAGACCTTTGTTAGCCGCTCTCCAGCCATCTATTTAAAACTGTATACAGCTATGGTGCGACCACACTTGGAATTCGCATCATCAGTCTGGAACCCCTATCTTGCTCGGAACATTGACCTCCTGGAAACTGTTCAGAGACGTGCAACCAAGCGCATACCCTCCATCAGACACCTACCATACTCTGAACGCCTTGCTTCCCTGGGCATGGATTCATTGAAGCTCCGACGTCTGGCAATGGACTTGGTGAATACCCACAAAGTTTTTAACCATCTCGCCAATTGCAACCCTGAGCGCCTCTTTGATCTCCATGTGTCTAACACACGTGGACATGCCTACAAGATAAGAAAACAGCACAGCTCCCATGACTTTTGTAGACATTTTTTCACGCTCAGAGTTGCTGAAGCATGGAACAAACTGCCTGCGTCAATTGTTAGCTGCCGAGACACTGCATCCTTTAAGACACTCATGCTTCCTGAAATACGCTAAAACTACACCTGATGTACCCCTTCCATACACATGCACATGTGTGTATCATGACTCGTGCACTGTTCATTTTACTGATGTTTGTGCATTGCCCTATGTACTGTACATGCACTTTTTTGATGAGTTGTGGTGCACCTGGGCACTGTACACAATATTTCATTATTGTTATTATTATTATATCATGACTCATACACTGTTCATTTTCCTGACATTTGTACATTATTCTATGTACTATACATGCACCTTTGATGAGTTGTAGTGCACCTGAGCACTGTACACAATAATTTCATTATTATTATTATTATTATTATAACAATACCATAACCAGTATGAGTAGCTAGTTACGGCTGGTTTGAACAGAAAGGTGAGAGAATTCTGGCCGGATACGGCCGGTTTAAATGATAAAGGGTTAAAAAAAAATCTTTTAAAATTAAATGACAACCTTATATTTAAATTTGTTCTCTTCAAATCCTGAACAGATTTCACTGTGAATGCTTGGACCCACCTCTTGATAGTGTTCCAGTTGAAGAGTGGTTCTGTCCAGACTGTGCTGAAGCTAACACACATCGTAAGTAATAGAAATGTAAGAGAAACTCTATGGAAATTACAGCAGAATAGATTGACATTACTGTGTCATGGTTATTAATGAAGTATATCATTTCTGTCATCTTAGTTGGTATGGGATTATTTTGTTAAATATGGGACGTGCTTCCACTACACTTTCCTCGTTGCAATCCATCTCCCTTTTCTCACCATGCTGTGAACTGACTGGCATCAGGAAGGGCATCCGATCGTGGAGGCTCAGAATGGAATGTATGACCGAGACACAGTCATCTGACCTACCTAGTCTCAGAATGTGATAACCTGTCTAACCCATGCAAGCATGGAAAATAGAGTTTAAATGATGATTATGACTATATATATAACCTATGCTACTGTGGAAGATAGACGTTAAACGATGATGATATATATATATACACATGCACACCCCCTTCCCCCTCCATGACACATCACTTGCTCTCTCATAGTGCTGGTGCCACAACAAAAAGCATCCAGTAGAAGCAGTAAAGTGGTTATAATTAGCAAGGGCATCCTACTATAGAAAACCAAGCCAAAAAAGGATTGTATGAGCAAGACATAGTAACTTGGCTTGTCTGGCCTCAGAATGTAACAGCCTGTTTAACTCTTGTAAGCATGGAAAATACACATTGAATATTGGTGATAATGATATATATATAGTGCAGATAATTAGGGTGCTTATCTGTGGAGGTTACATTGTAATGCCGCAAGGATAAGCCGGTTTAAGCAATCGAAACGCACTTCACGCCAGTAGTGTAGCCTCAGCAATGCCACAAAACTCTTTAACTGATGGTGCTGGTGACATAATAAAAATGTACCCAGTAGACTAGTGTTTTCTTGATTAGGGCTGACCTACAACTGCAAAACCCTTCATATCCATTTCTCAATGAGAGAACCTCCGTGTAGTCTTTGAAGCTGCTAAAAATAGCTAAATTCTTTCAAATTACAACCTATCAAAATAAAAAATGAATGCAATAAGTTTTGCAGTCCTAGGTATTCAAAAAAGATGGGAGGTTCATGGCTGGAATGTCTTTCATAATAGTTTTGCTTGACCAGGGGATAAACAACAACACCTAGAAAAACCTTTATATCAGTATCCCAAATATATTCTTTTAATCTTAGCTTTCTACCACTGCTGATATTTGTACCCATGGTTGGTTTCACCTGAGGTTTCCATGCTTGATCGGATTACAATAAATAATTAGTAGAATTTTGTAAGATAATAATGAAGTGTTATCAAATATTTACACTGCTGCAGCCTGTTGGCTTTAAATTTCACTTGGTTGCACAATGCAGCTGCTGTTCTCATGTTTATTGCAAGATTTATTTAAACCCCTTTTTTTTTTCATTCTTTCTTCAGGTCGAATAATTAATGATCATGAAGATGATACACAGTATTTATTAGAAGAAAACTCCCCCTCAGAAGCTCTTCCTTATCTACGTCCAAGACGAAGACAAATTGCTCGCACAAGGATTAGTGAAAGAGTTCGCGCTCGTATTCAAGAATACCGTGAAGGCTTAGCACGTCTTGTATGTGATGATAAAGAATCTGGAGCCTTTGGGGTGTGTTCCTGGTTGTTTTATTTTCCTCTTCAGTTCTACATTTAAATAATTATTTTGTCTGATAAATACTGCTTGTGCAGCTGTTGGTTGATTTCCTTCTATAAATTCAATTTTATCCTGCATGTATTTCAGAGAGGGAGCACATCAACAGAATTAAGTCGAACAAGAAGCCAGACTCGACAGTCAGAAGCAAACAAGAAACAATCAACAAGAAGGAAGTCCAAAAGATTGGCAACCGGCAAAAAAAAGGTTCTCTCCAGGAGAAAACAGCAACGGCGTGCCAAGACCTTAAAAAAGGTTTTTGTTTGATCTATTTGTTTATATAACTCATGGTGGTGTTGTAGGAGGAGTGGCAACTATTGTGACATATGGTGTGTCTTGGCCATTTTAAACCTAGTGGAGCCCATCCCCTCTCTGGGTTTCAATACAGCTGATTTCTTCCAGAGAGTGGAAGTGAGAAAAAGATATAGAATAATTGACTCCAGTACTGGACTAGTACTTCTTTTATTGGCCTTGGAAGGAATAAAGACAACATTGACCACTGCAAGATTTGAACTCCAAGTGCAGAATATGAACAAATACTGCAGAAATACTATTGGACATTCTAATGACTACCAAATTGCCACACACACACACACACATATAATTCACTCGAGAGAGTGTGTGAGATATACTAGTACCTAATTAAACATTATAGCCATCTTGTTAAGGCTTTGCAACCGTAAATGTGATTCCTGGTTCAATCCCAATATATGATACCTTGGCAAAGTGTTTTCTGCTGTAGACTTGAGTTGATCAATGCCTTGGGAACAAATTTTTTTAAACAGAAACTGCAGAAGCCTGCTGAATGTGTGTGCCTGTGATTATGTCATATATTTGATGGTTTTACACCTGTGTTTACATTGCATCTCTTCATATCAAAAACTATGGTAACAACTTGATAAATAGAAATTGATAAAATAACCTGACAGAAGTAGGGCCTGTTAGTCCCTGTGGTGCTTCAGCTTCACTGAAGTCCAATGACTAGAACCAGTAAAGAAATCTCAGAAATATTCAGATTATTAAATTACTAAAGTAAAAACTAAAGTTTTTATTTAACCTGACACACTGCTCTTTTTACCCACCCATCAGCTTTTGGTTATTTATAATTGTTGTGTTGGTATCAACAAACAGCACTTGCTCTGCCCCTGTAAAGTGGTTGTGCTGGTGCCTTGACAAAAAACAGTAGGTTCACCATGTAAGGTAGTCATGCTGGTGCCACAAAAAGAGTGTCTATTTTATAATCTCTGTTCTCCTGTCTGTCTATATTACCTCTTCAAAACTGGAGATAGTAAATCTTCCACTTTTATCTTATCTATTGTTGAGTATATTAGTCTTGATGTTTTAAATTATAATTACACAATAATTAAAAAGGTGTTCCTTTTTCTATCTGATATGTTAAAATGATTGTGTAAAAATGTAATGCTTTATTTATTTATTTTTTAATCCCTCTTCTTTTTAACTAGAATCAGATACTTGATCGATTCTGCAATACAACTAAAAGCCCCAAATCCCGTCTAGCTGGTAAACTTGGACTAACAAAATCGAGAAGTTTCTTGAGGAAATCTGAACGAACAACAGCTCAACAGGTGGTCAAAGAGAACCTATATGGAATAAAACCTTTGTCAATAATGGGACACAAGCACGAACTGGATCAATTTGATGAGTAAAGAAGAACCTTTTATCACTTACTTGATGTTTAACCCTTTAGCATTTAATCCAGCCAGAATTCTCTCACCTCTTTATGTTCAAACCAACCATAACTAGCCACTCATACTGATGTTATGGTATTGTGCTCAAAATAAATATCAAAATCTCATAGATTCGATATTATGTGCGATAAAATGTTTACCATGAAAATACAATAATAAATATAGAGTAATGTAAATGCTAAAGGGTTAAATACTTATCTTTGTAATTCAAGTTGTTTTAAATTTGATATGTCAGACAGGCAGACAACATTGTAGCTATCAACATGATAATGTATATATTTTTTTCAGTTATACAAACCTTGTAATTTTAAATTCCATAATGTATTATTTCATGTTAAATAATGATTTATATATTAATTGTATATTTATCATAAAGCTCTTTTATCATTAATAAATTCATAGGTCTTTCATTTTGAAATAATTTCCATTGTATTTTGTAGGGATGATTCATTTGGTCGCTCAAGTGAACCCCAAGCAAGTACCTCAATGTTATCTTCAGCATCTTCAAAAAGATCTTCAAAATATTCTGCATCTGCATTACTCTCTCGGCAGCCAGTTGCTCGGCCATTGTTATGCAAGTAAGGACTTTATGATATAATTTTTCTGGTGAATCAGAATTATGTTTATACGGTAAAATTCTGTTATAACAAAATTCACAGAGTATAAAAAATAATTCGTTGTAATGAAAAATTCTTGATTGACTGAAACACATCAACCGTTTATTTATTACCACCTCGGGGATTGTAAAAAAATTTGTTATAATGGTTTTTTGTTATAATGGAATTTTACCTGTATATAACTCAGTTTTTTGCTGTTGTTTTGAGTTAAAAATTGTGTTTAACATATATAATGTTTTAACCATTTCAGTATTTCCTTTGTGCTGATAAACCTAACAAATGCATTTTATCATGGGGTCATATGTAAGCGAGATGTGGGCTCCTGGCTTCTCTTGGAGGTCAGATCCGTCTCTGTACTGGTTTGGTTTGTGAAGACATGATCACACCGTAGCATAGTTGTTTTAGTGCCACAACAAAAAGGGCCCATTCCACACTTTAAAGTGGTCATGTTGGTATCACAACAAAAAAACACCCAGTCCCCTCTGTAAAGTAGTTGTTACAGTGCCATGATAAAAAGTACCCAGTCCACATTGTAAATGAGGTTGGCATTAGGAAGGGCATCCAGCCATAAAAACCAAGCCAGAAACAGTTCTGTATGGGCAAGACACAATCTCATGATTTGACTTGCCTCACAACCGGACAACCCATCTAACCCATGCTAGCAGGGAAAATAGACATTAAACGATGATGATGATGTTCAGCCCTTGCAAGCTGGGAAAGCAGATGTTAAATGATGATTTCTAATAAAAAGAGACTGTATTTGAATTGATGAACAATCTGGAGGGATTTACTAAAATTGTTTTATTATTGAAGTGGTATTTGCAGCATAAAATATTGTTCTTATATAAAATTAAGATTTTAATTTACATAGGAACCTTTTAACATGGGTAGTTTCATTTTATCGGACCAGAGGTGGTTTTGGGTAGGGTGGTATCAAAAGGGTTAAAAAGTACCAACTATGACTTTCCCTTCAGTAATTTGAGGTCAGCCCTCACCACCTCTGCCCATGTTTTTCATGGTCTACCTTTACCGCTGCTTCCTTCCACTGCCTTTCTCTCACACTTACACTGCACATCCAACTTGGATTTCCTGCAATACAAATCTGGCCAGTGCAGCAATCTCCTTCAGCTGGACTCTTACAAACACCTTTCACATAGAACTTAAAATTCTACTCTCATTTTAACTGTATTAAAACACACACACACATTACACATCTTAAAGTAACCAAACTTGCAGCATTTAGGTTTTACTTTTAGTACAGTTTGATCACA
This sequence comes from Eledone cirrhosa, assembly GCA_964016885.1. Taxonomy (NCBI): domain Eukaryota; kingdom Metazoa; phylum Mollusca; class Cephalopoda; order Octopoda; family Eledonidae; genus Eledone; species Eledone cirrhosa. Next base: position 65,013,114 of record OZ024743.1, read on the forward strand.
GATCGTTTTTGTACTGTTTGATCACGGTTCATCTTTGTACTGTTTAATCACATTATTTTTACACTGCTTGATCATGGTGGGGGCATTTTGTGTTCTTTTATGTATCGCTGTAGAATTTTTTTAATTTTAGTTATAATTTTTTTTTTTTTAAATGCTGAAAGTAAGTTTCTCTTTTTGTATTTTGACAACAGGTTGCCTGATGATAAAACCAACAGTAGTCTTTTCTCTTGTCAGAGTAGTAGCTCTGGTGCCAGTAACAGCAGCAGTGGTGGTGCTCGACTTGATTTGTTAGGAACTATTATGATGGAACAGAGTATTCTTCATATGAAAAGTAAAGACATTAAAATAAACCGTGATGGTACGTATAGTTAAACATTGGTCAACTTTTTACTATAAAACATTTGAATGTATATTTATATAGTGTTAGGGATTTACATGGTTAAACACATCCAGTACATTCAGTAAAGTGGTTGGTGATAAGAAGGGCATCCAACTATAGAAACCTTGACAACAAAGAGTTGGGAGGACAACTGGACAACCATTTAGCTGGTACTATATTTTATTGATCTTTGACCTTAAAATGTAAAGAGCCAGAACAAATACTGCAAAGTATTTTATATGATGGTCTAAGGCTTCTGCCAATTCACACAATAATCAACAGTTGAATGGTTGAAAGTATCTAAGAATTAAATATACTTGTACTTAATTACTACTTCAGGGCATCACAACCCTGCCTGATACAAATCCTGGGCCAGCTGGTTCTGGCTGACAGTACCTGACATGGAGCCCATTTAGAGGTTACAGATAACCAGTTATGGCTAAATAGCCTCACTCTTCTTTGAGTGAGAAAAAAGGGTTAGGGCAATATATGTGTGTGTATGTTTATATGATGACTATTGTAACCAAAACATTATGGTTGCTTTAATATGCCACATACTACCCAGTCACCGATCAAAATCATATATGTATATACACAGAAGACCCGACTTCCCACAGGTACAAGCTGAAGCTGAAGCATATAGACAGTATGCCCCCACACCCTCCCACTATAAAGGGGTCATGTAGGTGTCACAACAAAAAGCACCCAGTACTCAATATAAATGAGGTTGGTGTTAGGAAGGGCATCCAGCTGTAGAAATCAAGCCAAAATCAGTTCCATAAGAGCAAGGCATGGTCACCTGACCTGGCGTTGCCCACAACAGGACAACCCGTCTAACCCATGCTAGCGTGGAAGAATGGATGTAAAACGGTGATGATGATATATATATATATATATACACACTCACACAGTAGAAATCTGTAGATGAAAGATCTAGGAAAACTGCTCAATCTGTTGAGCTTATTTCATCATCATCATCATTTTTTTATGTCCGCTTTTCCCTGCTTGCAAGGGTTGGATGGCTCCTATTCAGCACAGCATCTCTCCATTCGTCACAGTCCTTTGTCGTCTCCTCCGTGAGCTTCAGCGATCTGAGATCAGCTCTCACCTTGTGGTCTTCCTCTACTGCATCTTCCTTCTACTGGGATTTCTTGGCACTTCTTTACCCAGCGGTCATCCTCCATGAGCATCACATGTCCATACCAACGCAGTCTTCTCTCCCGCACACTTCAACTAATCCCTCTTATACCCAGTTTCTCTCTCAACTCATCTATGCTTGGTCGTTCACGCACATTGACATTGCACATCCAATGAAGCATGCTTGCTTCATTTCTTTCCAGCTGTCGTATATCCTCCGCAGTTGCTGCCCATGTCTCACTACCATGCAGCATCGTGCATCTCACACATTTCGTTCGTAGGGAGAAACCCTTCTTTGTAAACAAATACATTATACAGTGGGGACCAGAACTGGACCCTTGAAACCATTGGTAGTGCATACATGTTAAGTGTATGACACTTTGTTTACACTATATATATATATATATATATATATATATATATATGATTTTAGAATTGAAATAGAAATTAGAAATAGAAGCTATACCATAGCAATAACTAAATAATTGTTTCTACTTTTGCCACAAGGCCAGCAATTACTCAGTACATTACTGGTACTTTATTTTATCGACCCCATAAGGATGAAAGGCAAAGTTAACCTCGACAGGATTTGAACTCAGACCGTAAATGGACATAACTATGCTAGAAAGCATGACGTCCAACCCTCTACTGATACTGGCAAATATAGTCTAATAATGGGGCATATAAACCCACTGAAAAAAAAATCTGTATCAGCACATGGAATACCTATCTTTTTCCGTTTAGTGGGTTTATATGTCCCATTATTAGACTATTATTTAGTCATTGTTACGGTAGCTTCTATTTCAATTCTAAAACTTCGCTTGCCATGTTCCAAACACTTCCTCATATATATGATGTTTATATATTAATTATAATTTTTCATTAGATTTAACAACACTTTTTAGTTATTCATGAATAAGATAATTATATAATTATAATTGAATTTATATTATAATTAAAACCATCAGCTCAACTTAGACAATAATTTTATGTTTAATTCTACTGAATACTAGCATGTTTTAAAATTATATACTTTTCTTTTTAGGGTCATTGACTGCCAAAAAACTGGTTTCTGTCAGTGCTGAAGAATGCCAAAGTAAATCTTCACAGTTACAGTTTGATAACTCTGCGATTAAAGAAGATGAAAATTCCAAACTCCAGGCGGATAATGATTCTGAAAAGAATCCAGAATCTCCTGAGGAGGAAAATTCTCTGACTTCTGTTACGAGTTCTCAGACGAAGAACAATCATAGACTTGAAAAAATTCATAACAGTTCTAGTGAGTCAAAAGAGGAAAGATCTCCTGTGGTATCTGGTGAGAGTGAACCAGAGACAAAAACACCCGAAGAAGAAGAGGAGGAGGAGGAAGAAGCAATGGTAGACGATGATGATGATGAAACGGAATGTTCTGAAACTGTGGATGAAAATTTCGCTTGTGTAAACGAGGAAGAGGAAAGGGAAGAAGAAGAGGAAAAGGAAGGTGAAGAAGAGGAAAGGGAAGGTGAAGAAGAGGAAAGGGAAGGTGAAGAAGAGGAAAGGGAAGGTGAAGAAGAGGAAAGGGAAGGTGAAGAGGAAGAAGAGGAGATGGATGATGAGGATGAGTGTAAAGGGGATGTCAGTGATGACACTAAAACTACTGCTAACAAGAAGAATAAGAAAAAGAACAAAAGTGCCGGAGATGAAAGTGAAGAAGAAACAGAAGATAGTTCTCAGGATGGTGTGTTAGATGCTGCAACTATGAGTAATAACTCTGAGGCTGAAGAAGACATTAAAAGTGTTTCACCTAATACTGAAGTAAACAGCCAGCTCTACAACAGTGATGACAGCTGTGCTACAGAGAACAACAACAACAATAATAAGGAAAGTACCGAACCAGAACTGGAAAATAGTTATGATCCAATACTTGAAGAGAAGACCCTCTCAGTTGGCTTCAGTCCTGAACTTGATCTGGAACAACAGAGTGAAGCTGAGGATACAGCTCCCGTTAAGGAAGGAGAGTCAAGTTGTGAAGATGTCTCTTCTGTGAATGTTGACACAGACGGAAATAAAGCAGAATCAGAAACTATTGCTGAACAACAGCAGCAGGAGCAACAAGATGATGTGGTCTCAGAGGAGGCTGAAGAGAGTGACGAAGAGAACTGTCCCGAGAAAGATGACCTAGTCAAGTCTGACAAAGAAGATGACACCAAACAGGCTGATGACACTTCTGACATTGAAGTCAACGTTAAGTCAGCTGAAGAATATGTTGATGAAGATGAGTGTAAATCTGATACAGAAGATGACAGTGGTCAGAAGGAGAGTGCTGCGGATGAGTTAGAGTCAGCTGATAATTGTAAAGAAACGAGTACTGACGTTGCTGCTGATGAACAAGCTTCTAAAGAACAGTCTCCACTAGATAACTTTGAGAAATCTGAATCTGCAAAAGAAGAAGAATCTGATGAAAACATTGAATCTGGAGCTGCAGGTGAGAATTTAACATCTGATGAGCAAACTAATAAGAAGTTTGAGATTATCGAAGAAATGTCAGATAACTTTGATGAAACCTCAACAAATTTGGTTGATTTAGAAAAAGTTTATCAAGAGAATTCTGAAGAAACAAACGAAATTGTAGAGAAAGAAGTATCTGCCAGTGAGAGTGAAGCCAGTTCTGTTGCAGAGGGCGAGAGAGAAGGGGATAAACCGAAAATACCAATAAGTGAGCTGCCGAGGATTCCTAAAAGAAATCGGAGGGATTTATATAAGCGGGAAAAATCGTCTAGAAGTGATGGTCCTGAATTGAAGAGCGTTCTTGGAAGAGTAGACATGTCGGATTACAAAATGAAACGAGGATGGGGAAAGAAGGATCGTAAGAGTCGGTGGGATCCTGATGACTGGAACCAATCTGAAAGGGATTTTGATTTCATCAGTAGCCGGGACCGTAAATCAGATGGCAATAAAAACTACCATTCTGACCGTTCTGAAAGTAGCCATGAGAGTGAGAAATATGGCTTTGAATACAAAGAGTCAAGATCTCGGAAGAAACGACATGACATTTCTCGGAGTCACTCAAAGAGTCATAAAGATAGTTCAAATGATTACAGAGACATTCCACATTGTCGTTATTCTCCAGAGAAGTCCAAAACACGGAAACGAGAGCGTAGTCGCAACCACAGTCGCTCATGCTCTCGAGATAAAATTTTTGATTATGACAAATCAAGTAAGCGGAAAAGCCGAGGTCGAAGCAGGGACAAAAGTCCCAGCAGAAAGTCGAAAAGACATCGCTCTTATTCTAGAAGCCCGTCACGTAAATCTCACAAAGACAGAGGTTTAAGTGATAAAAGGCGACACAGAGATGATCGTAAGAGAATTGAAGATCGTGTCCACAAGCGATATTCTGACAGATCAGATTATGAAGAGAAGAAAAATAGACATAACACAGAAGAGTTTGAAGATTGGGATGATGGTTCTTGCCAAGTTATTCTAGACTATCCTGTAGAACAAAACGAATCACCTTCCACCAAGCCAGAGAGAAACAAAAAATCCTCTGACCGTTTCTATAAAAGTTCTCCAAACGATAAAGTCAGTGAAACTTATTTTGAGAAAAGATCATCACAAGAGAGAAGTGCTTTCAAAGGAAACAAGTTAGACGAGACAGGACATTTCTATAATGCACGCCCAGCTAGTAAAAAGCAAAAGTTTGTTGACCGTTTTTACAAAGCTCCGCATCTCAGGGATGCAGGTACAGAAAAATTTCCTATTCATTTGTCTGAAGATGAAGGGGAAGTTGAGCCAACCCCCAGCAAACCTGAGCCTGAAGAGGTTCAGAAAAACAATGACCATCACAAAGGAAAGGAAAATGAACTTGATAGTGGAAACAGTGAGTATGACCCTGCATTTCCCACGGAGTCGGGGAGTCCCTTGCGACATCATGATCAGCCTGCAAAATTGGTCGAAACAGCTGAAGAAGAGAGTGCACCTGTTTTGTCTGAATCCGAAGGTAGTTCTGCACCGTGTACAGTTATCGAAGAGACTGCACCTGCTTGCACACAAGCTGTTGCAACTGGTGATCCTACATTCATACTTCATGACAACCCCAATGTACAAAATCTTCCAGTGCAATCGCAAAATATTTCATTTCCTATGGGACTTCGAATGATGCCCCCCAACATGCAGCCTGGCATGCCTCAACATTTGTTGATGAACCCCATGTTTTTAAGTCGCCCTCCTCCGTTTGGTAGGTTACCTCGTATGGCTGGACCAGTAAATCGGATGGGTTGGCCCATGAATCCTTCGGGAATGATGCAGTTGCCTCCCAATCGCTTTGGTCCAGGCCGTATGGGTCCTGGTGGTGGAATGCCTCCAAGGCCGGGTCTACTGAATGGAGGGTTCGAGAACATGTCTCAAGAACATGGGCAATCTATGACTTCTTTTAAGCAACACCCATGTGATCCCAGACACCTTCCTTCCCAAACACACTCACCTGGACAAATCTCTCGTACTGGCCTTCCCACTGCACCTGGCATGTCACACATACCCCCTCCTGGTTCTTTGCTGGGGCAGCAGCACCCTCCCCCTCCTCCACCCACATCACAGATGCATATGCCCCCACCCTCCACGTCGAATGCAACGTCGTCCCTGAGCAGCCTGGAGTTGGACGAAAGTCAGACTCAGGGGTCAGTCCACTTGCACCAGCAACAGACTCTTGGCTCCATGGGTATTAACAAGACCCAGCCGTCCTCTGAAAAGTCTCTGCCACCAAATTTCATCGTACCTGAAATGAATCAGATCACAAAGCTGCTGGAAGCCCAAGCCCAAGCCCAAGCCCAAGCCCAGCTGGCAATGTTAGCGGAAGAGGGCAATGATGGCAAACAGAGGAAGAAACAGCTGCCATCTCAGAACAGTGATATTGATGTTTTTAAAATACCCTTACCCCCCATGGCTCCACCTTCTATGCCGCCCCCTTCTTTAGGATTACAGTTAATGCCGCCCCCTGATTCTTTTAGTTTCTCCACCAACACTACTTCTACTACTAACAATTCTGCTACCACCAATACTTTTAGTAATAGTAGTAGTAACAATATCAGTAGCAGCAACAACACTAATGTAAAAGTATATAAAAGCCATCAGTCGAAATTGTTGTCAAACAGCCACAGGTCATCAGAACCAGTAGCGGAATCAACAGAAGTAGTTGATATGGATGTTGCATCACCACTCGACGATGACGTGGAAATTGAATTGCCCGCATCGCCGGAACTTGACGATATTGATGACAGCAAATTAAGTTCAAAAGATTCTTCTGTAATAGAACTATCTGTGGCTGAAGACATGCCTGCATCTGCTGTGGAGTTGTCCAACTTGACCAACAAAGAAAAGGTAGGTTTTAATTTTAAAATTCTGCTCTTTTATTTTATATATTTGCTAGCAGATAAGCAAACTCTGCTTTTTTCCCCCACATTGATGAAGAAGGTTTGTTTATTAACACTACAGTTGGTTATCTTCTAGACTCTCTATAGTAACTTAATCCTTTAGCATTCAAAGCGGCTGTATCTGGCCAGAAATGTCTCGCCTCTTTCTGTTCAAATCGGCTGTAACTGGCCACTCATACTGATGTTAACGTATTGTTCTCAAGATAAATAACATGAAAATCTCATAGATTCGATATTGTGTGAGATAATTATGTAAGATAAAGTGTTTACTACCAAAATACAATAGTATATATAGAGTAATGTGAATGCTAAAGGGTTAAACCTATAGTTGGTTATTTAGTAGACTATAGTAACTTAAACTTATGGTTGGTTATCTACTAGACTCCCTATAATAACTTTTACCTATAGTTGGTTATCTACTAGACTATAGTAATTTAAACCTATAGTTGGTTATCTACTAGGGCTACATTATTCCATATATTATAGTTCATATTTTTTAAGATGGTCCGATGTGATTTGGGGAGGATTTGCTTGCTATTTGCAGTTAATCAAGCAACAGCTTAGAGGCTCTTGGATGGCCAAAATAATGTTTCGGATTTTCCCAAGAGTTATTAACAGAAGCAATTTCCTGGTCTTTCCTGCTAGCAAAGGTTGGGTGGCTCATCACAGATTGTCTCAGGTGGACCGGGAACCTACAGTTTGCTTACATATGTGCCCATGCTCTACCAAGTGCAGTTTATTGTGGTGCTATCGTTGGTTGTCATCTCTTTGACAGCTGAAGATACCAGCTTTTCTAGGGCTGAATGTCCTTTCTTTCACCAATCACTGTAGAGTGTACAGGGCGTGTTTATCGTGTAGTTCTCCAACACAAGGGAGGTTGTCATGTCTTTGACACAACTGAAGAATTCTCCTAACCCTTTGACAGATTTTCTACAGCTAGGTGCTCTTTCTATCACCAATGATTATGAAAGTTGAAGTAACTGACTCTGTAAAGTTGTTGATGTTAGGAAGGGCTTCCAACTGTAGAAACCAAGTCAAAAGGTTGCGAGGACCTTTCAGTTATGATATGGATACTTCTCTAATGCTTTTGTTGATGCCGTGAAAAATGTACCCAATTTGCCTTGTAAGTTGGTTGGTGATCGGAAGAGCATCCAACCATAGAAACTATACAAAAGAGAGGGTTGTGAGGGCTGTTCAGTTGGATCAAGAGTTTGACAACCTATCTAGTACTGGTGCCATGGTAAAACACATACAGTACAGTCTGAAAACCTACCAAACAAAGGTTGAGAAAACTCTTCAGTTTTGTGAAAGACACAATAACCTCCTTAGTGCTATCACACTGGATAAGTATATTGGTTCACCTGACTCTCAGTTGATTTGGAGGGCATTTTTCAGTCACACCCCAATAACTACTACTGCTAGCATACTAAACTTAGTGAGAGGGACTGGACACTTGGAGATGAGCACTGCAATTTCTAAGGCCCACTGAAATATCATGATGGACACAATCAAACAGCTAGAGTGGCACTTTAACAACTGTCTACACCCAGTTACTGGCAAATGGTTACTGCCAAGCCTTTCTAGAGCCTACTGAAATGCTGTAATGGACACAGTCAAATGTCCAGAGTGACACCCTGAATGCTGGGCTGCACAAGTTACAGGAAAATGGGCACTACCAAGCATTTTTAAGTCCCACTGAAATGCTATGATTGACAATACAGTCAAACATCTAAAGTGACATAATGACTGACTTCATCATTTAGGAGAACTTGATTGAATGAATTGATTGAAAGGTAAAATTTAAAGGAGATATGGCTATTATTTCTAGTAAGTCCAGCAAATGTGTAGAGGCTAATATATTCACTGGCTCCTGTTAGTTTATGTAATCATCACCATTGTCGTTTAAACATCCTCTTTCCCTGCTAGCAAGGGTTGGACGGGTCCAGACAGACCAAGTCAGTACTGAAGCAGAGCCACTGATCTCCCAGACAGGTCAGGGATCATTCTCACTTATGTACAGCCTCACGTTCCACATAGGCATAAATGGTTAAGTAAAGTTAAGTTTTGTTATATTTTAAATATCAAGTGTGAATAATATTTGCATGTGTTTTTTTTTTTGTTTGTTTGTTTTTAATGTTTCAAAGCATTTTTCTGTTCATATTTTTTCATTATTTGTCTTGAATGAATGGAGACATTGCAAGGTAATAAATACCCCTTTTAGTTTTGCCAGATTAAAGGCAAATCCACTAGTTAAAGTGCCAGAATAAGATACACCTAGTACACTGTAAAATGGTTGGTGATCAAATGGACACAATGTAAGGTTGAGAGAACCCTTTAGTCTTGCTGAGGATATCACAACCTCACTAATGCTAGTGCTATGATAAAATGCACCCAGTACACTCTGTAAAATGGTTGGTGATCAAATGGGTATAGTGTAGGTTGAGGAGGACCTTTTAGTCCTGTTGAGTACATAACGACCTCTCTAGTATTGGTTCCAGGATAAAATATGTCCAGCACACTCTGTAAAGTGGTTGGGGTGAGCAAGTGCATCCAGCCATAAAAACCATAGAAATTGATGATGATGGTGGATATGTTAAAATATGCCAGTAACACCGGATACTCAGAGTAGATCTACCAGATTCAACACTACCAAATGTCACTGAGGTTACATGCCTGATGTCCTGGGATTCTACTAAGATTAATGGTGCACCAAGACTCAAACTTCCTCATGTTGTCACTGACATATCAACATTACCACATGGCCTGAACTAACCAATGGGGACCCTTGGCAACATGGCCCCAAACTACATTCTTTGGCTTGGTTTACTTTTATCAAATGCATCTGATGATTTACCCATGTTATCAACTTGAAATTGCTGGTAGTTTGGTGTTAAGTCAAACTGAAGGTACGTGGCTTAGTGGTTAGGGTCTTTGGATCACCATTGTAAGGTTGTCAGCTTAATCCCTGGTAGCACATTTTGCCTCTTAGCAAAACAGTATATTTCACATTATTCCCAGCCATTCAGGTGGCAATTATGAGTTGTACCTGTAATTCGAAAGGGTTAGCCTTGTCACACACTGTCATGCTGAATCTCCCTGACAACTACATTAAAGGTACACGTGTCTGTGGAATGCTCAGCCACTTGCTTGTTAATTTCATGAGCAGGGTGTTCTATTTGAACACCTTCAAAACATGTTGGAAATGATGGAGGTCCAAACACATATTTAAGCCAATAAAATATATATTCCAATAATCTGATGGGTTGATTAAATTGAGGCCACACCTTCCCTAGAATCTGTGACATTGTGCTTCTTTAACCCTTTCATGACAGCATTTCCAATGAAATACACTATATTTTAGTTAATTAATGAAGAATTTTGAGGGATTTACTGAAATTATTAATTATTTCATTACTAGTTACTTAATGGAAGGTTCTTATATAAAATTATATTGGAAGATTTTTTAAATTTAAATTTGAAACTTTTAAAATGGGTGACCTTATTTCATAGAACCAGAGCTGGTTTTGGTCAGGTTGGTAACTAAAGGGTTAAGAAATCATTATCCATCATTGATGGTGGTACCCAGCATGGCCTCAACCTATCAGCTGTATCACGTAATAGAGTAATCCCTCCAGAATTTGTTGTGTGTTCACCTTTTCATTTTCATGTTATTTGTATTTGTATTTCTATTTACACTTATTAATAAAAAAAATGATATATATATATATTTATAAACATGTATTCTTCATTCAAACCTAAATTAATTCTCAAAAGGGATGATTTTTATAATGTTGTTATTAGTGGTGGATGAAGGCGGTATATTGGAAAGTTCTCTGCTCTCAAATCCCACCGAGGTCAACTTAGCTTTTCATCCTTTCGAGGTCGATAAAATAACGTACCAGTTATGCACTGGGATTGATTTAATCGACTTTTCCCTCCCTAAAAATTGTTGGCCTTGTGTCTAAATCAGAAACTATTATTAGCGGTGGATGAGGGTGGTGTACTGGCAGAAGTTCTCAGTTCAAATCCCACCATCATTGATTTTGCCTTTCACCCTCTTGGTGTTGATATAATCAATTTTCCCCTTCCCCCAAATTGATGGCCTAGTGCCTAAATTAGAACCCGCCAAGGTTAACTTTGCCTTTCATCCTTACGGGGTCGATAAAATAAAGTACCAGTAATGTACTGGGTAATTGCTGGCCTTGTGCCAAAAGTAGAAACAATTATTACTATTTTATTATTATTGTTGTTGTTGTTATATTGTTGATAATGTTGTTATGTCATGACTGTAAGTTCTCAGCAACCTAGTCCAGGAAATGGGGTCAATTCCCTATTTTTGGCACGGTTTCATTTCACTTAGGTCACTGATGTTGTTGAGAAAAGCATGAACACCACAACTGCCTCCTTCCTCCATTGTCTAGCTGCTGAAGGAAAAAAATATACAACAGATCTCAGACTTAATAAATACTGTGTAAAAATAAATAAAAAAATAACTTTTGTTTTTCTTCCATTTAAGGTTCAGATTTAAGGTTAAGATATAAAATTGATATTTAATTTAAAAAACAAAAGAAAAGAAATTTTTAATTATATATTTATTGATATTTTATACAGAAGAGAATGACAACAAAATTCTGTTATTATTGTGAACAGAGATGCCACTATTCTCTTGAGTTCTGTGGAACATTTCTATAAAAATAGGAAAATTAAATTTCTTTTTCTAGTTTCCCTTCTCTAGTCATCAAAAATTTTCTTTTCAGTGTTCAGTACATAAAGAGCTTAAAGTCATGTATATCTCTTTGTCTTGATTTCATAAACACACATACGCACACATTTCTTCACATATGTATACACTTGTGTGTATGTGTATATATATATATATATATATGTGTGTATGTATATATATATATATATATATATATATATATATGTGTGTGTGTGTATATATATATATATATATATATGTGTGTGTATATATATATATATATATATATGTATATATATGTATGTATATATGTATGTATATATGTATGTATATATGTATATATATGTATGTATATATGTATATGTATATATGTATGTATATATGTATGTATATATATATATGTATATATATATATATATGTATATATATATATATGTATATATATATATGTATATATATATATGTGTGTGTGTATTATACATGTGTGTATGTATATGTATAAAGAATGTGTATCTAAATATATATATGTCTAAATTGTGTGTAGATAGAGATGCAGTAGAGAGTGATTTCTTTGGTTGTTATTCTCCTGTTTGTGGCCATTAGTATTGTTGGTTAAATATCTGCATAATATCTACATAAACCTCTCTGCCTCATCTTGTGTCGCAATTATTTGGCACTAAGATTCGGACCACCTGAATTGATCAGATTTTCTTAGTGATATATTTATCATCCCCACAGCACGCATCAAGGCTCGCAAAGGGCAATCGAAAGACATGTCAGCAACGAACCCTATCACCCACATCTACCAAGGTCAGCTACATGGGGGTGAGCATTCAAAATTTTTGAATTATTTCATTGAAAAAGCTGCCTTCCGTCACTTGCGGATTGTTCTGTAATCTCCTGTTCTTTATTTGTTTAAGCTACATAAAACAGTTTATAAAGAAATAATTTGTATGAATAGATATATATGTATATATACGCATATACATATCTATATACATATATAATTATTTTTACTGCTTGATTTTTTTTTTTTTTTTTTGTATTTTTAAAAAAATAATATTGATGATTATGATGATGATCTTTTGGCTTTGTAAATTATATTTCCAAATTTGTACAACCAAAATAATAGATTCTATATCGCTTGTATGTTTTACTTATTATATTATTATTATTATTATCATTATTATTACTACTTAAGGCGGTAGAGTAGCAGAAGCGTTAGTCCATCGGTCAAATACTTAGGAATATGTGTTCTGGCTCTTTACATTGAAGTCAGATCTTGTCGTGGTCAACTTTGCCTTTAATCCTTCCAGAGTCAATAAAATAAAACACCAGTATAGAACTAGTGTAGATATAATCGACTTTCGCCTCCCTCCAGATTACTGGCCTTGTGCCTAAAGTAGAAACAATTATTACTACTACTACTAATACTACCACTACTGCGATGACAGATTTGTTGTAGATGATAGTACTGGATTGTGTTGTTTGGAGTCTTGTGTGTTCTGTAGAAGTATTAAATTCCTTTTACCCTGCTTCAAGATCAATAAAATAAGTTCCCAGCAATGTATACTAGCATTGATCCAATTGATTATATCTTTAACTTCTCTGCTATACAAAAGGACCTTTTTGTGCCTCGACAAAAGAAATAATTAATACTAAAACTTAACTAACTTGTGGTGTTTGATTTTAATTTAAAATATTAAAATTGTATGACTGAATTGTGTCAGTTATTTGAGGTGTGCTTTGATAATCTCAACTCTAGATGTTATTTTCTAAATTGAGTTGACGGTATATGAGTATGTGTTGATATTGATATTCAGTAAAAAAAACATTTCAGCTGGGAAAATGTATTAGTATAAAGATTGAACTTCTAGTATTTATGCAGGTTTCACCTACATTAATGATCCACAGTTTTCTTGGTTTACAAATTCATATTTCTTTAAGTTTTATAAAGTGAATGGAAGGAATTTTGTAAGGTTAAGGTTGCTCTATTATCATTATTATTATTCCTTACGGGGTCGATAAAGTACCAGTAACACACCGGGGTCAATTTAATTGACTTCTCCTCCCCCAAAATTGTTGGCCTTGTGCCTAAATTAGAAACCATTATTATTTTTATTATCTTTATAAAAATAAAAGCAATAGAAATAAGAATGACGGTGTAGCTTTCTCAAAATTCTTACCCCTCAGATATTTTACATTTCTAGAAAACATTTCCAAGAGTCTAGTGTTAAGGGAATGCTACAACAGTTTTTGGCTTTTTTTTTTTTTTTTTCCAAATTGTTAGTGAAGTGTTTGGTAAGTATTATAACCAAATACTTTATTAATTTGTGTTAATATCAAACATTGTTTCTAATACAATAGTTTTAAATGAGTCTTGACTCTTTTTTCCATTAGTTATCACGTGGCATCTCTGAAAAATCAATCATACAGAATGTTGTCTTTCAATTATTTATTTTTCAAAAATTGTTTTTTTCTTGTTCTATTTTTTTTAAAATACGCTTTGGTAGGCATGGCTGTGTAGCTAAGCAGGTTGCTTTGTGACATTTTAAACATTTAAAAATAAACAGTTTTATACATATCATTGAACCAGGAGCAGTTTTAAACAGTTTGGTATTAAAAAGGTTTAAATGAGAGAGATCATTGAATCGGTAGAGCATCCAGTCCAAATGCTACTGCACTGGTGTCTACTTTTACTCTTTCTATACTAAGTTAACTATAGCATGTAATAAAATCTAGTTATATTTTGACCGTAAGTACTACACATATAAGCCATTACTGTATAGATGTATTTGTTTGGTTAGCTTTTAAGCTATGATTTGTTTTTTGATATTTATGTAGATACAGTTTGCTTTTGAAACCTACATAAGTTTGTTTGTAAGAAAAGTTAATAAAGTGATTTGTAGAGAAAGAGGCGTTTTCAATGTCACACAGGGCAAATTTGTGTTAGCTGAAATATAGTTAGACTCATGCAAGCATGAAACTACAGGCATAAAATGATGACTGATGATATATATATATCACTTCTTTAAAATTTTCAAATGTCAACACTTCAGGTTATACGACATTCCTCTCTCTTTCTTAGTCTGTCTTTTTAGATAGATACATAGCTATACTGTCGCGCCCTTATAATATGTCTCTGTATGTCTGGCTGTCTGCATTATATAAACCATTCTGTACATTGATTTTGCTATCTGTGTGTGTGTGTATATATATATATATATAATTGGAAAATAGTAAAATCGAATCTCTGGCGGTTTGCAAGTAAATTCGGCCTACTTATATGAAATGATGAGTTAGCAAAGTACTCGATAAGTTGGGGCCTTAGAGTAATAACATACGTTTAAATAGCTTGACAAATCGAACATTGTGGTAGGCGAATCCAACACAATATATACCAAAGTAACTATAGAACTACAATGTTCGATTTGTCAAGCTATTTAAACGTATATATATATATATATATATATATATATATATATAGTGTTAGTATCATAAATAAGAGACAGTTTAATTTGTACATTTTATTACAGCATCCCTTTATACATATATATATATATATATATATATATATACATACATACATACATAAACATGTTATTTACAGTTGTATAAAAAAAGAAGTATAATTGTTTCTACTTTTGGCACAAGGCCAGCAAATATCTCAGCACATTATTGGTAGTTTATTATATATAATATATATAATACAACATTCCTCTCTCTTTCTTACTCTGTCTTTTTAGATAGATACATATCTATAACGTTGCATGCTTATAATATCGGTCTGCATTGACTTCGCTTCTAACCAACTTTTAATTAATTATATATATATATATATATATATATATATATATATATAATTAATGAGATAATGAGATCGAGATCGTGTAGGTGTCACGACAAAAAAAAAACACAGTCCACGCTGTAATGTGGCAGTGTAGGTAACACGGTAAAAAGTTCCCAGTCCACACCGTAAATGTGGTTGGTGTTAGGAAGGGGATCCAGTCGTAGAAAACCTGCCAGATAGTCCTATACGAGCGAGACCCGTCACCCGACCAACCTTGCCTCGAATTGGGACAATCCCGTCTAACCCATGCTAGCGTGGAAGATGGACGTTAAACGATGATGATGATGATATATATATATATATGAGAGAAAAAGAACACTGTCTTACCATTTTTTTTTCTCAATAATATGATCTTCTGTGTATACAAAAAGAAATGTCTTATCTTTAGACATCTACATGTGAAGAGTTACAATCTTCATAACAGCTTCGTAGTGAAGGCTATTTGCTTAGGTGGTTAACACATTTGACATTGTGTGTTTGTCCTAACAGGTTAGTAGTGAAGGTTATTAGCTTAGGTAGCTAATAACACATTTGACATTGTGTGTTTGTCCTAACAGGTTAGTAGTAAAGGCTTAGGTGGTTAACACATTTGACATTGTGTGTTTGTATGTCCCTATTTATTGTTTGCAAAAAAAGATAGTTCATTTTTAATCCTTAAATGACTACAGTTATAATGAAGTACACTATATTTTAATTAGTTCATGAAGAACTTTGAGGGGTTTACTAAAATTATTATTTCATTACTAAGATTGTAACTTAATGTAAGGTTCTTATAGAAAATTATTTTGGAATGTTTTAATTTAAATTGGGTGGTTATGTCTCATAGAACCAGAGCCAATTTTGGCCAGGTTGCTAACTAAAGGGTTATGCTAATTTTTCATTTGCATACATACTAGAAAAATGTAAATTCAAGTATATTTATGTCAATACATGAGAACAAAATGTGTTGTATGGAAATATGAATTGCAATTTATGAAATGGTCAAATATTTTTGTGGTTTTGTATTAATTTATGAACAAAATAAGAAAATGTGGATTTTGATTATATATATATAAATAATTGGAGTTATTATAATGTGCTCATGCACAGAGATACTATGAAATAGCTTATAAAATAGGGTGATGACCCTTAAAGACGGAAAAAGAAGTTGCCATCGGCCACTATCAGATGATGTGAGGTTCGATTCTTCATAGTGGTTGATGGTAACTTCTTTTTCTGTCTTTAGGGGTTTGCATGTTATTTTATAGCATCTCAGGACATGAGCACATAATTCTTTATATTAACTTTATCCCGTCAGCGCTTCGTAAAAATCCAAGGGATCAGCTATGTATAGAATTTCAGTTATATTTGTTTCAAATGCATATATACACTATAAAGAAAATGGTTTAAATGAGACTAATAATCAATCATAAGTTAGAATATTGATTTCTTCATGTGTATCAGTAGTAAAAACATGTAATACTCATTGTGAATTTTAACTTTAACTATACTTTTTTGTTTCATTATATTTCCTGCAACTTTTCTACTTGTGAGATGGATGTAGTGACCCATGCAACGCCGGGTAACTCAGCTAGTATACTTACACAACAATTGTTTAAATATAAATTTTGTCTATTTTCAGTATATGAAGAAACTGCAAATACAAGAACGTGTTGTAGATGAAGTGAAACTAGCCATAAAGCCTTTCTATAGTGGCAAGAAAATAGATAAGAATGAATACAAGGAAATTTTACGAAAAGCTGTTCCAAAAGTAAGTCAATTAATTTCTTTTCTGTTTTATTTATTTATTTTTATTTTTAACAGCTTCAGCATGCAGTAATCAGAAGGGAGGTAGGTGGAAAAGCCAAACTCACTGTCTTCAATTTGGTATTCGTGCCAACCCTTACCTATGGTCATGAATTTTGGGTAGTGACCGAAATAATATGATCATGAATACAAGTGGCCGAAATAAGGTTCCTCCAAAGAGTCTTTGGAGTAACGTTACTTGATAGTGTGTAGCTCGAAGATCAGAGAGTCACTTGAGGTAGAGCTGCTACTGCGCCGAATTAAGAGATAACAGCTCTGATATTACAGGCATCATCATCATTGTTTAACGTCCATCTTCCACGCTTGCATGGGTTTGGACGGAAATTTTCCCACTTGAGGCAAGATTGGTTGTCCTGCTCGTATAGGACTGTCTGGCGGGTTTTCTACGGCCGGATGCCCTTCCTAACACCAACCACGTTTACAGTGTGGACTGGGAGGTTTTTACCGTGTTACCTACACGG
Organism: Eledone cirrhosa; assembly: GCA_964016885.1. Classification (NCBI taxonomy): domain Eukaryota; kingdom Metazoa; phylum Mollusca; class Cephalopoda; order Octopoda; family Eledonidae; genus Eledone; species Eledone cirrhosa. Next base: position 65,030,854 of record OZ024743.1, read on the forward strand.
CCACATTACAGCGTGGACTGTGTGTTTTTTTGTTGTGACACCTACACGACCTCATTTGTTTCGGACTGGATGTTATGGTACCAACATAACTTTACATTGAAAGGGGTGGTGTGGATGGGGTGGGGGTAGTGGGAAGGGGGTGTATTTTTGTTAGAGGTGCCTACTGACTGGGTTTCGCTTTGTACTTAGGCAAGGCGGGTCTTCTGTATTACTGTGTAGCGCCAAAGATCTCGGTCCAGTGACATTGTCTTGGAGAGGTGTAAGTGTGCGAGGTCGGAATTTATCAAGTCGTCCCAGGTTTTTCTGGGTCTGCCTACTCCGTGGCTACCGTCTATTTTTATCGTCCTGCACTTTTTTATACAGCTGTCGTCTTTCATGCACATCACGTGACCATACCAACGTAGTCTTCTCTCGAGTAAACATCTGATCCCTCTTATTCCTAATTTCTCCCTTAGTTCATTTATGCTTTGCCGTTCACGTATATTACTATTACACATCCAGCGGAGCATGCAAGCTTCGTTCCTCTCCAGTCTGCATATCTCCTCTGCACACAATGCCCAAGTCTCACTGCCATGTAATACTGCTGTTCATATGCAGGCATCATACAGCTTGCCTTTCATTTTTAGAGAGAAACCTTTAGCGGCCAATAGTGGTATAAGCTTTCTGAACTTTTTCCATCCCGTTCTGACTCTAGCTACTGTACTTTCAGAGCACCCTCCACCACTGCTGATTTTGTCACCCAGGTAACGGAAGGTGTCCACTATTTCTATAGAACCATCTGTGCAATGGAATGAGCTAGTATTCTGTGGGCACTTGCTACTACTTATTGCACCAGAGCACTGGCTGCATATGGTTAGAATGTCACAGGAAAGAATCACTGGACAGATTTTACTGGCAAAACCAACCAGCAGGAGACCCAGGTGTAGAACCTGTGCAAGATGGTTGGATAACATCTATGAGCTTGGCTGGACATGCTTGGGGATCCAACTGGATCAGTTGGAAACAGTTGTTTCTGACAGGACCAACTGGAAGGAGTATTTGCGGACTGTCCCCATGACCCTCTCGTGAATAAGTGGATGAAGAAGACAAAGTACCGAGAAAACTCAGCTATGCCATAAAAATGACAACCTTCTTAGTGTTGGTGATTTACATGATAAATGCACCCAACATACTCTGTAAAGGGATTAGTGATAGGAAGGGCATTCAGCCATAGAAAACCTGCCAAACAAAGGGGTCGGAGGACTCTTCTGCTATATATCCATCTAGCCCACACCAGCTTGGAAAACAGATGTAAAATGTTGTTAACAGTTAGTTGCTTGAATTTTCAAAATCATTAGTAATAGGAAGGGCATCCAGCTGTAGAAAACCTACCAAAGGGGCAGGAGGACTCTTCAATTGTATCAAAGATGTGCCAACTTCCATAGTGTTGGGGCTATAATATATTCGGTAGAGCATGGGCTCGTATGTTGAGGACGCTGGCTCACCTTGAGGGCAGAGGCTCTGCTTGAGTATTGACCAGCCTGTGATATGCCCAACCATTGTTAGGGAAAACTGTTGTTAAATGATAATCGTGGTGGGTCATTCCAGAGTCATAAGTGTTAGCTAATGCATATAATCATTTGTAATTATATTTATTATTTTGTTTGAGGGTAATGGGAGGTGCTTATAATTATTCCAAGTCCTGTTGGACAGGTGAGAGTCTGTATGACTTTGTAAGGGTGTTTTAGTTTGGAGGGAAAAGGATGGAAATTAGGCAGGGCTACTATGTAGGGCATTAAACGATGATGATGATATATATAAAACATGCATACACATATAATTCTTTAACTGTCTTTGTATTTCAGATCTGCCATAGCAAGAGCGGGAATATCAACCCAGCTAAAATAAAAGCTTTAATCGAGGCATATGTGGACAAATTGTGTAAAACGCGCCGGTGTTTGGAACGTAGAAAGAAGGGCGGTGTAAAAGCAAATGGTGAACGGGTAAAGAAACCTTCGAGATAACCAGCAGCATGTGGCTAGCCTTCAAAGAAACCTAGGACCACTTTAATAGCCTTCAGAGAGATAACTGGGATCATGCAACTGTTTTGAAAATTTGGTTTTGTAAAGTATCTATATGTATGTATGTATGTATGTACACACACACACGAGTGTGTGTGTGTATATATGTATATGTGTATGTATGTATATATATATGTGTATGTGTATGTATCTATACGTGTATATGTATGTATATGTGCGTATGTATGTGTGTGCATATATATACATGTGTATGTGTATATATGTGTGTGTGTGTGCATATATATATATGTATGTACATTTATATTTATATATACATAGGTGGGGTTGTTTAAAACTGTTAAACAAATGCATTTTTAATGGCTCAATGAAAGAGGGGATAAAAAGAAATATCGACCAAGTGAGTGAACAAGCAAGGAAAACAATCAAGTTTGGTGTTGAGCAGTATCACTACCGACTTAAATACTTTCATCACTGTCCACCTGACTGCGACTAACATAAACATCATTTGATCAAACTTGCATAACAGTGTGGCTGAAGCTTCAGATTTTCTAGATTTTTACTACCATGAAATTCATTTTTTCCATCTTTTTATCTTTTTTCATATTATTATTATAAAGAAATCATTATTATTATTATTATTAGAGTGGTGGATTGGCAGTCGGTGCACTAGACAAACATGCACACAGATACACACAAACATACATCAATATATATAATTATATATATACCCATTGGTAGAGTGTTGCATAAAATGCCATTGTAGTATTTGTCTTGGGTCTCTTTGCTCTGCGTTCAAATCCCACCATGGCCAACTTTGCCTTTCATCTTTCAGAGGTCGGTAAAATAATCTACCAGTTCTGGGGTCGATATAATCGATTTTCTTCTCCCCTCAAATTGCTTGCCTTGTTCCTAAATTAGAAATCAATTTTAAAGGCAGTGGATTGGTAGAATTGTTGGAGTGTTGAGTAAAATGTTTTGTGTCATTTGTTCCTGCTCTTTGCATTCTGAGTTCAAATCCCACTGAGGTTAACTTGGCCTTTCATCATTTCAAAGACAGTAAAATACTGGGTTTGATTTAATTGGTTTTCCGCTTCCCAACAAATTGTTGGCCTTGTGCCTAAATTAGAAATTGTTATTATTATTAGGGTGGCAAATGGCAGAATTAGTAGAGCGCTGGCCAAGAGCTTTATATCTAGTGGTTAATAGCCATTTATGTTGTTTTGAGTTCAACTCTTGCTGGGTTCAAATTTGGCTTTCATGGTAGATATTCAATTAAAGTACCAGCCATATAATCAGCTGTTCTCCTACACCCCCTTCATATTTCTGGACTTGTGCTCATGTTGTAAACATTATTATTATTATCATTATTATTTAACTATAACATAATTCAAGTGTTTGTTGAAAAAAGGAAATCAAAAGATTATTTTTATTATTGTTAAGGCAGAAACAATAAGAAAAATGACAAAAATTTTATACCATTTCCTATATTGAAAACCCAACAGGTTCTGCTGCGTAGCAGTGAGGGAACCAGTCCATAACTTAAGTACCAGATCTATATTTGGAATTTTGTTCAATAGGCTGTACCTCCTCTCTACAACGATTAACCTTGTACTCAGTCAAAATCATTATCATCATCAGCAGCAGCAGCCCATTTCCTCAAAATTGTTGGCCTTGTGCCTAAAGTAGAAATAATAATAATTATTATTGGTGGATTGAGAGTTGTTAGTATTGGACGAATGCTTAGTATTATTTATTCTGGCTCTTTATGTTCTGAGTTCAAATCCTGCTGAGGTCAGCTTTGCCTTTCATCCTCTAGAGAGTCGATAAAATGAAGTACCTGTAAAGTACAGGGGTTGATATAATCGACTTTCCCTTCTCCCCCGAATTTTGCTGGCCTTGTGCCTAAATTAGAAACCATTATTATTATTATTATTATTATTATATCACTATTGTTGTCAATAATAATTATATATAAGTATTTTTATTGAAATATTAACAAACCTAAAATGAGGTGAAATATCAGAATACATACATTATATATGTTTCATTGTGTGGAAGACTTAATTTTCTGTCAATCTTTCATCTCCTTGACTCTTGTTCTTGTCCACTTCTATATATTGGCTGCTCCAGTTGGTGTGAGATGTATTGTCTTGTATTACATACTTCTGCTGCTGTAGTTAAGCAACAAGCTAGTTTACCTAAATTCTGGGGCAATGACATCACCTGTTTGTTTTTATCCATTCATCATCGTTTTTACATTGACTTTTCCATGCTGGCATGGGTTGGACACAACTTTTTGAGGCAATGTTTTACAGCTATAAAGGTTCATTGGCTAGCAGTTTGTATGTTGGACTTACGACTGTGTCATAGTATCGATTCCTGAACTGTGTAGTGTGATCTATTCTTGAGCACAACACTTCATTTCACTTTGTTCCAGTAAGTCCACTCAGCTGAAAATGAGTAGCTGGGAGTTAACCCTGCGATGGACTGGCACCTTGTCCAGTGAGTTAGTCTTGGACTCTCATTTGCTTAATGCCAAGGAAACTGGGATAAAATCTGGACTGATGAACCTCTGGGCTTGGGGAAAAATAAAAGAAAAAACACCTTACAACCGGATTCCCTTCCTGGCATCACCCATTTTAGTGATTCTTATGACACACGGATATAGTGTATCTATTCTAAAAATTGGAATATAGCATACACATGGTCCCAGTGTGTGTGTGTGTCTGTGTGTATATATATATATATATCATGATGACCGTTAAACGTCTATTTTCCACGCTTGCATAGGTCAGATGAGTTGTCTCATTGAGAGACAAATTAAATCAGGTGACTGTGTCTTGCTCATAGAGAAGTGTTTCTGGCTTGGTTTCTACAGCTGGCAGTACATATGCAGAAAAGGCCAAGAGTGGAATGCATCATAGAAAGCTAGAAATATAAAAATACAGAAGAAAATATGCCAGTATAAATGTAAGAGTTTCTTAGTAACCGGCTGACTGCTGCCAGCCACATTCACACTGCCTTCTTTTTAATGATACAAGCATGGTTATTGTTTGGTTACATTCTACACCTGACTATATTTGGTCTAGCTAGAATTTTTCTAACCTGCTTGTTATATATATATATATATTTGTGTGTGTGTATCTCTTAGTTTGATTGCAATTAATGCAAGCACAAACTGTTGATCACTTGATGTGATACTGCAATGCCAAAGTGAAGCAGTCAATACAAGGGACAGATAATGACTGTTACATTGGTATCATGTAGCATCACAGAGTATAAACACCAAGAGAGAAAGAGACAGGAAAATCAGTTTAACATATGCTTATTTTTGTTAAGAAAATAAACATGTTAAACTGATCACTCTCTCACTATATATATATATATATATATATATATACATACATACATACTGTATACACTCATGTATAAGTTACTTTGAAGATGTAAAAACCAGCATACTACTTATCTACTGGACTTACAAAACCTTATGTTTGTCAAGTATTGAGCCAAGGATGGTATATTTGAAGTGGGCTGAGGGATACAATTTATCCACAAGTATATACTTATATATATATATATATATATAATGTTATGGAATACTGTTAGCTTCTCGCTACAACAATTTCTATACTTTTCATTTATATATATATATATATATATGTGTGTGTGCGTGTATATGTATGTACACATGCGCACACACACATGTGTTTGATAAAATGCTGGATTCTTTTGTCCTGTGTACTAATAATGCCAAGACAATGTGATAAAGATTTAATTTTTTTAGTGATATATACACACACACACACACACACACACACAAGAGGGTGGGGAACAGGGGCAAATAAAGACTAATAATAATAATAACGGAACTGATTTTTAGAATAACAAAACAAAACAAAACCAACAAGGAACAATTGATGGTTGTTGGTCGCAGTTAACTATAGCTAAGATTCCTTTTGATCTGTGATTGATGACTGGGTTGTTATCTGTGAAAACTGAAGGAAAGAAGAAAGAATTGAACCGAATTTAAAAAAATATTTATATATATATATGCATATATATATATATATATATATAAAATAATATATGAAAAGAAAGATGGAGATAACGGAAATTCTCTTGAAAACTTGAGTAAAATAATTTGGATTTAACAAACTAAACAATGTATCAAAGACAATTGATGTTTGGGATTTTCTTGTTTTAAAGAAACAAAATTGAAAGATAGTGAGGAGATGAAAATAAAAACAATTGTTTTTGTTTTTTTTTTAATGTTTTATGTGTGGAAAAATATTAAGTGACTGAATGATTGCATAAATGACTTCATCAACAACAAACTTCTATAACAGCATCAAGAAAAACAACAAACAAACAAACAATAAAATAAAATCAATATAAATATTTCTTACAATTTTCCTAAATTATATTGCAGTATCCATGCTAGTTATTCTAGCAGAATCTCTCTCTCTCTCTTTCTTTCTACATCTCTCCCTCTCTTTCTTTCTTCATCTCTCTCTCTCCATAAATTTTCTAAATTGTAAATATTTTTCTGGTATTTAAAGAAAAAGTGAAATACAAACCCTGTAGTGCTCTCATTTCCATTAGTTCTTCAAGAACATTTTCTCTAAGGCTAAAGGTAATGAAGAACAAAAAAAAAAACTTTATTTTGTTTTGTTTCCCCCCTCCCCCTCAAAAAAAGAATTATTCAAATAATTCCGTCATGTTTGAAGAATTTTTCCTCTTTTTTTTTTTTTATTCAATAAACTGTTTTAGTCGAAACTGTTTTCAATACGACTAAAAAAAAATACGAAGGAAAGAAGAAAAAAAAGCAAACAAAAAAACACTATTCAGACATTGAGGAAAAAAAGAAAAAAGAAAAAATAAATTATTAAACTGTAAAATTATTATTAATTCATCTTCACTCTGCAATCCATAATCATGTTATAAACAAAACAAAACAAAAAAAAATGACAAAAAATTGAAGTTGGTTTTTTTCTGGAAATAGTTTTTAATTCCTGATTTATTGTTTTAATGTCTACCATAAAAAAAATAACATTGATAGATGTAAAATAAATTTTGACTGGGATGTTTTCCAAGTGACAACCTTATCTTATCTTTTTTGCATAAATAGTCTGCTTTTCTTGTGTGTGTGCTATTATCAGGTCATTAAGTATGAAATGTCCAATTTCGATTTGAAAAGGTTTAAGGAAATCGGACATACTTAAGAACCTAATAGTTTTCATTACTATTGTGATGGCTTAGTGGTTAGAGAGTTGGATTCACGATCATGAGATTGTGAGTTCAGTTGTGACCAGTAGATAATATCAGCAATGGAAACATTGTTTCCTTTGTCGAATTTGACGAGGTCCACCCCACTCGGCAAGCGAATGAGATCTATGATCTTGTCAATCGATCAGAGTGACCATTGTTTTGTCTTTGCAATTGTTAATAATTCATCAGTGAAAAGGTGATGGATTGGTTGTGTCGGATAAAATACCATTGTGGTATTTGTGCTGGCATTTTACATTCTGAGTTTAAATCCTGTTGAGGTCAATTTTACCTTTCATTTTTGCAGAGTTAATAAAATGAAATAAAGAAACGATATGACTTTCGTCAAATCGGACCGAGGAAACAATGTTTCCGTTGGTCTTTCCAATTGCTAATACTATCTATCGGTCGCAACTCCAGGTAGAAGGAGCAACGTGAAATAAAGTGTCTTGCTCAAGGACATAACGCATCACCTGGTCCAGGAATCAAACTCACAACTTTACGATTGCGAATCCAATTCTCTAACCACTCAGCCACACGCCTTTACAATAAAATAAAGTACCTGTCAAATACTGAGGTTGATTTAATTAACTTTACCCACAGCAGTTGGAAGCAAGAGGACTGAGAGTGAACCTAGCTAAGACAAAAGTGTTGATGAGTAGAAAAGAGGACAAAACTCTGATTCCGTCAGGGAAATGGCCATGTTCGATATGCAGAAAAGGAACTGGCATAAATTCTATAAAATGCACACAATGCAGATCCTGGGTACACAAGAGATGTAGTGGGATAGCAGGCAAACTAACAGGTAGGGAGAAATATGTATGTAGTAGATGTACAGGGAAATTAGACAGTAGAAGTCGCATTGATAGACACATTTTTCAAATGCAGGAGGGCGCTATAGAAGTGGTGGATAGCTTCCGGTACATGGGAGGAGGGTGTTCCGAGGCCATAGTATCTAGAATGACTGGTTGGAAGAAGTTTAGGGAGCTGCTGAAGGAAGAAGGGTTTCTCCCTGCGTACGAAAGGCCGGTTGTATGATGCCTGTGTGAGGAGTGCGATGCTGCATGGTAGTGAGACATGGGCAGCAACTGCAGAGGATATGCAACGGCTGGAGAGAAATGAGGCAAGCATGCTCCGTTGGATGTGCGTGAAGGACCCAGCATAAATGTGTTGAGAGAAACTGTGTCTGAGAGGGATAGAATGTAGTGTACGGGAGAGGAGACTGAGGTGGTTTGGACATGTGATGTGCATGGAGGATGACCGATAGGTGAAGAAGTGTCAGGAAATGCCAGTTGAAGGAAGACGTGGTAGAGGTAGACCACGAAAAATATGGGCGGAGGTGGTGAGAACAGACCTCAGATCATTGAAGCTCACGGTGGAGATGACGAAGGACCGTGACGAGTGGAGAGATGCTGTGCTGAATAAGACCCGTCCCACCCTTGCAAACGGGGAAAAGCGGACGTAAAATGATGATGATTGCCAAGATTTGCTGGCCTTGTGATTAAATTAGAAATCAATAATTAGCCAATGTGTGGCTTCTTAAGCCATAGTGAAGTTAACCTGTCTAGGGGAGCAGACACTGCAAATAAACACTGACATGGTGGAGAGGACTCTTGAGTCTGGTAAGACAAGCTCTCTAGTGCTGATAGCACAAATAATGTACCCAGTCCATACTGTAAAGTGGTTGCCAGAAAAATCCTGCAAAAAACACGAAAAGTATAGCAAATATGATTCTCATTGTGCCCATGCATGTGTGTAAAAACGATGATGTGTTACTGTATTTCTAATTAAATACACTTTATTTCAATTAATGAAGATTTCAGAGGGATTTACTAAAACTATTCATTACGGTGTCGATAAAATAAAGTACCAGTAATGCACTGGGTAATTGCTGGCCTTGTGCCTAAAGTAGAAACAATTATTAAGATAGTATTTGTAACATAACAAAACATTCTTATATCAAATTATGATGGACGATTTTATTTTGGATAATAAAGTGGTTGGTGATAAGGACTACAGCTATAGATAATTGCTAGACAAAGGGTCTGGAGGATTTTGTTTAACCCTTTCATGACTGCATTTCTAATGAAATAATCTATTTTAATTAATTAATGAAGAATTTTGAGGGATTTACTAAAATTATTATTTTGTTACTAAGGTAGTAACTTAATGTAAGGTTTTTATATAAAATTATGTTGGAAGATTTTAATTTAAAGTGGACTTTAAAATGGGTGGTTTTATTTCATAGAACGATAACTGGTTTTGGCCGAGTTGATAACTAAAAGGTTTAGCTAATATATGACATGAAATCGTTATAGTAGCCAATCTGTTTTGTGCATTTCCAATCTATTATTTAGCTGTGGAACAGAAGTGTGGAGGGGAAACTAACTATATCTAAACTAAAGGGATATCTCTTCTAAGTGTGGTGGGGTTAAGTTCTTTTAGTCTGTTGATTACGTTGTGTGAGCTGTCTATGTCTCTGGAAAAGTGTGATGGAGAAGTTTGGAGAGAAGCCAGGAAATTCTGTAAAAAAGGGCCATTATGCTGGAAACAATAGGTCTAATTTTTAACCTGGGCCATGTTTTGTGTGTTTTAATATGGTGGTAGATCTCCCCAGATGCAGCAAGTGTAGTGACGGCATGGTGGAATTCCAGAGAGTTCTCACCAAGAATGGCTACCTTACTTCTTTCACCAAACACTGAAATGCCAAGACAACAACACTTAAAAGAACAAAGACATGCACCCCTAGAAGCTTTGGTGTGGCCACACTTAGGGATTCCAGATTGGTGATGCAAATTCTATCTTGCTCAGAACATTAACTACCTGGAAACTGTTCAGAGACGTGCAAGCAAGCGAATACCCTCCATCAGGCATCTACCATTCTCTGAATGCCTTGCTTCCCTGGGCATGATACATTGAAGCTCCGACGTCTGGTAAACACCCACAAAATTATTAGCCATCTTGCCAACAACCCTGAGTACCTTTTTGATTTCCATGTGTCTAATGCCTGTGGGCATGCCCACAAAGTCAGAAAACAGCACAGCTCCCATAACTTTTGGAAACATTTTTTCATGCTCAGAGTTGCTGAAGCATGGAACAAACTACTTGCATCAGTTGTTAGCTGTCAATACACTGCATCCTTTAAAACCTCCATGCTTCCTGAAATTCCCCCTCCATACACATGCACACATGTATATCATGACTCATACACTATTCACTTCCCTGACATTTGTATATTATTCTATGTACTATACATGCACCTTTGATGAGTTGTAGTACACCTGAGCACTGTACACAATCATTTCATTATTATTATAGGTAACATATGCTAGCTAAAGCTGCTACATTTCAGACAAGTCTCTATAGGGAGGGCTTGAATATACAGGTGACACACTTGGAACCTTAATTGAGGAGATCACTCCACATACAGCGATATGTACTCTCTTCATAATTGTTCCACTAACAATGCAGAAGTGTGCATGAGAGCATATGTGCTCTACAAGATCACATGTAAAATATGTAGCTCCTCATACATCAGAAGTACTGTTCCGATGCTGCACATAATGACAAGAACTGTTCAAAAACATCTTGGCAGATGTTGCAGCAAGACATTGAGGTCAACATAGAGGCAATGGCAAGGAATGTGGACAATTTAAGAATCAAAGAGGCCATTCTCATCAACAAAGAAAAGCTAAATAGTTGGTATGTAAAGAGATATAACTAAATGCCATAGCCCATTAGCATTTACATTATTCTATATTTACTATTTTCATGGTAAACACTTTATCTTACATAATATCGAATCTATGAGATTTTGATATTATTTACTTTGAGAACAATACCTTAACATCAGTATGAGTGGCTGGTTACAGCAGAAAGAGTTGAGATAATTCTGGCTGGATATGGCTGGTTTAAATGCTAAAGGGTTAAAGCATTTTGTCAGATGCTTTACCAATTCCATCTTCTTATCATATAACATATGCACAATGGTTGGAGAGATTGGTGAGCCTGACTAAGATGTCATTTGTAGTATTATGGATTGCCTCCAGGCTGCCAGGAAAATATTTGAGGGGGCAATTTCGAACTTATGGCACTCTGGTCAGGGTCTCCACAGTCATGTAGGGAGAGAGATGACAACCTGTATGGGATTCATTCTCTCCAGTCTACACATGTCCTCTGCAGTCACAACCCATGTTTTACTACCATGCAGCATCACACATCACACACAGGCATCCTTTTGTGTAGGGAGAAACTTTTGTTGCTAACAGTGGGAGTAGTTCTAAACTTCTTCCCACCTATCCTTATTTTAGCTATTAAGCACTCCTCTGCTGATAATTAGATCACATTTGGTCTGAACACAGCAGATTTTTTTTTCCACAGAGAAAAGAACAATCAACCCCAGTACTGGATTAATATTCCTTTTAGACCTCGAAAGGATGAAAGGCAAAGTTGACCATGCCAGGATTTAAACTCAGAGTGCAGCGAACCGGAACATTCTGATGACACTGCCAATTAGTCACCTAAATACATCATTAATAACTCATAAAACAGTGTATAAACCCATTTGTCTTCTTGTTGAGTTCCTTTTGCTCTTCAGGGGCACCTAAAACCCTTAGTGAAAGCACGATATATACTACCAAGTCCTACTTGATTGCAAGTGGTGGTTGTAGTAGCTGAAGTATCATAAGACCAGCCAAAGATTGTGAGCTGGCAGTGATAGGGATGTGGAGGTGGGAGCAACTGTAGTGAATATTATTTACATTACTCTATATATATACTATTATATTTTCACAGTAAAGGCTTTACCTTACATAATGTCGAATCTATGGGATTTTGATATTATTTATTTTGAGAACAATAGCTTAACGTCAGTATGAACAGCCAGTTACAGCTGGTTTGAACAGAAAGAGGTTAATGAATTCTGGCTGTATTCGGCTGGTTTAAATGCAGATGGGCTAACGGAGGTATGGTTGCTAGCTTCACAATCCCTCCCTCCCTTTTCAACGCAGACCAAAAACTATCCTAGTATTTCAAAGTCAAGCCGAGTGGTGTTCCTAGATAGGAGCCCATTTCAGGTATTGTCAGGGACTCAAACAATTTCACTGTTTTCAAAGGAACATTATATAATGTTATATCCAGTTAGCTTGTGAAAGCTGCCACAATGAATATTTAATGATAAAATAATTGAATCATCATCGTTTTAATATCTACTTTCCCTGCTAGCAAGGGATGGATGGGTCCATATAAACCAAGTCAATACTGAAGCAGAGCCACTGATCTCCCAGGCAGGCCAGTGACCTGTGCGTTTATGTAGTCTCACGTTTCATCGAGTACTCAGGAGGTGTCATGCCTTTGACACAACTGAGGGTCCTCCTAGTGATAAGGGTGTTGGACCTACGATCATAATGTCGTGGGTTCAATTCCTGGGCTGGGTTGTGTGTTGTGTTCTTGAGCAAAACCCTTCATTTCATGTTGCTCCAGTATACTCAGCTGAAAATGACTGGCATCAAATAAATATACTCAGAAACAGACACAAGGTCAGTGTCTCTGTTTCCAGGAGATTACTTACCTGACTTAGTCAACTATTTTATAGTTTTATATTTAAACAGGTTGTGTTGTAGCAGCTTTCACAAGCTAAGTAGCTTAAAAATTATACACACACTTGCAGAAACAAGTTGAAATGGGCCTGCCGTCGAGATTCTGCCTCTTCATTATGCACATAAATATAATCATCATCAAACATGACTTTTCCATGCTTGCATGATTCTTTTTTAGCACAGCATCCCTCTACTCATTGTATATCTTCACTCTCTCTGTGAGTTTCACACACACATATATATATATATCATCATCACAGTTTAACGTCCATTTTTCACGCTAGAATGAGCTAGACGAGTTGACCTGTTGTGAGACAAGTCAGGTCAGGTAACTGTCTTGCTCATACAGAACAGATTCTGACTTGCTCTCTATGGTTGGATGCCATTCCTAACGCCAATCATATTTACAGTGTGTACCGGGCGCTTTTTGTCATGATACTTTACACGATCACTTTACTGTGGACTGGGTGCTGTTTGTCATGACACCAAAACAACCACTTTTCAGTGAGGACTGAGGAGGTATGTGGAGATGTATATACAGACCCAAACCATACAAACAGAAAAATGCACAACAAAGAGAAAAAAATGTACTCAATACACAGATTTAATTCCTTTATTTAGAACTGAGACATTTCTATTGAAACTTTTGAGCTTCAAATCTGTCTCTTTATTGTGATGTAAAGTTGAGCTCTAAAACTCTAGGTTACACCAAAGAGTAGCCTCAGCTATCAACAAACACACATACACATGGGTCTATGTATACACTTACACACAACACACACACATATACACATCAGCTTACATACAAACATACAGTTTGATTGGCAAATATTCCGAATAAGACCCCTGCCTCTCATGCTCAAAATAAAGTCAACAATTCACTACAATGTAGAAAATAAGCAATGAATTCACCTTGCATTTCAACTTATAATTTTGGAGTGTATGTGTGTGTGTACGTGAGTGGATATATGTGTGTGAGTGTATGTGCGTGTAGATGACAGCAATAGAGAGTGTGCTCAGGAACACAGGTAAGGGCAAGAAATCAAGAAATGTGAGTGATAACCGTATGTGTGAGTGCTTATATGTGTGTGTGGTTGATGACAAATTATTTTTGAAAGATATTTGCATCAAAATCAAACGTTTAGATATGTAAATGAGAAAAAAAAAAAAATTACAATATATATATGCTTACATATATGTGTGTATATATACACACACACACACATATACACACAGAGTGGCTCCAAATGTCACTAAACCATTTTAAAATATAATAATATTTTTACAATTAATTTATAATAAATAAAAGCGATATTATATTTTGAAATGGTCTAGTGACTTTTGGACAACCCTGTGTTTTTTTTATACACGCACACACACACATATATATATGATACAACACAAAGGCTACATTTCATAATCACTTTAATTATGATATAGCCATGATACTATGACGCAATCCATCTTCAGATGCCATATAAGGCAGTTGATATACAAGGCACCATAATGTGGTGATATGGAAACAGGCCGTTGGAATAATATCATCAAATTTAGGTCAATCTACATATTTCTACATATTACTACATTGTGGTGCCTTGCATATGGATTATATATCGATTGCCCAATGTGCCATCTGAAGATGGTGTCATAGTATTATGATGTAGCCATTTCACCACAGAAATATGTATCATAGCTTTGTGTTGTATTATCAATGTATTTAACTCTGTCCTGTGCCACCAATATAATACTATATCAAAATTGGTAGAATACACATGATGTTGAGTACTCTTTCCTTAACACACCATGATTTTCCTTATCTGCTGCTACCAATTAGGAAAAACACTATGATACAAATATATATACCATTTATGGTCCAATGAGTGGAGTTGGTGATTCCGGTTAGTAAATGATGATGCAATAAATTAAAGCACTCTACGTTATGCAGATCATCCATCGTAGAGTAGATGTGGTATCCAGTGGTTGGTGCAGGAACGGAGTAAAGAATTCTTTCTGTTGTTTTTAATGACTATATATATATATATATATATATATATATATATATATATATATATATATATATATAAATATACATACATATAAATATACATACATACATATAAATATACATACATATATATAAATATACATACATATATATAAATATACATACATACATATATATAAATATACATAAATACATATATATAAATATACATACATACATATAAATATACATACATTCATATATATATATATGTATAAATACACACACACACACACATATATATATATATATATATAAATATGAAAGAACGTTTTGTATCATTACATCTTCCACATAATCATCATCATCATCATCACTAATAAGTATAAGTATTTTTATTGCTACTTCAATGTTTGGGGGGAAAAAAAAAAAATCCAAATAGTAATTCAATCAAATGTTATTCAACATGTGTAGCACACA
Organism: Eledone cirrhosa; assembly: GCA_964016885.1. Taxonomy (NCBI): domain Eukaryota; kingdom Metazoa; phylum Mollusca; class Cephalopoda; order Octopoda; family Eledonidae; genus Eledone; species Eledone cirrhosa. Next base: position 65,046,204 of record OZ024743.1, read on the forward strand.
ATAAGAGGTGGTAGTGTTGCTGTTGTTGTCAGTGGTAGTGGAATGGCTTCATACCATCATCACCAACATGTGTCGCACACAAACACAATAAGAGGTGATAGTGTTGCTGTTGTTAGTGGTGGTGGTGGAATGGCTTCATACCATCATAACCAAATATTCAATAATCTGTAGAATAACTGAGGTGTTTATTGGATGGTTTCACCTCTTGGCTAGACGTTTGTTCTGCCATGTTTCAAATTTGTTGTATGCAGCACTCAACATCTCCTCCATGTGTCCGGTGAGCTGTACGACGATAAAGACAGAGAAATTATAATGTGTGTGTGTATAAAATGGTAAAGGGTTGAGAGAGAGAGAGAGAGAGAGAGAGGGGGGGGGATCCCTAATTAATCTAATGGTAATGAAAGGACTGAGATAGAGAGAGGGGGGATCCTAGTTAATCTAATGGCAATGAAAGGACTGAGATAGAGAGAGGGGGGATCCTAGTTAATCTAATGGTAATGAAAGGACTGAGATAGAGAGAGGGGGGATCCTAGTTAATCTAATGGTAATGAAAGGACTGAGATAGAGAGAGGGGGGATCCCTAGTTAATCTAATGGTAATGAAAGGGTTGAGAGAGAGAGAGGGGAGATCCTAGTTAATCTAATGGTAATGAAAGGGTTGAGAGAGAGGGGGAGATCCCTAGTTAATATAATGGTAATGAAAGGACAGAGAGAGAGAGAGGGGGGAGTGATCCCTAGTTAATCTAATGGTAATGAAAGGGTTGAGAGAGAGAGAGAGGGGGATCCCTAGTTAATCTAATGGTAATGAAAGGGTTGAGAGAGAGAGAGAGAGAATCCTAGTTAATCTAATGGTAATGAAAGGGTTGAGAGAGAGAGAGGGGGGATCCCTAGTTAATCTAATGGTAATGAAAGGGTTGAGAGATAGAGAGGGAGAGATCCCTAGTTAATCTAATGGTAATGAAAGGCTTGAGAGAGAGAGAGGGAGAGATCCCTAGTTAATCTAATGGTAATGAAAGGGTTGAGAGAGAGAGAGGGGGGAGAGATCCCTAATTAATCTAATGGTAATGAAAGGGTTAAGAGAGAGAGATCCCTAGTTAATCTAATGGTAATGAAAGGGTTGAGAGAGAGAGAGAAAGAGAGAGGGGGGGGAGAGATCCCTAATTAATCTAATGGTAATGAAAAGGTTGAGAGAGAGAGAGGGGGGGGAGAGATCCCTAATTGATCTAATGGTAATGAAAGGGTTGAGAGAGAGAGAGGGGGAGAGATCCCTAATTGATCTAATGGTAATGAAAGGGTTGAGAGAGAGGGGTAGGGAACGAGATCCTTTGTTACTTACAATAATATCAATAAAAGGATTGAGAGAGAGATTCTTTGTTACATTAATAGTAATGGAAGGGGGGAGAGAGAGAGAGATCCTTTGTTACAATATTTATAATGAAAGGGAGGCACATGGCTTAGTGGTTAGAGCATTGGCCTTGCAATCGAAAGGTTGTGAGTTCAATTCTCAGACCGGGTGGTGTGTTGTTTCCTTGAGCAAGACACTTTATTTCACATTGCTCCAGTTTACTCAGCTGTAGAAATGAGATGCTAGGGACTGAGGTCCTTATCATTCCACTGCAAAGTGGTCGTGTAGGTGCCACGGCAAAAAAGCACCCAGCACTCACTGTAAATGAGGTTGGTGTTAGGAAGGGCATCCAGCTGTAGAAATCAAGCCAGTATCAGTTCCCGTCCCACCCTTGCAAGCAGGGAAAAGCGGACGTAAAATGAAATGATGATGAAATGATGAAAGGATTAACAGAAAGAGAGATCCTTTGTTACTTACATTAATGGAATAATGTTGACTGATCAAGTGTTCTTTGAATGTGTTAAGTTTGCTGATATGGAACCTTTCCAAAGTTGTCTTCATCTTGACAACCTGCAAATAAACACATAAGTAGAAGGACACAAATAATAATGATATAATAATAATGAAATTATTGTGTACAGTGCTCAGGTGTACTACAACTCATCAAAGGTGCATGTATAGTACATAGAATAATGTACAAATGTCAGGGAAGTGAATAGTGTATGAGTCATGATATACATGTGTGTGTGTGTGTGTGTGTGTATAGAGGGGGAGTATTATGTGTTGGCGAATCTCAGGAAGCATGGAGGTTTTAAAGGATGCAGTGCCTTGACAGCTAACAACTGATGCTGGGAGTTTGTTCCATAGATAGAAGAGTTACTATAGGAGCCAGGGATAGGAATACGATAATCTTGGAAGCCAAGAATATAATAGCCAAACTGAAACTCCAAATCAACAACAGACTAGAACTCGACAACCAGTGGCTAACACAGACATAGTCACTATAGCACTTCATTCCACTTCAATAGATACAACCATAGCTTAGAATACATGTCATCTATTGACTACTTCTAGCATTGAGAAAAAAAAACCCTAACCACCTTCAAATGAAAAAAAAAACAAAACAGTAGCTTAACCCTTTAGCATTTAAACCAGCCGGATCTGGCCAGAATTCTTTCACCTCATTTGTTCAAACCAGTTGTAACCGGCCACTCATACTGATGTTAAAGTATTGTTCTCAAAATAAATAATATCAAAATCTCATAGATTCGATATTACATGCGGTAAAGCCTTTATGGTGAAAAAAAAAAAAAAATATATATATAGAGGTAATGTAAATGCTAAAGGGTTACGAGTGACAAAAGATATCTTCTTTCTCTTCATCCACTTATTCCTGACAGAGTTGTGGGGGTAGGGTCCTCAAACACTCCTTTCAGTGGGTCCTGTCAGAAGCAACCGCCTCCAACTGATCTGGCTGGATCCCCAAGTGAAACCAGCCAAACTCATGGATGTTAACCAACCATCTTGTTAAGGGACTACTCCTAGGTCTCCTGCTGGTTGGTTTTGCCCATAAAATCTGTCCAGTGATTCTTTCTTGAGACATTCTAACCACATGCTCATCTTTTTGACAAAAGATATCTTGCTCTAAATTAGTTTCCTCAATTATTATGTTGATGAGGGGAATTTATCCCAAAATATAAGGACCAATAAACAACTCCAAGGTAACATCCTAACATCTTTGTTATCATTACATTTTAAACAATTAATGTCCCATTTTCATTGTGGTAGCCTTCCAATAAACCACCCTTCTACAAACCTAGCTATTTCAACATTGTACATCCAATATGTCATACATACATAATTTGATACTTTCTTATTGTTGAGACACTGGCAGAGATAAACTTTGGAGAAATAATTATATTGATAAAGTGTCTAAATTAGAAAAGATTATCATTATTAATGTATGTATTGTATATTAAATAATATACTGTATGTTTATTTTATTTTAAAACATTCTGAAGCACCCCTCCCCCCTCCCGTGTCTGCACAATAAATATACCCAATCCAGTATGTAAAGTGGTTGGTGATAGGAAGGACATCCACTTGTAGAAGACTTGCCAAACAAAGGGTCAGCAGGATACTTCAGCTGTCATAGACATGACAACATCCCTAGTGTTGGTGATCTACATGATAAATACACCCAGTACACTCTGTAAAGTGGTTGGTGATACGAAGAATGTCCAGCAGTAGAAAACCTACCAAACAAACAATCGGCAGGAATCTTCAGCTATGTCAAAGATCTGACAACATCCAATGTGATGATGCCATTATAAAATATACTTAGTAGAGTGTGGGGGATGTATGTAAGAGAAAGACCTCCAGCTAGTTTGGTCACTCAGTGGAGTGTGGGGGATGTATGTAAGTGAAATGCAGGCCTCCAGCTAGTTTGGTCACTCAGTGGAGTATGGGGGAGAGTATGTAGGTGAAATGTAGGCTTCCTGCTCAATTGAGTACTCAGTGGAGCAGCAGGGGGGAGGGGAGGAGAGAGAGTATGTAAGCAAGATGTAGACTCCCAGTCTGTTTGAGTGGCTAAATAACTCCGCCTGAGCACTAGCTCGGTTAGTGAAGGCTCATATAATCCTTGCTAAGAGGGAGAACGGACCTTAACCCTTTAGCATTTAAACTGGCTGTATCCAGCCAGAATTCTCTCAACTCTTTCTGTTCAAACCGGCTGTAACTGGCCACTCATACTGATGATAAGGTATATTTTCTCAAAATAAATAATATCAAAATCTCATAGGTTTGACATGTAAGATAAAGCTTTTACTGTGAAAATACAACAGTATATATAGAGTAATGTAAATGCTAAAGGGTTAATGTGACGATGATGATGAACCATAAAGAAGAAAAGATAAAAAGTTAATTAGAAATGCAAAAAGTTCCCTCTAGAACTAACCTTTTCTTCAAGGAATTTGGAAGATGCTGGAAAACATGACCAAAAATGTCTTAACAGTTCACACAATGCACTGTAGATCTGTTGTAGTTCCTCTTGAGTATCGACAGGAATTATTTCTAAAATATTAGAGAATTCAAAGTAACATTAGAAACCAAATAATAATAAACAAAAAAGATGTGGAGGCATGAGGCCTAGTGGTAAGGGTGTTGGTCATATGATCATAATGCTGTGGGTTCGATTCCTGGATCAGGTTGTGTGTTGTGTTCTGGAGCAAAACAACTTCATTCCACATTGCTCCAGTATACTCAGCTGAAAATGAGTACCAGCAATATCTGGTGTGTTTAACCCTATGATGGACTGGGATCCTGTCCTGGGGGAAGTTATGTACTCTCAGTCACTTAATGCCACAGAACCAAGATCAGCACCGGCCTGACCAGCCTCCTGGCTTGAGACAGACTTTAGTGCCTTTCAATAGAAATATTATAATGAATTGGATAAAAAGTTTATGTAATTTTACCTAAGAACCTTTGTTAAGTTATGTCCCAACACTACCTTAATAATGAGAAAGTTAGTTATATTACTAAGTCCTTGCAAACTTGATAACTTTCAAAATGATTTCATTAGAAATATTATAATGAATAGGTTGGAAAATAAAACTGAAATCTGGAACAAATGTTTTCACAGCTGTATGCTGTCCCCATAGCAACCACTGTTAAAGGTACAAATGTTACTTACACGTTAATTCACAAGCTGGACAATCATACCACCACCACCCACTCCTCGTACCATTGCCCCCCCCCCCCCCCCCGATCCTCACCACCACCACCATTGCAACCCCGCCAATCATCATCCCTACAACAATCACAACCATCGCCCCCAATCATCATCACAACAATGACCACCATCCCAACCCCCACCAATCCAACTACTACCATTATCACCACCACCATCATCATCACAAATAACTTACGTTGTAGATCTTGTTGACTTGTCCTCTGCATCAAACTTCCTCCAGGGGAAAGTTCTCCCAACACACTGAGGGCTAAATGAACTGGAAGAACCTGCAGAAAACAAATTAGAATTTATAAGTACAAAAGGATGACTGTATGACACCTGTGTGTAAAGTGTGATGGTGCATGGGAGTGAAACATGGGCAGTGACTGCAGAAGACATGCGTAGACTGGAAAGAAATGAAGCAGCCACGCTTCATTGGATGTGCAATGTAAGTGTGAGACAAAGGCAGAGCTTGGATGAACTGCGGGAGAAACTGGGTTTAAGAGGAATCTAAGGTGGTGAGCAGGAGAGAAGACTGCATTGGTATGGACATGTGATGCAAATGGATGATGACTGATGGGTGAAGAAGTGCTAGGAAATGCCAGTGGAAGGAAGCTGCAGTAGGGGTAGACCAGGAAAGACCTGGTGAGACTCATAGAGAAGGACCCGTCCAACCCATGAAAGTGTGGAAAAACGGACATGAAACAATCACCATTTCCATCATCATCCTTTAACATCTATTTTCCCTGATTGCACGGTTTGTTATGTTCTGTGATTTTGTTCATTTGCTATATGTTGCTAATTATGCTTTCCATAATTTTCTGGTAGGATGTCTTTCTTATCACCAACCATTTCACTGCATGGACTGGGTGATTATTCAAGCCACGAGCACTAGAGAGGTTATCTGGCAGGACTTAAGGGTCCTCTGTATCCTGTGTCAGTTTTTCTTTTTTCAGAACGACTGTTCTCCTAGACGAGTTGCATTTACTACGACTTACAGTGCCCACATCTGCCTTGTGCAGTCTTATCTGTTTTTATGAGAAAAAAAGAGAGATTGTGTATGTGTGTTAGTAAGAATATATTAGTGTTTGTGTGAGAGAGAGAGAGAGAAAGAGATCATCATCATCATCACTGCTTAATGTCTATTTTCCACGTAGTATGAGTTAAGATGAGTTGTCCTGTTCTGAGACAAGTCAGATCAGGTGACAATGTCTTGTTGATACAGAACTGATTCTGGCTTGGTTCCTACGGCTGGATGCCCTTCCTAATACCAACCACATTTACAGTGTGGACTGGGTGCTTTTTACTGTGGAAACAAAATGACCACTTTACAGTGTGGACTAGACATTTTATGTCATGTCACTCAGAAGACCAAGTGACAGTTTGAACTGGGCTCTTTTTTGCCGTGACACCAACATGACCACTTTACAGTGTGGGCTGGGCACTTTTTGTCATGTGACCAACACAGCCACTTTACAGTGTGGGTGCATGAGGAATAGTGAGGTAGATCTAGGGACATGTGATTTATGAGTGCATGTGTGTGTAGTGAACATGTGGAAGGAAAGCGTATGAGTGTTTGTATGAAATTCAAGCTAGAAGTTGATATTATTCAATTTGTGTTAGCTGTGGAAAAATGGACATTAAACGGTGATGATGATGATGATAATTGTTTCTACTTTAGGCACAAGGCCAGCAATTACCCAGTGCATTACTGGTACTTTATTTTTATCGACCCCGTAAGGATGAAAGGCAAAGTCAACCTCGGCTGGATTTGAACTCAGATCGTAAAGGGACGTAACTATGCTGGAAAGCATGGCGTCCGACCCTCTACCAATACTGCCAATCCACCGATAATGATGTTCAAACAGTAGCAGCATATACCTGAGTCAGAGCTGGTAACCAATGAGGCATTTTCTGGTGAACCATCTGAGCCGCCTGAACAATATTATCATTGGTGGAGTAGAGGGATGCTGAGATCGGAGTTGGCCCATGAAGATAGCGTTCCATTTTTGTCAAACTCAATGAAGTCGCAGAAGAACTGGTTTCTTTCTCAAGGTCCGTGTACTGAATCTTCTCCAGGATTCGAGCCTGAAAATAATAATTTATAAACAATGTATGAAGCTGAATTTTCAGTTTTTAAGTGCTGAGAATATATATATATATATATGAATAAACATTGCCCACAACAGGACAACCCGTCTAACCCATGCTAGCGTGGAAGAATGGACGTAAAACGGTGATAATTATTTTCTCTGATCGAGTCGAAGCAAGAGTGTATTGGAATTCTATATTTCATCTGCCTGGTGGATTGTCTCCCTGTCTACCACTGGCCAGTCCTCTGAGACATCTTTGTTCATTGCTGTCTTTGACAATATTTGGTACTTAATTCTAAACTGAATACACATGGCCTTATGGGCTAAAAGTTGCAACGTGTGTGATTCACCGTAGCCACAACCAAAGTAAATGAAACCTAGAAAGTAAGAACCAGTTGACAGAAGGATGTTAAGATAATATGGCCCTCAAACAGCAAATTTCTTGAGATTTGTGGTTCCAAATGTTGGTGCTTCTAAAATTGAGGGCATTTGGATTATTTAAGGGGACATTACAAGTACGTCTTCCTACAGTGTTACAGGAATCTAGTTTGGTTGGGTAATGTCATATGGGGTAATATCAATGGAGTGGTGTGTAGGGCTTAATGTACATCATCATTATTTTTACATCCACCCAGTACACTCTGTAAAGTGGGTGGTGATAGAAAGGGCTCCCAGCCATGGAAAACCTACCAAACAAAGGGATGGGAGGATTCGTCAAAGATATGACAAACTCCCTCATGCATGTTATGATAAAATGCACTGGTAGAGCATGGGAACTCTTTTGTAAGCGTTGATGTGGGCTCCCAGCCTGCCTAAGCTCCTGATCCAGTGCAGGAACCTGGCCCATCTGAGGTCAGTAGCTCTGCTTCAGTAGACTTGTCAGCAATGAGCCTTCCAATCTTAGCTAGCAAGGAAAATCAACGTTAAAAGATGATTTTTTGTGTTGGCATGGGTTGGATGAAACCTTTTGAGGAAACCAGTTGCCTTACAATTCTTAACATAACGTTGAAAATATATAAAATTGGAAATGAAAACATCTATACTGAACTGAGGGAAAATCTGTGAATCTAAAGATATTAAACTCTGACTATAGCTTTAGAGTTATACCTGTAATTACTGGGGCACTAACTTTTTACAGCTGGATACTCTTCCTGACACCAACCCTTTTAGTTGCTTCATACGTGTAGGTCTCATGACAAAAAGCACCCAGTTAACACTGTAAAGTGGTCATGTAGATGTCACGACAAAAAGTGTCCAGTCGACACTGTAAAGTAGTCGTGTTAGTGTCACGACAAAAAGCACCCAGTACACACTTTAAATGGGGTTGGCTTGAGCAAGACACAGACACCTGATCTGACTTGACTCACAATGGGATAGCTTGTCTAACTGATGCTAGCGTGGAAAAATGGATGTGAAGCTGTGATGATGATCATAATACGACAATCATGGATATGGTATACCTATTCTAAAAACTGGGATATACACGGTAAAATGGCAGATTAAAAAATAAAGACAAATGGGGATTCACTGGTTTTGAGAAAAAATAATCTACTGAGGATAACCAAACTTGCTATCTTCAATTTGATATTCATAGCAACTCTTACCTATGGTCACGAATCTTGGGTAATGACCAAAAGAATACAATCGCGAATACAAGTGGTCGAATTGGGGTTCCTCTGAAGGGTCTTTGGAGTAACGCTACTCGATAGAGTGCGTAGCTCATAGATCATAGAATGACTCCATGTAGAGCCGGTACTTTTCCGAATTAAGAAATCACAGCTCCGATACTACGGGCATGTGGTTAGAATGTCTCAGGAAAGAATTGCTGGACAGATTTTACAGGTAAAACCAATCAGCAAGAAACCCAGAGGTAGGCTCCCGAGCAAGATGGTTGGATAACATCCACGAGCTTGGCTGGTCTTACTTGGGGATCCAGCCAGATCAGTTAGAGAAAGTTGCTTGTGACAGGACCTGCTGGAAGGAGGGTTTGAAGACTGTGCCCCCACGACCCTCTCAGGAATAAGTGGGTCAAGAAGACGACGACGAAGGAGGATGAGGATACAGTGTCTTTGATATACATACCTTCTTTTCAGCTGGTTGGCCACTAGTATTAGAAGGGGTCAGTTTTGATTTACTGGCAGACTGGTCACTGCCGTTAAGGCTAGTTGAAGGGACATCACCGGAGGCATTAGCTGCTGTCTCCCGCGGTTGTGCTTGGCAAGTTTTGAGCACCATTGTGGAGTGGTAGTTGAAGCGCCGTATTATTGAAAGGTTAGCCAGATTTGTGCTGGCCTGGTTCTCCTCATTCATGGCACCGTAACCCTAGGAAGAAATAAAATACACATGACAAACAATGATACAGAAAACAAAATATCAAAAGTTATGTATGATGTTCCCGTTACTTTGTAACAGGTTTCTATTTCAGTTTAAAAACCCCGGAACCTTTCATTTACTCTCTTGTTGACCCCCCCCCTCCACTCCTTAAATAGCAGCCAATGGGGAAGCCTCTAAGTGAAGTTTTTTCAGAGATATCTACTATTACTACTGCCACCATTACAAACACTGCTGCCATCACCACTAACACTGTTGCTACTATTACCCCCATCACTACAGTCACTAATGATGTCGATAATAATGATTTCTACTTTAGGCGCAAGTCCAGTCATTTTTTAGGAGAAAGAGAAAGTCGATTAAATCAACCCCACTGTGTTACTGGTACTTTATTTTATCGACCTCATAAGGATGAAAGGCAAAGCTAACCTTGACGGGATTTGAACTCAGAACGTAAAGGGATGTAACTATATGCTTCAAAGCATATTGTCCGATACTCTACTGATACTGCCAATCCACCGCCCAATGATGTTGATAATAATTGTTTCTATTTTAGGCATAAGGCCAGCAATTACCCAGTACATTACTGGTACTTTATCTCATCGACCCCGTAAGGATGAGAGGCAAAGTTAACCTCGGCGGGATTTGAACTCAGATCATAAAGGGACGTAACTCTATGCTTCAAAGCATGGTGTCCGACTCTACCGATACTGCCAATCCACCGCCCAATGATGTTGATAATAATAAAAACTTACCTCGCCTAAGGATGTATCTTTGATCTGAGTTAGGTCCAAGAACAGATTGCTTACATTACGATCAATGTCTTGTTTGATCTCTGGGAAAATTAAATAAACAGATATATATTTATTTCCAATGTTAAGATCATTGATTTCTGACAAGAAAAATAACGCTTTCCACCGCCAACCACTTCACACTGCACATTGGGGAATAATAAAAACATTTTACAACCAACTGGGAAAAAATAAGACTTTCCACCACACATTGGGAAGAAATAGAAACTTTCCACCACACATTGGGAAGAAATAGAAACTTTCCACCACACATTGGGAAGAAATAGAAACTTTCCACCACATACTGGGAAGAAATAGAAACTTTCCACCACATATTGGGAAGAAATAGAAACTTTCCACCACATATTGGGAAGAAATAGAAACTTTCCACCACACATTGGGAAGAAATAGAAACTTTCCACCACACATTGGGAAGAAATAGAAACTTTCCACCACATATTGGGAAGAAATAGACACTTTCCACCACATATTGGGAAGAAATAGAAACTTTCTACCACATATTGGGAAGAAATAGAAACTTTCCACCATGCACTGAGGTGGCACTTTTGGGTATGTTGTATATATTTTAGTACATGGTGGTGGTGGCAGGGTATTGGTGTGGGGGACAGACTCAATGGCTACCCTAGGTAGCACACACACACTCTAGCTGACTTGCCACCACACACACAGGAGAAAAATATGAATTTCTGCCACACATTGGTGGGGGAAAATAAGACTTTTAACCAGCTATTGCTAGATTATGGAAGCTTGTGTGTGAGAAGCATAAGATGTCTCAAACAAAAGGATTTACATGCATGTTCTACCATAGTTAAAAATATACAAAAAGAAATTTGTAAGAAATTCCAGCTTACCATCTTCATCATTTTTAGCACATTCTGAGAAAAGGTCTTTATTACCAATGTTGATGCGATCTCGGTGGAAGTAATGGGACTGGAAAAACTTGGTCCAAAATTCATTTTCTGAGGTTTTATGAGGGACATTTTCAGCATGTTTCTTCTTAACTGCAAATAAAATATACAAAGGATTCAACATCCTTTCAAAAAGTGTTGTCTATGTATTTGTTTCTTCACACACACACTCATACTCTAGGGTTACAAATAATTTTGGGGTAGTTTGAAAAATTGATAATTTTTCTAGGTGATTTTTTTTAAAACCAGAATTAGTAATTTAGTTTACATATTGAGACCCCCCCAACCCATCCTATTTATTTTATATTCTATGGGATTTTTTGTAATGTACTATTTTTGCCATGTATGTTTTTTAATATATAAAGAAAATTAATTGTCGCAGGAATGTTACCACTTAAAATAAAATTTTGCCAGAGATAGAGTAGTAAAATTTAATAAGCGGGAAGGGACATACACACACACACAATTATTTGAGACTGAGGGTACATGAGTACAAACATAGCTATATCTTTATAGAATTCAATTTGCAGTCAGAGGGTTCTGGGTTTGAATCCACTACCTGGCACCCAGGGCAAGTGTTTTCTACTACAGACAGCCCTAGGTTAATCAAGACTTTTTTTATTGAAATTTGGCCAAAGGAAACTATACAAAGCACAATATATATGTGTATATCATCTTCATTATCACATCCGTTCTTCCACACTCGCATGGGTTGGAAAGGTCCTTCTCAGCACAGCATCTCTCCACTCGCCATGTTTCTTTGTCATATCCTTTGTGAGTCTCAGTGATTTGAGGTCAGCTCTCACCACCTCTGCCTAGGTCTTTCTTGGTTACCTGTATAAGGCAGCAAATTAGCAGAGTTGTTTGAATGTCAGATAAAATGCTCCATGGTATTTGTTCTGGCTCTCTGCTCTGGGTTCAAATAAAGCTAATAATAAAACAAAAATGCCTGGAAAAGTCTGTGTAGCTTGTGGCCATTGACTTGTAGTGATTAATGGTATTTAAAACCAGGCTTGAGTATTTTAAACTCACCCTTCTCTAGGTCTTAATACAACTGATTTTTTTCAAAGAAGAAAAGAGAGAGAAATTTAGAGGAAGAATCAACCCCAGTACTGGACTGGTACTTGTTTTATCTACCTCAAAAGGATGAAAGGGAAAATTGACTATAGCAGGATTTGAACTTAGAGAGCTGGAATAAACAGCGCAAAGCATTCTACCTGCCGTTCTAACAACTCTGTCAATTCACTGCCCCTATGTGAATGCATATAAAAAATAAATAAACAGGTAAATAATAATGAAAAACACTAAGCTCACCCATTGGATAAGTCTTAAATATAGATTCAATAACATCAGGTGTAAGGTTATATCTGAGCCCATTACATCCATCAGTTTGTGCTTTGATATCAGCTAGAAATGCAGCAGAAACACCAACAGTTTGATTCTTATCATTATTAGAATTAGAAAATTTTGCTGAATGGTTAGCCCAAAATTCTTCAGCAGACATCAGCTGGCTAACAACAAGATCTTTGTAGAGCTGGAAGAGTTTGGGATCTTCTTGCAAAAGTCTGAAAGACAAATAAAAAGAAAACATCTTCATGATAAAAATATAATCTTTGTTGATTAACCCATTAGCAGTTATGATACACAACTGCTCATTTTAAAAATGTTCAAAACTCTTTTAAAACCTTCCATCATAATTTTATTTAAAGACATTTTTGTTAAGTAATGTTTTAAACATCAACTTACTAATTAAAACTTTAATTATCTCATTAACCTTTTAGCTCTGGTTCTATGAAATAAAACAACCCATTTTAAAGGTTTTCTAATTTGTATCAAAATCTTCCAACATAATTTTATATAAAAACCTTACATTAAATTACTATCTTAGTAATGAAATAATTAATAATTTTAGTAAATCTCTCAAATTTTTTCATTAATCAATGTAGAGTGTATTTCATTAGAAATGCAGTTACGAAAGGGTCAAGGACTACCTGTATATAGCAAACCTGTTACACAATATACAGAGAGCTTTATAGGAAATTGAAATAATTTTCTGCCTTTATTAATAATCACCACTGTTTGTTACTAATGTCTACATGAGGACTGAGAAATAAAGATGTTACTAGAAATTATCTGTACATATATTATAGTAGTATTTCTTTGATGAAGTAAATTCTGTTCTCTTTACACAGTGATTGTACAAATTAAACTGCACCACAGGCAACAGTGTAATTCATGAAAAATCATCATCATCATATAATCATGATTTATAATGAAATATACTGCTTGTGTTTTAGTTATTCTTCTTCTTTGTCAACTTATTCCTGAGAAGGTCGTTGGGACAGAGTCCTCAAACACTCCTTCTAGTAGGTCTTGCTAGAAGCAACCGCCTCCGGCTGGATCCCTGAGTGAGTTCTGTTAAGCTCATGGATGTTATTCAACCATCTTGCACGGGGTCTGTCTCTGGGCTTCCTGCTGGTTGTAAAATCTATCCAGAGATTTTTTACTGAGACATTCTAACCTCATGCTCATAGTATCGGAGCTGTGATCATTCAATTTGGAGAGCTCTACCTGGAGTGACTCTTTGATCTACACATTCTATATGTTTCAGTTAAATTTGAAAATTATATGAGGTAACTGAAGTTTATATTAGTAAATACAGTAACAAAAGGGTCATGTATTTACAGAACTCAACAAATTAAGAATTCTTCATTAATAGTTGGTCAATAATTTGTGTTCACTTACTTATTTTTCTCTTCCAATTCGCTGTTAACCTTCTGTCGAAACTGTGGTAATAACTGCTGTAGAAGTTCTTTAATAGCATCCCTGTCCCTAATTTGGGCTTCTCGGCCCTGTGAATGGTTGAAGTGGAACGTATTGGCAGTACCATCGTGCATCAAAATTTGTAGCTGAACTTTCTCTTTAGAACCTGGCGAAATTTTTTGTACTGAGAAAATACAAAAAAGAAAAAGATTAATACAAACTATTAAAGAAACTATACATAAAATAAAATTCTTTTATTATAAACCCCACTGGAATGACTAATCAAGCAAAAGACTCTTCAGACTAATTTTTTTATCATAGTTAACTTCATGATTAGAACATGTGTGTGCATTTGCAAGTGTAGAAAAAAGGACATAAAAATGATGATGATATATATATATATATAGAATCATGAAGTACAAGGTTATAATTCCTTTTGTTTATTCATAGTCACTGTTATATATATTTCGGTGATAACCGTTATGCAACAGTTATGACCTCATCAGTCAGCTAGAAGTTGAACAGAAAAAACAGAGAAACATACAGAAGAAATAAAGCTTACTTTTGTTGTTTTGATTCATTGATATACCCCGGGCTGATATTTGGTGTTGCTCTCTCAAAGCACCGGTGACATATATATCCATGTATTATTAAAGGATGTGTAGCAAGCTACTTTCCTTTGGCGCATTGATACTCCGTTCATGCGTGCTTTGGCTAAGTCAGGCCAATCGTCATCCGCGCACGGATATGTATTTTCAACTTCCGCCCAAACCGAGACTTTCCCACTTCTTTTAACAAACTAATCCTCTTTGCACGTCAACGCTGGTAAGGTAAACACCAGTTCTTATTTTGCTCCGTATACATTGACCAATATGTAACCAACAAAATAACCACTAGACCGTGCCTTCTCTTGCAATCTTAATTTGTTTGGCATGCCACCTCTACTCACTTCAACCTCTGTTAATAAATCATATAAAAACATTGTAAAGTCTTGTGATGCTATTTACCACAGCCATACCTTTAAATATGATATGGAAAGATTCTTTCCATAGTTATATTCACAGCAGCCAATAGCACCTGAGACTTACAGCCGAAACCTCAATTCAACTTACATTTATTGATATAACAAACCATACCTTACCAATTACATAACAAATACATTGTTGTTACATATTGGTGAACGCTATTGATACATACATAATACAAACAATACTAAATATTATCATTCTCGTTAATATAATTTTGAATACTTCTAAAGATGTGTAAATAGGTACTCAATACCAATGTTGAGTTTAAATATTCACCAGATAGCCATTAATTGAATATTTAAACTCGACTTTGTATAAAATCTATTTTTATAATATTCTTAATAAACATAAAATAATAGATAGGTATGAAAAATTAAAGACAATTTTTATATCTTCTCACCTTTAATATCTGAATATGGATGGCTAATACTAAACGAATTTTTGTGCACTTGCATCCAGGCGAGGCGTTCCCCCATCAAATAAAGTGAACCGTCCATCTTCTTGTGGCGAACATGGTTTACGATCAACAGAACCTCTTCTGATGTCTTTGCCATCCCGCCTACTCTTGATTGTCATCTGAAAGCAGAAGAAAAAAATAAGAAATATTTGTTGTAAGATACATGGCAATTTATTTTTGACAATACAAGGAAATTCTGAAGGCAAAAGAACAAATGTTTGAGGCTAATTTTAGCAATTTAAAAGACTATGATCTTTTTCAACACATTGATGTGTATGTGTGTATATGCATACATTTATATGTCTGAATATATAAATATAAACGCGCAAACACAGACAAACTTACAAAAATACACTTACAGACATACATTAACACAAATACACATACATTTACACAAACACAGCATAGGAAATGGAATGCCAGCTGCTGTTTTGCTATAGTTTTTTTCACCATCCCCTTCCTTCTTTTTACACATACATAAGTGAGAAATTAGGAACAAGAGGGATCAGATGCTGTTTACTCAAGAGAAGATTACGTTGGTATGGTCACGTGATGTGCATGAAAGATGACAGCTGCATAAAAATGTGCAGGGCGATCAAAATTGATGGAAGTTACAGAGTAGGCAGACCCAGAAAAACCTGGGACGATTTGATAAATTCCGACCTTACACACACCTCTCTAAGACAATGTCACTAGACCGAGATCTTTGGCGGCACGCAGTAATACAGAAGACCCGCCTTGCCTATGTACGAAGCGAAACCTACAGTCAATAGGCACCTCTTAACCAAATATACACCCCACCCTCCCACTCTCACCAACACCACCCTTTCTCTGTAAAGTTATGTTGGTACAACATCCAGTCCAAAATAAATGAGGTCGTGTAGGTGTCGCAACAAAAAAAAACACAGTCCACGCTGTAATGTGGCTGTGTAGGTAACACGATAATAACCTCCCAGTCCACACTGTAAACGTGGTTGGTGTTAGGAAAGGCATCCAGCTGTAGAAAACCTGCCAGACAGTCCTATATGAACGAGACACGGTCACCAATCTTGCCTCAAGTGGGACAATTCCCGTCTAAACCCATGCTAGCATGGAAGAAAGACGTTAAATGATGATGATGATGACACACACATTGTGTGACAGACGGACGGAAATTGCTCAAATTTATATAATGATAGTGAATTGTTAGAACATCAGATAGAATACTTTGTAGTAATTGTTCCAGCTCTCTGCACACTGAGTTCAAATCCTATCGAGGTTAACTTTGCCTTTCCTCTTTTTTAAGTTGATAAAGTACTGGGATCGATTCTTCCTTGATCTCTCTTTCTCACTTAACTTCCTCTCTATCACTCTCTCTCCTTAACTGTGTTCAGACCTTGAGGGGAGATGGGCTATGCCAAGTTTAAAAATGCCCAAGACACACAGTATATCACTACAAACCCCCCATGATTCCACCTGGAGAGTTATTTCTTTTTATTAGTAAGCTGATATTTAGAAAATGACATAAAAGTGTTTAAATTAGAATTATCATGGGGGGATTTAATATAAGGTTAACCCTTTAGAATTTACATTACTCTATATTTACTATTGTATTTTCACAGTAAAGGCTTTATCTCACATAATATCGAATCTATGAGATTTTGATCTTATTTGTTTTGAGAACAATACCTTAACATCAGTATGAGTGGCCAGTTATGGCCAGTTTGAACAGAAAGAGGTGAGAGAGTTCTGGCCGGTTTAAATGCTAAAGGGTTAAACATTTAAAAAAAATCAGTCTTGTATCATTAATCCAAGGCAATTCCACACAGCAATACAATTTACAGAATATAACGGCGGAGTGGGGTGGTGCAATGAAGATTCTTGTAGGTCACTCAATTTGCTAGATATAGCAGCTAAATTTACTTCAAACCACAACTTAGGACATGTTGAAAAATTTAGTCCTAAATACACTATTGCTGAAAACTAGGTGGAGTGGTCATGTTTAGAACACCTTTGATTAAAGCTCTACTCAATTAGGGTTGACCTGGGGCCCAAACATTTATAGTCTGTTGGACCAAATGCTTTGTGGTATTTGGTCATGAACCATCAAGGTGAATTTTGTCTACCTTTCATCTTCTTGCGTATGAGTTGGTCTCGGGTTGTTATTATTTGCCTAATCGATATCAAAGCCCAGTGACCAGTTTCCAGGGCCCACCACAAGGAGGTTGACAAACTCTTCCTTTAAGCTGAGTTCAATAAAATGAACCCTTTTGATATCAACCTGACTGGTTCAATGAAACAAAACCACACATTATAAAGGGTTCCTATTAAAACTAAAATCTAGTTTCATTTTATATAAGAACCAGTCATAAAATAATTAATAATTTTAGCAAATCTCTCCAAATTCTTCATTAATTAATTGAAATAATATATAATTAGAAATATGGTAATGAAACAGTTAAGTACCAGGTAATGTACTGGTGTTGGTATGATTGACTATATATATCATCATCATACACACACACACATATATATATTTATACAAATAATGAATCAAAACATATCAAATATGTTAGAATTTTGTGTTTCTCAATAAGCAAGCTCAATAGACTTTATCTAGAGCCATAATAAACCAAATGAAAAAGATATATATGTAGGAGTGTTAATATTCATTTTAAGGATGAATAGTGAGTCTTGTTACTCGGGAGTTTCACCTGCTTATCACAGGGTCATCAGACATTAGTCTTAATAAAATCAATACATCACCATCATTTAACGTCCTTTTTCCACGCTAGTATGGGTTAGACGAGTTGTCCTGTCGACAGACAACCACGTTTTGCTCACACAGTGCTGATTTCGGCTTGGTCTCTACAACTAGATGCCCCTCCTAACGTCAAACACATTTACAGTATGTGCTGGGTGCTTTTTGTCGTGACACTTACACAACCACTTTACAGTGTAGACTTATTGTCGTAGCTTCAGGATGGTCACTTTATAGTATGGATTGGGGACTTGGTGTGGGGGGGGGGGGGGATGATGAATTGGGGAGATAGATATAGGGGTGTATGGGAGGGAAGGTGATGCATACTAGATGTGTTTCAGCTCCTGCATGTATATATATATATATATATATATATATATATGTTTATGTGTTTAAATACACACACACACATATATATAGAAATAATTAAGTTAAAAGACATATGTAGAGATAGAGTTAATACTATGTGTTTCTCAAACACGATATATTTCTCTTTTAACTAGAATTATTGATGCTCTGAAATAAGGACCATTGAGCTTATTTATTGAGAAACATGATGATCATACATATTAAATATGTATTGATACCTTAACATAGTATATATATATATAGTCTGATGACCCTGTAATAAATAGGTGAAACTTCAGAGTAACAAGAATGACTATTTAGCCTTAATAAAATGTGTGTGTATATATATATATAAAGTGTTTCCGTAGGAAAGGTAAAGGAAAAGAGAGTGCTCTATCTAGGCTGCAGAGCTTTTTAGTTATGTACATAACTATATATATATATATAATGTATGTATGTGTATATATATATATATATATATATAATTAAGGTTTTCCAGAGGCACCGACAGATCCGAAGTTACATAAGACCCCCCCAATACATTTGTAGAGAAAGTACATGATTTATTTCATACAGAAATTACTTTTCCTCAACTAGAACTATTTCATTCGTAATTGTTTGAGCCAATTTATTTTAATTCATAGGAAACAGAAACAAAATAAATTGTTTTATAATCAAAAGAAAATTTCAGAAGATATATTTAATTGGAAAAATCATCAATTTAATTGCGGAAGTCTAACCGCAATTGGAAATCGACACATGTGAGTTTGTTTGGAGAAATCACACACACTAATATATATATCTACGTATTTATTTTTTATATATAATTTATAAAAACGCTAAAGGCGCATACTTACAACATCTCAAGAAATAAACTGTAGAAAGGTTAGTGACTGGATAGGAAGGAAATCAACCTAATCCAGTTGGAAGAATCAACAAAATTGAGAGAAAAAAAGCTATTATAACAAAGTAGCTTTTTCTCTTTGCTTCCTTCACGCCTGACACTCGACTGACTGAAGTGTCTGAGACGACCAACAACCTACACTAACCTACATTTAGCCGCAGCTTCGGAGAATATAAATCATTATATTTTGCAAGAAATTTTCTATCACATAAACTATTAAGTTGTTTATTATATAGCATTGTTTTTGAAAGCATTAAACAAATTTGAAATCGTAATTGCCGCTGCTGTAAAACTGTTCCAGTATCATTTAATATTTAGTAAAACAGGAAAGGAGCATGGCTGGAAAATAATTATAGCCGATACCGGTGTAATTTAAAAAAATGTTTACCTTGAATTTACAATCGTTTAAAAAGTTTCTCTCCTTTTTATTTTAACATTAGACTGTTTAAACTATTTTTTTTTTCATTTTTCTCTATCGCTATCTTTCTTTATTTCCCCTTTATATTTTATCATCTCAATCTCATATGCTATCTCTGGTAGTTTTATATCTACACTACCATTATTTATCCATTTTAGTTTTCAATGTCCGTGAGCGTGTCAGGTTGTTTCAGCGCTTTAGCCTCGTCTTCACCCATAGTAATGTTGCGAACGTGTTGTCTTGCCTCATACTATTCTGTTAACCCTTATGATGTGCGGCCGATTGTCGCACTTGGTGGTGAATTGATGGTCGTTTTGTTTAATCTTATATATTTGTTAAGTATTATAAATATATTATTTGTGTCTATTTTCATTCAGTAAGAATTATAAATAATTTGTTCTGTTATTTATACAATTGTGAATAAACATGATACCATTATTGTTTTCAATACTTTTGTAATTCTTATGTAACAATACTTCCCCGGTATGTATCTGTCAATTTTCGTTTTATGATTACCGCCTGGTGATTTCTTATAAATTATCACAAAAAGCCCCAACAAAACTACGCAGCGTTAGAAGAAGAGTCTGATCATTTCGATTTTATCGATTCTGTTTTAGAGAAATTAAAGAAAGATTCAGTGGATCGCAGCGAGATTTGAACTGTAGACGAACAAAATTAATTACATAACCATTGTAAGGCACTTGTGGTTTTTCCTCTCTTCCATTTCACTCCTTCATGTTCAACAATAGCAAAAGTGCGAAGACGTAGTTTTATTTATTTATTATTAAAAATTTGTAACCAGGAATATTCTTGATAAATATTTCTAGAACATTAAATTTGTATCGTTCTGCTAACGTGTAAAAAGTTTCTTTGTAAACGGACTGACGTGCCCAACAACGAAAGTTATTTACTGGGTTGCTTGCCAATAAAATTGTAAAATAAATCATCATTTTTAACTAGGCATAAAGCCAATTTTTACTAGGGAGGGGCTTTAGTCAACCGTTCTTCTTATTACTCGTACTGTTATGTCCAGTAGTATGTGTGACAAACTCAATCTCGGTGGGATTTGAAGTAAAAAAATAGGAGAGATTTAGTTCATTCTTGTACTTTTTTCTGTCAAATTTCATAGCCATTTGAAAAGATCCTTCCCCGAACTATATCGTTTCTCTGATCTCGTTTTTTCCCTGTCAACAATCAACTTATTCAGGTTCAAATATATACTAACCATATCAGTCTCACCGAGCTATCTCTGTCCCTTCAATGGAACGGACCTCCGGCGTTTGGAATACATTCCCACTAGTCTGCTCATTATATCAACGTATAAGGGGAGGAGAATTCCATAGACAGGTATACCCTTCATGTAAATGACAGAAACACCACTTTTAGGGGCCAAACTTCCTCGATCATCTCAAATACCATGCACTGAAAAACCGACAAATTATTTTAGTGATTTATTTCTTCGACTATGGATGTAGTTAGTGACTAAGGTTGCATAAATTAACCGATATCGACCATTTTGCCAATCAATTGATATCGGCTTTTTGGCCGATTAATTGATTTTGATAATCGGTCATTAGTGGATTGGCAGTATCGGTAGAGGGTCGGACGCCATGCTTTGACGCATAGAGTTACGGCCCTTGCCATTCTGAGTTCAAATCCCGCCGAGGTTAACTTTGCCTTTCATCCTTACGGGGTCGATAAAATAAAGTACCAGTAATGTACTGGATAATTTCTGGCCTTGTGCCAATAGTAGAAACAATTATTATTTTGGAGCAAGAAAACCATGAATAATAGAGGGAATTTCAGTAATCACATTGAATTCAACATGTGTAAATACATGGGAAACATTATTTTCTATTATACAATCTAAGCCCACCAGTTCAATAAAAGCCTGTTCCTTGAACTGGAACTCGCTAATCTATACAACTGCAAAATACCAAGGGGACCCAATTCTGTAAGTTCATTGCTGTCAAAGTAGAAAAAATACCTTACTACCTCTCCGTGAGGATATAATATAATAATAATGAAATTATATGTATTTAATTGATCCTTAAAAAGGAATTAATTAAAAAAATTGTAAGGATACCGATTACATGTTTATTTAAAGATATCAAAAATAAATTCCGTGTAATAATGATTCCTGTTATCAAAACTTATTACAGACTCGTATAGCATGTTACCTCCTATGGCGAAACCATTACTTAGCGAATATTATAATTATAATGCGTATTTTACTATTACAATACATAATTACATTATAAATAATCGATATCAGCTAATTACAATCGGCCAATTTTCTTATCGGTGGATCCTTATTAGTAGCTCCAGAAACGATAGATTAACTCTGGTTAGAATCTGTCTTGCTAGTGGTACAAGCCACATGAGCTTAAATCACAACTAATGATTAAATATATTTAGTAAACAAAAATGGAAAAATGCGCTACAGCATTTAGCTGTTTTGTTCCATGTCAGACTCGATAGAGGAAACCTATGATTGAAGATATTCTAGTCACGATCATTTCGTCCTTTCTATATGTTTGGTTGGATCCCTAACCCCTGGCGGAGACGTAGAGGTGCGGTTGTGATATTTTTTACCCTAGCGGAACCCATCTCCTCTCCAGGCCTCCTGAACATTGTCGATTTATTCCAGAGAGAGAGAGAGAGACTTTATTTATCGACCTCGAAAGGATGAAAGACAAAGTTGACATCAACGGGTTTGTTTGTTTAGTTTGTAATTTGTCGACCTACGAAAAATGAATGTTTTCAGTTAAAATCTAGGGAGGGACCAGAGCAAGTTTTTGTTGTCCGGGAGTTGAACTCACAGAATGCAAAAGTCCTGAAATAATACCACAAAACATTCTATCCCCCGTTCTAATAATTCTGTGAATTTGCTGCCCTCCTTGTTGTATATCCAGGACTATATTATTTAGTGTTTCTTTTTTAAAAGATGGCAAAGTGTGATTCGGGTGGAGGTTTGGCTGCTATTTTTAGGAGGTCAAATGACCACATAAGGCACCCGTTGTCCCTATAGGTTCAATGTTGAAGTCTCGTCGATATTAACTTTGCTTTTCAACCTGTATATTCTAAGTTTCGTGTATAATCGAAACAAAATACATAATAGACAGTTTCGGATTGTAAGAGGTCAACGCCCAGAAATCCCAGTTCACAACGCTGTTTTTTTTTAAAAATACAAAATCGAGCCATTTTGCTTAGTTAACACCGATATTTTCTTTGGGAAAAGCATGATACCACACTCTCATTCATACTATTTTATAGTATGTTTTTAATTTAGGCACATGGCCGGTAATTTGTAGAAATGGGAAAGTCGTTTACTGGTATTTTATTTTATCGATCCCCTGGACGGATGAAAAGCAAAGTTGACTTCGACGGAATTTAACTCGCAACAAACAGTAGGGTAACATTTGTGTTTAGCAAACAATTAAATTTTTCCCTTAACCACTAACACAAAGACTTAAACACCTTAGGCATAGAACCTGTCACCCTCCTCCTTCCCCCTCTTTCTTAAGTGGCTTAATAGTCTTTGCTCTTTCCCTTCTTTTCTTCAAATATATGGCATTTTATAGTTTTTAAGTATTTATATATTTCCTCTACTTTCCTATCCAGCAGATCTGTATTTCTTTACCCCCCTCCACTCCTTTTTTTCCATTATTTATTAATTACGGAAACTTAATAAACCTTAAACTGAACATAAACCACATTACATATTTTTAGTTATTCTGTATTCCCAAGCTTAAAGAATAAAAATGATATGCGGAAAGTCTGTTCGATTCAAACTAATTAATAACAATAAAAAAAAATATCTTGGAAGAAAATTAATTTAAAATAGAATGAATGACAATAAAATAGAGTTAACGAATATGCTATTATAAGAGGCACTAAATATAATATTTATTCTGTTATGTATATTTTACTATAAAAGATAATATTGTTACTCCTATAAATATTTTACATTTTTTTAAAGAGTAAATGTATATTTTAAAAATAATTTCCTTTAAATCAAGTTTGTAGTGATTATATTTACTTCTTTGGTTTGAGTGTAGAAGTTCAATTATTGAGTGCGGAATTACAACTATGGAAGAAGACAACGCATGCGACACGCTTAGCTCGGACTCAGAAAGGTAAGATTTGTTTGCTTACTTATTTAATATGAATCTAGTTTACAATATAAACACTTACAACCTCCCCCATATATATATATATATAAATTTTGAGTATATGATTCCAGTTCCTCAGTGAAATAACAACCCAACCAGGAACTGGGCATATCAGAGTATTGACAAAGTTATACACCTCAACATGTGTACTCGTCTCTACCACACTATATCGGACTGCCTGAAGGGGTCACAGCCAAAGATGGCTGTCACCGAAATATATATAACAGTAATAAACGAAGCCAAATTTTAAACATTTGACTTATTTATTTTATTTTATATATATATATATATATACACACACATAAATATACACGCACACTATCTATATATATAGAGAGAGAGAGAGACACGCGCTCGCATATATATGTGTGTGTATATATACATATACACGCACACTATATATATAGAGAGAGACGCGCGCTCGCATATATATGTATGTGTGTGTGTATATATATATATATGTATGTGTGTGTATATATATATATATACACACACAATGAAATTACGTTATAATGAAATTCACGGGGTATAAAAAAATTCTTTATAACAAGATCGACCGAAACAAATCGAGCGTTTGTTATTACCTCGGGGATTGAAAACAAATTTCGTTATACTGAAAAATTCGTTATAATGGTTTTCGTTATAACGGAATTTTACCTGTATATACATACAGGCGGGTCCTGTCAGAAGCAATCTTCTATTGATCCGGTCGGATTCCCAAGCGAGACCAGCCAAGTTCATGGATGTTATCCAACCATCTTTCTCAGGGTCTACCCCTGGGTCTCCCACCGGTTGGTTTTGCCTGTAAAATCTGTCCAGTGATTCTTTCCTGAGACATTCTAACACATGCCTGTAGTATCAGAGCTGTGATCTCTCAATTCGGAGAAGTAGCGGCTCTATCTGGAGCGATTCTCTATCTCCGTGTAACATTACCTCAAAGACCTTTCATATATATAAAACACACACATATATATTCATCATCACCATTTAACGTTCACTTTTCACGTTAGCATGGGTTAGACGGGTTGTCCCGTTGTGAGACAAGTCGGGTCCGATGACTGTTTGCTCATACACGACTGGTTTCGGCTTGGATTCTACGGTTGGGTGCTTTTTGTTGTGACACTTAGACAACCACTTAGTGTGTGTTCTAAAATAGAAGGAAACAATAAGATGAACCGGGCAAATCTTATTAAAGCTTTAGACAAGAGTCTTTCTTTTCTGGGACTCAGCCGACTACATCATGTCAGGCTTGGTGGGCGGCAAACAATCTGTAGTGAGCTAACAGGTTGATATAAACATATTTCGCTAATAAATCATTTGCCAACAAACTTTTCACAATAAATCTAGGCATCACTGACAAAGAAAAAACAAAATATCTCCTTCAAGGAAAATAGTTATGATGAAGCAAAGTAGTATGGAGATTGGAAGCTCTAATATATGGATATAGAAGTTGGCGACTATGTGATCTTAAAAAACTTACAACCAGGAGAGTATCAACTAAATTTTAATTTGACTCAGCTTGTTAATGAAAGAGGGGGCTCGATTGATTTGGACCATGTTTCCACATTAGTTGAAATCATTCATGCAGACCATATGACATCAGGTTTGTACCTTAAAGAAATACAGGAGCTCCTTATTATATTGATCCTCAATGAAAACTTTAATGTGAATTGAGTTTATTGAATTAATTGATCACTATCAGTATCAATGGGGATAACGAAGTATTGCAAGAATAAACCAGGCAATTGTTGAACCTGTAACTCCTGATGGAGTTGTATGGGTACCATAGTGACATGTCTTGGGCATTTAAAACATGGTAGAGCCCATCTTCCCTCCAGGTCTGATTTTTTTCAAGAAAGGAGAGAAAGAGACTGACTGCTTCTTGAGTCAGCCCTCCATCGAAAATGAAGCATGTACAAAGTTCTTGTTCCAAACGTCCCGATCTCATCGCAACAAGAAAATCTCGTCCAGTGAGGGCAGTGTTACTTGAGTCCTGATGGTTATGTTTGGATGTTCTACTTGGTGCTCTGCATCTGGTAACCAGAGAAGCAGGTTCATCATGATGGGGAAACATGATCAGCAAGAGCCAAGCTATAGGATCAAACTTTTGTCAAAACTTTTGGTAGATCACCATAAAAAAGTTTGTTGGTTTTGTGACTTTGCCACAAAACATTGAACACCACATGTAACATCTTGGTGTAGGAACCACTAAGTCTCCTCGAGTGAATGTCACTGAGAGTCCAGGATTCTTAACCATATAGTAATATGGTTTTAACTGTAGCTTTGAAGACTTTGCATTTCATAGATTTTATAGTACATTTATTGCACTCCATGCTTGACTAATTCTAGTCGTCATATGCTCAGAGTCAGTGTAACCACTCAGATATTTAAATTCTTGAACCAGTTCAATAGGTGAACCGTCAGAAGCATTTAGTGAACTGAGAGTGGAAGGATTCAAATGCATGAATTTAGTTTTTGAAGCATTGAGAAACACCTACTTCTTGACTGGCATTCAAGACATGACTGAGGAGGTCCTGAGCTGATTTGATGGTATCTTCCAGAAGAGCATAGTCAAGATCAGGGAACACAATAGCTTGATGATGGTGACTCCAATGTCTCTTGATAGTTTTACTGTTAGTATCTGTAATGGCTTTAGTACTGGGGTCGATTCTTCCTCTAGAAAAAACCAGCTGCATTCAGACCTAGTGAGGGTTGGGCTCCGCCAGGTTTAAAAGTGCCCTAGACATGCCATATGATGGTGCCTTTATGACCCCACAAGGAGTTATGGGGGTATCTAATGGCAATGTGAGTCTCAGGAATTTGAGGTCAGCTCTCACCACCTCTGCTCAAGTCTCTCTTGGTCTACCTCTATTGGGGCTTTTTTCCACTGACATTTCCTGGCACTTCACCCACCAGTCATCATCCATGCACAAATGTGAATGAAATATAAGAAGTATGTAAAACATGAAGATTGTTTTGTCTCTGATTAGCCATGACCATCCTGTCATATTTTTTGCAGACAGTTTAGTATTATCCAGTCAGTCACTTTTAAAGACAGTACCTAGTATTTAATGAGATATTTAACTGGTTTTTATAGCATGTGAGGCACTCCTAGTATAAAGACAGGATGTCAGTCATAAAATAGCAAGGAATGAACATATTTCAGAGATTCTAAAAATTGCACTTTCTAATCAGGACATTATCAGTAAGGCACCACTTCATTTGATAAGATTGGAGTATGGTTGTACATATTTTAACTTGTGTAATCTTTACATTTTATTCTGTTTTGATAATCTTTTCTTATATATATAATAAATGGTATTAGAAAAAAGATTATCAATTCTGTTTTGTGACAGGCAAAAAATATAGTGTTATTTCATGCCCTTAGCAAATTTTTCCGCTTTGTGAACCTTTTATCATATAAAGCTGTTTATCATCATCACTGTTTAACGTCTATTTTTATCTTGTTAGCATAGGTTAGATGAGTTGTCCTGTTGTGAGACAAGCCAGATCAGATGACCGGGACTTGGTCATACAGGACTGTTTCTACAGCTGGATGATTTTCCTAACACTAACCCCTTTACAGTGTGGACTGGGTGCTTTTTGTGTGGCACCAACACAACCACTTTGCAGTGTGGATTGGATGCTTTCTGTTGTAACCCCTACTCGACCACTTTACAGTGTAGACTGGGCACTTTTTGTCTAAAAGCCATCCTTCATAATTTTATATTAGAACCTTTATATTCTAAACACCAGCTTAATATAGAAAGAGTTACTAAATCTAGCAAGATTTTTGATTATCATAAGCAGTGTTTTTCATTAGAAATATGGTGATGAAAGGGTTAAAGTGTGTACATTTATCTAAAAAAACCTGTCATACTTTTATGTAAGAACCTATGTTATGTTCCAAAAACCAGCTTAATAATGAGAAAGTTAATCATATTAATTAGTAAATTCATCAAAAATTGATTATTTTCAAAATTATTTGGAAAAATAGGTAGTGTCTTTCATTAGAAATGTGGTAATAAAAGGGTGAATATGCTCTTTATCTTATTTCTGAAATCATCCAAACCACTTAAGTATTTTAATAATGGGTAAAGCAGATAACTTACAGTTTGGACTTTTCAGTGGAAGGAAGATGCAGTTGAGGGAGACCAAGGAAGATTTGGGCAGAGGTTGTGAGAGTTAATCTGGAATCACTGAATGTCACAGAGGAAGTGATATGGCTGTAACAAGTAGAGGAAGGAAAAGACCTGTTTAACCATGCAAGCATGGAAAAGCAGCCATAAAAATGATGATGGTGTTGAATAGAGAGATGTATTTGTGGTCTCTTCAATAGTGTTAAAAGATCATTTATTTCTGGAAGTTAAAGGAAGGCCATGTTGTCGTTGGTATCATTCACATTGGAAAACACTGCAGTAAAGTTAACTTTCTATCAAATCAACAGACTAGAATTGAACATCCAGTGGCTAACAGAGACAGACTCACTACCACACTTCATTCCACTTGGTGATACGACCATAGCTTAGATCAGGACATAACATAGAACGCATACCATGCCCCCCCCCCCCCCCCCCCCCCAATCACTTTCAGATTGTAAAATGGCAGCATAACAAACAAGATATCCATCTTTGAATTAGTTCCCTCACTCGCGCCAATTTTTTTTTTTTTTTTTTAGGCGACAGGAATTCGGGTGTTGCAGAAGAAGCGAGAGTCGTCGCTCGCGGAACGATCCGTCTCCTGTATTGAATTAATAATACTTTTCGTTTTTTTATTTCTCGTCATTCATTTCGGAGATCGTAAGAAGAAAGATTTAGAAGAGGGTAACCGAGGAAGATGAGAGAAGGAAAGAAAAGAAACGCAGTAAACAGGCACAGTCGTTTGTCGGCTGGCGTTCGCTCTGCGACTCGCCAAAAGCCCAACAAAGCGTTTGTGTCGGCCGACGACGCTTCCGATGTCGCCTCTATTCCGATTTTTTTCTCCCGCCATCGGTAGCCTCTTCTTTCTCTAAATATTGCCTGCATGGTTCCATAACTCCTGAGTAAGTTGTAGGGGGTGTTGTATTGACATACAGCGATTCTAGGGCACTTTAAAACCTGGTAGAGCCCATCTCCTCTCCAAGTTTGAATACAGTAAATTTCTTCCAGAAAAGGATAAAGTGAGTGAGAGATACTGAGGAAGAATCAACCCCAGTACTAGACTGGTACTTTTTTTATCGACCTTGAATGGATGAAAGGCAAAGTTGACCTTGGTTCCTAAATATTAAGGACTATTAACTCTTTCATGACTATATTTTGTAATGAAATACAATCTATTTCAATTAATTAATGAAGAATTTGGGAGGGATTTACTAAAATTATTAGTTATTTCATTACTAAAATAGTAACTTAATGTAAGATTCTTATATAAAATGGTTGAAAGATTTTAATTTAATTTGGAAATCTTTAAAATAGGTGGTTTTACTTCATAAAACCAGAGCCAGTTTCGGTCAGGTTGGTAAAAAAAAGGTTAAACAACTTAACATTCCAACATTTTTGTTATCATTTTTAACATCTAATGTCCTATTTGCATTACTGTAGGAGGCACATGGCTTAGTGGTTAGAGCATTGACCTTGCAATCGAAAGGTTGTGAGTTCAATTCTCAGACCGGGTGATGTGTTGTTTCCTTGAGCAAGACACTTTATTTCACATTGCTCCAGTTTACTCAGAAATGAAATGATAGGGACTGGGGTCCATATCATTCCACTCAAAGTGGTCATGGAGGTGCCCGGCAAAAAAGCACCCAGCACTCACTGTAAATGAGGTTGGTGTTAGGAAGGGAATCCAGCTGTAGAAATCAAGCCAGCATCAGTTCCCGTCCCACCCTTGCAAGCAGGGAAAAAGCGGACGTAAAAATGAAATGATGATGATGATGATGATGTAGCCTTCCAATAAAACACACTATTTTCTATTAATCTCCAATTTTTATTTCACATCTCAATATTTTCAATATCAAAGTGGGATGATGGATGACACAGATATTGTTGATCTAGAACCTTCTACACAGTCCTCTACACAATCAATAATCCAAGTTCCGAAAAGCCCAGCAAGGACTCTATCAAAACGTGTCCGTACTGTAAGTTGTTCCTCAACCAGTGACAGAGTGGTACAGACAGCAACCCGCACACTTTACACTGCAGGACGGCCACCATGGTATAACTCACAAGGGCAACTAAAGGAAGCTTTTGTTATTGGTAAGTTTTTTGTTTGTTTTGTTTTGTATTCTACATTTTGGTTTATGATGGCAGAGATGTAATTGGTATTGTATTTTATCATTTTCTTTATAAACACATGGCTTTTGATAGGAGCCTAGTAGAACATCTAAAAACTTCTGTCACAACTTCATGAAATGCCGTGTGCAGTATTGAAATTCATGGACAGATGCTGTATTGCAGATCTGTTTAACCTTTTTAATACCTAGCCATCTGAAACTGCCCCCGTTTTTTGTTTTTTTATACAAAACTATTTTAAAACCTTCCATCATAATTTTATTTAAGAACCTTTATTATGTTCCAAATACCAGATAAATAATGAATAAGTTAGTTATATTACTAAATCCCTCTAAATTCTTCACTATTTTCAAATGATTTGAAAATAGTGGGGCAATGTCTTTTATTAGGAATATGGTAACAAAAGGGTTAATCCATGCCAGCAAAGAAAAGTGAGTGTGGAAATAGTAAGAATGATATCAATTTCAGGATGGATTATATCAGCAAGGCCAACTGGCAGGAGACACAGAGACCACAAGTAAGATGGTTGTATAACATCCATAGTTTCAGTTGATTTCACTTGGAGATGGTAGCTTTCAATAAGACCCTCTGGGAAGCATGTCTGAAGACTCTGCCCTCTCGACCCTCTCAGAAATAAATGAGTGAAGAAGATGGTGGATATTTTCACTTATTCAGTTGAAAATATATATCAGGTTTATTAATATTCATCATAGTTTCAGCGTTGTTTCAACATTTTATTTTTAATGAAGGGGTTGGGCTCATGAAAGGCAGCTGGCTATAGAACTTTGTCTCAAAACCTCCTGTCCAACCCATGCCAGCAAAGAAAAGGGGACATAAAGATGATGATATACATTGTATCCCTGCATGTCTTGAGAGGCAACTAAAAGTGTAGACTGTAAAAAATTGTTTCATAATAACTTATTCAATCTATACCAGCATGGAAAAGTTGACATGAAAATGAATCACAAATCACTTTTCCATGTTGGCATCATGAGTTTAACCTTTTAGTTATCAAACTGGCCAAAACCAGCTCTGGTTCTATGAAGTAAAACCACACATTTTAAAGGTTTCCAATTTAAATTAAAATCTATAAGGACCTTACATCAAGTTACTATCTTAATAATGAAATAATTAATAATTTTAGTAAATCCCCCCAAATTCTTCATTAATTAATTGAAATAGTGTATTTCAGAAATTCAGTCATGAAAAGGTTAAATGTAAGAGTTGTGGTGAGTGTAGTATCTTTGATTAAAGGTGAGAGAAAAAGCAGTGTTATTACTTGGACTGTAGGCAAGTGAAGAGTTGAATGTCTGTCTGCAGTACATAATTTCTCTATTTTTGTTGTATTTTATCTGTTTCATCATCATCACATCTACTTTTCCACACTTGCATGGGTTAGACAGGTCCTTCTCAGCATGGCATCTCTCCACATGTCGTGATCCTTTGTCATCACCTTTGTGAGTCTCAGTGATTTGAGGCCAGCTCCAACAACCTCTGTCCAGGTCTTTCTTGGTCTACCCTTACTGCAGCTTCCTTCCACTGGCATTTCCTGGCACTTATTCACCCAATTATCATTGTCCATTTGCATCACATGACCATACCAATGCAGTCTTCTCTCCTGCACGCCACCTTGGATTCCTCTTAGACCCAGCTTCTCCCTGAACTTGTCCAATCTGTGCCTTTCTCTCACACTTACATTGCACACCCAACAGAGCTAAACTAAACACCTGAACATAACACTCCTTACAGATGTGTCTTTATGGACCCATACCTTCTGATGGTGTCATATGTGTGCCATAGTGACATAAAGTATTTCTTGGGCATTTAAAACCTGGTAGAGTCTATCCTTTTCCAATTCTGAGCATAGCTGACTTCGTTCAGCGAAAGAGAGTGATAGAGAGGAAGTGAAAAAGAAATATAAAGGAAGAATTGATCCCCAAACTAGATTGCTGGTACTTCTTTTTATTTGACCTCCAAAAAATAAAGGGCAAAGTTGACTTGGGCAGGATTTGAACTCATAATGCACCGAGAACTGGAATGAATACTACAGAGCATCCTATCTGATATTCTGTCTCTATCAATTTCCTGCTAAATATGCTTAACTTTAAAATCTTTCACAACTATTTGTGGCATTCACACATTCTTCACATACTTTAAAACTTAAAAGATTGGGTGTCCTTTTCCAGAACCAGTAACTACTTCTATAAGACAGCTCTCTGTTATACAAAGAGTACTAGTATTCACCAGATGTCTGTAGTGGTGGTCTGACACATATTTTAAAGATTGTAATGAACTTGTTGAATAAGATTTAACTGTTTCATTTTGGAGCTAATGTTATTACCAGTGGATTGGCAGTATCGGTAGAGGGTCGGACGCCATGCTTTCCAGCATAGTTACGTCCCTTTACGATCTGAGTTCAAATCCCGCCGAGGTTGACTTTGCCTTTCATCCTTACAGGGTCGATAAAATAAAGTACCAGTAATACACTGGGTAATTGCTGGCCTTGTGCCTAAAGTAGAAACAGTTATTACTACATAGTAGCTTCTTTGTTACCTCAATATGATGATTGTTTGATAGTATAATGATGGTCTATATACTTATATTATTATTGTTGTTTCTTTGCTAAATAAGAGTCTAGCTTTGTAAATGAAACTATATTAACCCATTAGCTTTTAAACTGGCCGTATCCGGCCAGAATTCTCTCACCTCTTTCTGTTCAAACTGGCTGTAACTATCCACTTATACTTATGTTAAGGTATTGTTCTCAAAATAAATAATATCATCATCAAAATCTCATAGATTCGATATTATGTGAGATAAAGCCTTTACAGTGAAAATATAATAGTATATATACAGTAATATAAATACTAAAGGGTTAATGTGAAGAATTCAGTGAGTTTGTCATCCTCATTGTTTTTAAGTCCACTTTTCTATGTTAGCATGGGTTGGAGAGCAGTTTTTTGAGGCAATGTTTTACATCTGGATGCTCTTCTTGACACCAACCTTTTTAGTAGGAGGGAAACAGTATCATCATCTTGGCAGTATCGGTAGAGTGTCGGACGCCATGCTTTCCAGCATAGTTATGTCCCTTTACGATCTGAGTTCAAATGCCGCCGAGGTTGACTTTGCCTTTCATCCTTACGGGATCGATAAAATAAAGTACCAGTAATGCACTGGGTAATTGCTGGCCTTGTGCCTAAAGTAGAAACAATTATGTTGACATTTCCATGCTAGCATGGCAAGATTTTACAGTTGGCTGCCCCTCTTGACACCAACCCTTTTAGTTGCTTTTTACAGCACACAGGGATGTGGTGTACCTATTTTAAAACCTGGGATGTATACAGCAAGATGGCGGTTGATTGGCAGAATCGTTAGAGCATTAGACACAGTACTTTGTAGCATTTTGTTCGGCCCATTATGTTCTGAGTTCAAATCCTGCCAAGGTCAACTCTGCTTTTCATTCTTCTGAGGTCGATAAAATGAAATACCAATTAAGTACTGGGGTCAATTCTCTCTCTCTCCTTTTCTGGAGGAAATTGGCTGTTTTTAGATCTGGGGAAAGATGGGTTCTGCCAGGTTTAAAATGCCCAAAACATACTGTATATCTCTACAGCGCACCTACAACTCCATCAGGAATTACAGGTCCATACATCTATGAGGGGGTGCTGAAAAGTTCCTGGCTTTGGGTTAAAGAAAATACAGGAGGATCAGTTAATTATGATTTTATTCTACATATCCTTCATTCTCAGTCGAAGAGAGGTAGTCACGGTTCTAGGACAGCATTCCTCACCATATGAGATGTCATCTGGTGTACCACAGGGATCTGTTCTTGGGCCCCTTTTTGTTTGTGGCATAGATTAATGACATCGATGCCAACTTAAAGAATGCCACAGTACCGAAATATGCAGATGACATCAAGCTGTACCTTGAGATAAAAAGGACAGATCCTGAACACTATAGATCTTGCCTGCAATCTGACCTGGACACAATGCAACAATGAATCACAGACTGGCAACTCAAGCTAGCTGTGGACAAGTGCACCATCATGCATTTTTAGGAGTAAAAACCCAGTGTCCACATACTCCCTCCACAACACTAATATCAAGAATTCTTTTTGTGAACATGACCTGGACATTACGGTCAGCAGCGATTTGCGTTGGACGAAGCACGTCTCTAAAATTGTCAAGAAGGCCGAGGGTGTCTTTGTCAGCCGCTCTCCAGCTATCTATTTAAAGCTGTACATAGCTATGGTGCGGCCACACTTAGAATTTGCATCACCAGTCTGGAACCCCTATCTTGCTCAGAACATTGACCGCCTGGAAACTGTTCAGAGACGTGCAACCAAGCGCATACCCTCCATCAGGCATCTACCATACTATGAACGCCTTGCTTCCCTGGGCATGGATACATTGAAGCTCCGACGTCTGGCAACTGACTTGGTAAACACCCACAAAATTATTAACCATCTTGCCAGCAACAACCCTGAATACCTTTTTGATTTCCATGTGTCTAACACACGTGGGCATACCAACAAAGTCAGAAAAACGCACAGCTCCCATGACTTTCGGAAACATTTTTTCACGCTCAAAGTTGCTGAAGCATGGAACAAACTACCTGCATCAGTCGTTAGCTCTCGAGACACTGCATCCTTTAAAACCTCCATGCTTCCTGAGATTCACCAACACTACACCTAATATTACCCCTCCATACACACACACACATGTATATCATGACTCATACACTATTCACTTCCCTGACATTTGTATATTATTCTATATACTATACATGCACCTTTAATGAGTTGTAATGCACCTGAGCACTCTACACAATAATTTCATTATTATTATTATTATTATATTCCCCTCTCAAATTCACACACTTATTGCAGCTTTCCTTCAGCTTTTAAAAAAAAAACTTGGAAGGTTGGGCTTCCAACTATCCTCTCACAACACCTTTAAAGCCAAGAACCTTTCAGCACTCGTACAATATTGTCATAAGCTTTGTTATGGCAGTTGACACTTCTTATTTGTATGGTCTTCGTTTCCTAATAGAAAAAGAATGCTGTTTATACTCCACACAATCAATTCACATTTACATATAGCTTCATAGTCACTCTTACACTTACACACACATTTAAGGAAATTGCCATCTCTTTCAGGGTTGTGTGGTGGTAGTGCTTGTGGAAAAACCACTGTTGCTAATAAGATCATTGAAGCATTGAAAGTTCCATGGGTCAGTGTCCTTAGCATGGATTCATTCTATAAGGTATACTTTTTGAATATTTGTCTTAGAAAATATATCACCTGCCTGATATGAGTCATTCTTTGAAATAAATTTTAAATTGTACCAGATGACATTTCATATTTAAATTTATAGCTTGTTATTCAGTCAGAGCTGACTTAAGTAGAAGCAATGGTTATTTAAATGTCATATTTGTCAAAGATCTTCTGTGACCTTTTCAATGAATATTTTTGCTCCTCTGTGTCTCCTTTTCGTTTTGATTTCATTTTATTTTTCTCCATTTGTAATGCAAGATAGAGTTGATAAAACCAAGTCAAAACAAAGCAGAGACATAGAAGAACAAGACCAGTCATTGAAAAGGTCACAGAATGTGTGACGAAAGAGTTTTGACAATCAAATGACCATCCAGTTACTAGACTAACTAAGGAATGGATTAGTTACCTAACTAATAACGATTTCTAATTTAGGCACAAGGTCAGCAATTTCTGGGGAGGGGGAAAGTCGATTGTTTTGACCCCAGTATTTTACTGGTACTTTTATTTTACTCACTCCAGAAGTATGAAAAGCAAAGTTGACCTCACTGAGATTTGAACTCAGAATGTAAAGAACCAAAACTCATTACTATGAAGCATTTTATCCAATGCTCTAACAATTCTCAGGAAAGAATTGCTAGACAGATTTTACAGGCAAAACCAACCAGTAGGAGACCCAGGTGTAAATCCCGAGCAAGATGGTTGGATAACATCCATGACTTTGGCTGGTCTCGCTTGGTAATCCAGCCGGATCAGTTGGAGATGGTTGCTTCTGATAGGACCTGCCCTCACAACCCTCTCAGGAATAAGTGGGTGAAGGAGCTCTAACAATTTTGCCAATCCATCACCCTTTACTAATAATTGTTTCTACTATTGGCACAAGGCCAGCAATTATCACAGTGCATTACTGGTACTTTATTTTATCGACCCCGTAAGGATGGAAGGCAAAGTTAACCTTGGCGGGATTTGAACTCAGACCATAAAGGGGCGTAACTCTATGCTGGAAGACATGGCGTCCGACCCTCTACCGATACTGCCAATTCACCGCCCTGACCCTTTACTAATAATAAAATTGGTAACTGTGTTTTTATTAGCAACATGACCCTCCCAGCACCATAATTTCACATCAAGAATCATGTACGACAAATATAAAAATGAAGTATCTATTTATTGAATATCTTTAAAGGTTTTGAACGAAGAAGAAATTGCACAGGCTGCCAAAAATGATTATAATTTTGATCATCCTGATGCTTTCGACTTTGACTTATTACATCAAACACTGAAGAGGTTAAAGAAAGGCAAGATAGTTGAGGTTCCTGTTTACAACTTCACCACTCATGCCCGAGAAAAGCAAACAGTAAGTTTGACAGTATCTTAACTTTTAATGTCCTCTATCACATCAAACTGCATTAGCAAGACATTCTTAAAAAATACAAAACAGCACTCTGACTGAATCACATTAAAATTCAAATCTTTATGTTACCTAGTCTAATGCTGTAAGTTTTCATGACAGTTTCCACTAGTAAAGGTACTATAAACATTTAAATTTCCAAAGCTGTTTTCAGTAATTTTCACAACGATCTGTCTACTAGTAAAGGTACTTTACTAGTGGTTGAATGGGTTTTCACAGACCATGTCAGTACTGAAGTGTAATTACCTCCCTGATGGACTCGGATCCTGCATCTTGCTTGCCTAGTGCTCAATTGGGTTTACATTTTTACACTCTACCAAGAGCTGAGACAGACCGGGGCCCACATTTCACATACGTTTCCACATTCTACTAGGTGCATATTATAGTGGCACTTGCACTAGGGAGTTCTCCCAACTCAGTTTTGATATATCTTTCCACACTGTAAACGTGGTTGGTGTTAAGGAGGGCATCCAGCTGTAAAAATCCCAACCAAAATACAGATTCATCTGAGCAAGGTATGGCGTTGACAGCTGGCCAGACTTATGTGCTAACGTGGGCGACTCGTCTAACCCATGCAAGCATGGAAAAATAAACGTTAAATGTGATGATGAATTCTAATAATAGTTCTTTTTTCCTTTTTGTTATTTTCTCTCTCTCTCTTTATAGAAAACTCTGTATGGAGCTAATGTTGTGGTATTTGAAGGAATCATGGCGTTTGTAAATAAGAAAATCCGGGATGTAAGTTTTTTGTAACAATTTCTATTTCTCTAAAGGCATACATGTAGGTAATGAACTGGCAGTGTTGTTAAAATGAATAGAATGCTTTGTAGTATTTGTTCCTGCTCTCTGCATTTTGAGTTCAAATCTTACCAAAGTCAACCTTGTTTTTCATCATTTTGTAGTCAATAAAATAAAATAGCAGTCTAGGATGGTGGATTGACTGAATTGTTAGAGCATCAGGTGAGATGTCTTGCAGTATTTGTTCTGGTTCTTTGAATTCTGAGTTCAAATGCCACTGTGGTCAATTTGAATGGTTAACTTAATCTATTACCTTGTTTATGATCACTGTCTGGTCCTCAGTTGCCTCTAGCAGAGGTCACCATGTACACATTCATAGCAGATCTCTGGTTTGGGGGACACTTTCCTCCCAACAATCTCATAGGCCTTGTAAAAAGATCACAGGTACTGCCCTGACTAAACATCATCATTGTTTAATGCCTGTTTTCCCTACAAGCAAGGGTTGGATATGTTGCCGTGGACCAGTCAATACTCAAGCTGGGCCACTGACCTCGATACCTGCAGGAGACCTGTATCGTGTATACATACAAGCTGGAGCTTGACATATATTTCTGCATTCTTCTGCGTTTGTCTTGAGCTCGGAGGTTCATCAGGACGGTGCTTATCCTGGTTTCATGGCGTGAAGTGACTGAGAGTACAAGGCTCCTCCCATCGTGGGGTTAAACCCGCAGCTATTGCTGGTACTATTTTCAGCTGAGTATACTGGAAATGAAATGTTTTGCTTAAGAACACAACACACAACCCAGTCCATGACATTATGATCTTAAGTTCGACGCCCTTACCACTAGGCCACGTTCCACCATGTTTTTCTGAGTACATTTCTAAAAAAAAAAATAAAAAAAAGTTTAGAGGATGATTTTATTTCAATTTTTAATTTTTACAGTTGCTGGACATGAAAATATTTGTCGACACCGATTCTGACGAATGCCTGGCAAGGCGTCTGAGAAGAGATATTGCTGAACGCGGGCGAGATCTTCATGGCATTTTAAAGATGTACAACAAATTTGTGAAGCCTTCCTTTGATTATTACATAGCCCCAACCATGAATTATGCAGATATTATCGTACCACATGGTGAGTTTGGTGTATGTTCAGTGGATAATTCATTCTCAGATTGCTTTCTTCTTCTTGTCAATGTTTCTCTCTAACCACCATCATCATCATCACCATAATGATGTTGATCATCTCTACATCCACTTTTATATGAACTATAAATTAACCCTTTAGTTACTAACCCGGCCCAAACCGGCTCTGGTTTTATGAAATAAAGTGACCCATTTTAAAAGGTTTCCAATTTAAATTAAAATCTTCCAACATAATTTTATGTAGGAACCTTAAATTAAGTTACTATCTTAGTAATGAAATAATTAATGATATATATAGAAATATATCAATTAGGCCATTTAAGTATAATTTATTCGTAATGTGAGTAATGTTTTTTAATGAATACCTTAAATTGTATTTGTTTCTATATGTATATATGTATTAAAGCCTGGTTAGTTTCTTAGTTGATATATATCTATATATCATTCAAAATTATTTTATATTATGGATGCTCTAAACAAAAGTTTTATTGAGCTTTTTCTGAGAAACATTATCTATACATATTTCATATGTATTGATTAAACCTACAATTAAATTATATATATATATATATATATAAATATAAGGACAAAGTGGAGGTGATACATATGAGATTTATTGCTCAACCCGGTTACAAATGTTTCTCAGGCAGTCGGCTCTTGATATGGGAGGCATACCAAACTCCAAGTCCACCTGAGCCTCAGACCAGTGTTAACACAACAAAAATCACATCAAATCTGTGGATGAACCAACCAGACACAAACAAGCATATAGAATAACCAATCACGGGCCTATATATATATATATATATAAAACACATACACACAATGTAATATTTCTGTTTTAACAGAGGAGGATTATTATGATGTGTATTTTTCAACCATCTTTCAGGTGGTCAGAACAGTGTGGCTATTAACTTGATTGTTCTACATGTGCATAAACAATTGCAGAAGGTAAGTTGTAAGTTGGTATTTTAAATATTTATTTGGTAAATACAGTGACATTTATAGATGTGGTGGAGGCGGTAGTGCAGGTAATAGTGGTAGTGATGGTGGTGGTGGTGATAGTGGTAGTGATGGTGGTGGTGGTGATTGTGGTAGTGGTTGCAGTAGTAATGGTGTTGGTGGTGGTACCACATCATGAGGCAACAAAGTGGCAGTGTCGTTAAAACATCAGATAGAATTCTTTGTGGTATCTCTTCCAGTTCTCTGTGCTCTGGGTTCAAATCCTGCTGAGATCAATTTTGCTTTTCATCATTTTGAGGTCGATAAAAAAAAGTACCAGTCACATACTGGGTTCCGTTTCCTTGATGTGGAATTTATTTCAATTGATTTTTTGTAATGTTCAGCTTCCTGGACTAAAATATAATAAGTTGTTGATATAAGGAATAAGGCAGTGAAGTAGCAGAGTTGTTAGAACGTCTGATAGAATACTTTGTGGTACTAGTACTGGGGTTGATTCTTCCTCTATATCTCTTTCTCACTTCCTTTCTCTATCCTTCTCTGGAAGTAATCTGCTGTATTCAGACCGGGAGAGGATATGGGCTCTGCCAGGCTTAAAATGCCCAAGAAATGCCATATGTCAATACCACACCCCCATGACTCCCTCAGGAGTCACAGGACCATACCATACGAATATAAAGAACACATTGAAGTTAGGGGAGCTGGGAGAGAAAAAGCAAGGGAGTGAGAGACAGAGCAAAAATATAAAGATTTAAACCATAACCCTTGGTTATTTGTCTGAACTTGCCTTTTTTTGTTAACAGCTGAGACATTACCATGACTAAACATGTATGTAGGAACCCTTAACTCTTGATGGAATCATAGGATCACTGTACTGACATATGGCACGTCTTGGGTACTTTAAACAGGACAGCCCATCCCTCTCCATGTCTGAACACAGTAGATTTCCTCCAGAGAAAGGGAGTGATGGAGAGGAAATGAGAAAGATATAGAGGAAGAATTAATCCTAGTACTGGACATGTATTTTATTATTGACCTTGAAAGGAGAAGACAAAATACAACAAACATGCAAGATCAACAATTTGTTTATCAAGTGAGGTCAGATCATCGGACCAAGGAAACAACATTTCCATTGGTCTTTCCAATTGCTGATACTATCTACTGGTCGCAACTCCTGACAGAAGGAGCAATGTGAAATAAAGTGTCTTGCTGAAAGACTCAATGCATCACCTGGTTAAGGAATCAAACTCAGAGCCTCATGATTGTGAATCCAACTCTAAATACTTAGCCATGAATCTTCACAACAACAATCAAACAATAATAGATGAACATTACACTGTAAAGTGGTCATGTAGGTATCACGACAAAAAGCACCCAGCCCATACTGTAAAGTGGTTGTGTGTGTAGGTGTCACAACAAAAAGCACCTAGTACTCACTGTAAATGTGGTTGGCATTAGGAAGGACATCCAGCCGTAGAAAACAAGCCAGAAACAGTTCTGTATGAGCAAGACACAGTCACCTGGCCCGACATGCCTCAAATGGGTCAACCCATGCTAGTGTGGAAAATAGACGTTAAACGATGATGATGATTAATCGTTGTAATAATCCTGTTCTCCCTTTATCTTCTTTACAGCATGGTTTTAAACTGAGGTCAAAGCTAGCAACTTCAGCTATGGCAGGTCAACCAATGCCGAACAATCTTCATGTTCTTGAAATGTCTCCCCAAGTACAAGGTCTTCATACATTTATTAGGTAAGATGGTTTTTTTTCTTCTTCTTTTTCACCCACTTATTCCTAGGAGGGTCATGGGAGTAGAGTCCTCAAACATACTTTTGAGCCAGTCATGCCAGAAGCAACTGTCTCCAACTGATCTGGCTGGATCCTCAAGTGAGACCAGCGAAGCTCATGGATGTTTCCAACCATCTTGCTCAGAGTCTACCCCTAGGTCTCCTGCCGCTTAGTTTTGCCTGTAAAATCTGTCCAGCTAATCTTTCCTGAGACATTCAAACCACATCCCAATAGTATTGGAGCTGTGATCTCTCAATCTGGAGAAATAGCAGTTCAACCTGGAGTGACTCTCCTATCTCCGAGCTACAAACTCTATCGAGTAACGTTACTCAAAAAAAAAAGGCACTGTACTACCTGGCAAAAATAATACAATCCCATGTTATCATAGAGAATTGTATTTCCAGTGAAAGTAATGATTACTAAATACCCCTCTCTAGCTTACTTTGGAATCATGAGTTGCGATTTGTTGCAGATATTTCATTATCCCTTTTTGATCCCAAACCACCTTGGATTTCTGATACAAAACTGCTCATTTAAAAAATATTTATATGTATATTAAATCATCATCATCATCAATGTAATGTTCACTTTCCCTGCTAGTTAGGATTGGACGGATCTACATAGACCAAGTCAGTACTGAAGCGGTGCCAGGGATCAGTGTCTCACTTTAATGTATGGTCGACGCTCCACTTAGTACACAGGAGAGGTTGTCATGTTTTTGACCCAAATGAAGGTCCTCTCAACCCTTTTGTTTGGCATGGTTTCTATGGCTGGAGGCCCTTCCTGTCACTAACCACTTTACAGCATGTACTGGGTGCGTTTATCGTGTAAATCACCAAAACTAATCTGGCCGAGTTTACTCTCGCAAATAAGGAGCATTGGATTTGGTGTACTTCATATTTGTTTCAGTTGCTGAATACAATCAGGGATCGCTGCTACTCCTGAAGGGCAATAGTTCTCTTCTAACTCGAGCGGGAGTGTCTTTCCATTGTCAATTTGCATTGATCATCTGCAAAGCCGCATTGTTCTCAGAACCACTACACCAGTCTTTTGATGCGTGCAGCTGGAACTACTGCCACCCATTGATTTGGCAGGATTTATTTATTTTAGATGGTCGTTGACTCTTATGAGTTCTTCCGCCCTTTGTTAGGTTGTGTTTTTTGTCTTAGGAAGACTGTAATGCTCTTGACACAGCTGAAGGGTCCTCCTGACCCTTTATCTGGCAAGCTTTCTACAGCTGGATGCCCTTCATAATTTTATTTAAGAAAGTTTTGTAGAAGTAATGTTCTGAACATCAGCTTATGAAAAACTTGCCATATATACTTGAATATAAGCTAAACCCATATTTTGTCTGAGAAGTAGGCAAAAATCCAAGCCTCATTTATAAGCTGAAGCAGGTAATCAACACATTGTGGTTTTAAAACTCTTATGAGTGGAGAATATATATATGAAGTTTTAATATATATTGAATAAACAAGAGAGATGAACACTAATATAAACATACATGTGTTCGAATCGTAAGGACCAAGTTTGCTAGGGTGAAAAATATATATATATATATAAAAGCTAAAAAGTGAGCCTTGTTACTCTGGAGTTTTGCCTGTTTAACACAGGATCAGCAGACAATTGTTGGGAGTCATGGTGGTGGCCTTGAAGCAAGTGGATATTGTCTGACATAGATTTGATGACCCATTGAGGGATACTGCTGATCATGAAAGGTTGAGAAATCAACTCTATTTTACTAAGGGGCAGTCATTAAAACGTGAGAATGTTTTGCCGTATTTGTTCAAATCCCCCCGATGTCAACTTTGCTTTTCATCTTTTTGAGGTTGATAAAAAAAAATACCAGTCTAGTACTGGGGTTGATTCTTCCTCTATATCTCTTTTTCACTTCCTTTCTCTCACATTTTGTCCTCTGGAAGGAATCTACTGTGTTCAGAGTTAAGGGTTCCTACATACATGTTTATTGTAATGGGGATGTTTCAGCTGCTGATGCTGTATTGTTTAGTTGCCCCCCAAAATGCCATATTCCACTACAGTGACCCTACGACTCGGAATCATAC
The DNA here is from genome assembly GCA_964016885.1 of Eledone cirrhosa. Taxonomy (NCBI): domain Eukaryota; kingdom Metazoa; phylum Mollusca; class Cephalopoda; order Octopoda; family Eledonidae; genus Eledone; species Eledone cirrhosa. The sequence continues at coordinate 65,089,902 of OZ024743.1, forward strand.
CATACCACAAGCTAGCTGTGTAATATGTTAGTTATATTGGTCTAAGGTCTTATACTCTACCTCTTCTTCATCCTACCAGAAACAACTACACACTCAGGAGTGAGTTCATATTCTATTCCAAACGGTTACTACGAATGCTTTTTGAACTAGCCTTATCCATGTTGCCTTTCAGGGTAAGTCTTGTTTGCTGCCATAACTCAGTGTGTGTGTGTGTGTTGTCTGATTGCTCTGTTGATGGATATGTGTGTACATATATAAAATGCCTGACTGAATACACATATGCTTTTTCTTGAAACATTATTCCTGTTCCTTCCTCTTCTCACTCTCTATATTTCATCTTTTATTTCTCATTCTATTTTCTGAAGAAGGACTAGTATCTGAAACATAAATAACTGTCAATACTGCACGCCAATGACTCAGGAGTTATGGGACCATACATATATGCATATTGTTGATCAATATTTGCTGCTGATGTATATAGAATATATATTTCTTTCAGAGTGTAACAGTTGAAACTCCCCAGAGCATTCTTTATGAAGGCAAAAGACTCGACACAAAAAAGGTATGTCTAGCAAATATTAATTTCAGTTATTTAATAAATAAACTCTAATGGCTGAATGGAATGAATATATATAATGTGTATATATATATAATGTGTTTATATGTTTTAGTATAATACCTTTAGGATAATTGGCAGAAATGTTACGACATTGAATAGAATGCTTTGTGGTATTTGTTCTGGTTCTCTGCACTCTCCGAGTTCAAACCCTACCAAGGTTCATTTTGCTCTTTCATCCTTTCAAGGTCGGTAAAGAAAGTACCAGCCCAGTGCCTGTGCAGTCCTCTTTCTTTTTAGCTGTCATATCAAGGTCAACTTTGCCTTTCATCTTTTTCAGGTTGATACAAAAATGTACCAGTTCAGTACTGCTGATCGATTCTTCCTCTATATCTCTTTCTCACTTTCCCTCTCTCTCTCCTTCTCTGAAAGAGATTGGCTGTGTTCAGTAGTAGAGAGGGTATGGGCTCTGCTAGGTTTAAATATTGCCAAAGACGTGCTGTATATTACTACAGTGCCTTTACAACTCCACCAGGAGCTACTGGGTCCATCCATATTTAACAATTCAGCAGCAAATGTAAAAGGGTTTAGTGCAAACTTCAGTTCATTGATGAGCCTATTGCTTTTAATCTTACTAGAGTATGTATGGCTTAGTGGTTAGAGCTTTATTCACATTTCTCCAGTTCCCTCAGATGGATGAAATAAGTTGTGATGTCACTGATGCCAAACTGTATTGGCCTTTGCCTTTCCCTTGGACACCATCAGTGGTCTGGAGAGGGGAGACTGCTGGTCTTCACAAAAAGCACCTTGTCAGGGCTTGTGTTTTAGAAGGGAACTTTCTTGGTGGAAAACCCAAGGGAACCTACAAGAATGACTGAGCAAACCAACTTCCGAGGTATGTGGATCTGCTATGCAAAGTGCAGTACTAAATACAATGAAACACAGTGGATTTTTAAACCAAATTTTGCAACTGTTATTCTGGGAAGCAGATATTTGGAGCATTCCTTGGTCGAGCTCTATTGAACCAATGTTTATTGTGGATAGTTCTGTATGTATCTTCTTTCTGAAAAATGATCTGGTCCTTGTGATATCTGTAAAGGCAGCAGCATGTGGTTCACATATTTGGGTAAGCTGTGATATTCACCAGAGGGCAGAAAGGACTCTCACAAAGTCTTCAGGAGTTATAAGTTATGTTGCCTTTCTTAACTTGAAATATATATATATATAGATAGATATTTACTCTACTGATTCATTATTGAGCACTCTCTTCTTTATTTGTGCTAGAGCTCTATAAAGTTCTAATATGACTATGAGGTGTATTATAACGAGGCACTAACATGGAACTGCTATTGGGGAAAGAATTAAATACTCGCTGATAACAACTGACCACCATTCTAAAATCAAAATAGAAAGAGAAATATGAGATGGTACCACTCACCTTGTAAAAAGAACAATCCGTTTTTGAATGACACACACTTTCTATCAATGTGGAAGTGAGTTGTAATTGCATGCAGAACATGTCATCAGGGCTGACAATAAATAATGTCCAAAGTAACCAACATGCAACTATTGAAATATGGAGCTATACCATCTGAAAGGTAAATGCCTGAAAAAAACCCCATTGTATATCATGCTGACATCTTGGCAAATAACACATCATACAGCTACTTAGGACTCACAGAGCACCCTTTTTAAAGTTGTATGCACAAGCACAGCAGCTAATTTCATCATTGACACATGAAGAACCCCACCGCACACTCCAAATATGTTTGGAGATTGAGAGACGAATGAACAACCACATCCACTACATAGGCAATCATGGACTAAGCACCGGCTTTTAACGAATTGGTCAAAGCACTGATCTTCTGCCTTAAAATCAGATTTTACATCATTCACTACTACCCTACTACAATTCTAAACAAAAACATGGAATTAATGTCAATCTGCTTCTACATGTCTCAAAGTCTTTCATCATGAACTTCAAGCGAGGCCCTCATGAAGAATGGTTCTTCTTTTTTGTGAACGACCACTAGACCAGCTGAAGTGATTGAATGTAATTTACATCGTTGTTTTTAGCTGTCATTTCTTTTCAAACTGTAAATACAGAGAGTTGGCAATAATGTTAATTGCATGATACCTTTAGATACGTTTTCGCAAACATGGCACACACACAATAGACTCTTGTGTTTCTAATGTGTATTGAGTACTTCTATGTTTTTATACAGTATCACAAAACAATTGAAATGGATGACTAAATATATATGTTTTCCTCTTTACTTTTGTATATGTTTTTCCTTTTCTTAGTGCTGTTATCTTTCTGTTTCATCTTCCATCTCTTATTTTATATTCTGAGGAAGGGCTAATATCCAAAATGCTAATATATATATATATATATAACTTGTCTAAGACTAAAGTTCTAGTTTGTAGAAAGGAAAATAGGGCACAGGTGCCCTCAGGAAAATGGCCACGCTCAGTGTGTAGGAAAGGAGTAGGTACAAATTCCATTTTATGTGCCAAATGCAAAGTATGGGTACATAAAAGATGTAGTGGGATCACAGGTAAACTACCTAAGAACGTAGACTTTATATGTGGCCAATGCTCAGGTGCAATAAGTAGCAAGTGTCCAAAGGATACTAGCTCCTTCCATTGCCCAGATGGTTCTATAGAAATAGTAGACACTTTCCGTTACCTGGGTGATGAAATCAGCAGTGGTGGAGGGTGTTCTGAAAGTACAGTAGCCAGAGTCAGAACAGGATGGAAAAAGTTCAGAGAGCTTATACCGCTGTTGGCCACAAAAGGTTTCTCTCTAAAAATGAAAGGCAGATTGTATGATGCCTGTATACGAACAGCAATGCTACATGGCAGTGAGACATGGGCATTACGTGCAGAGGACCTGCGTAGACTGGAAAGGAACGAAGCATGCATACTCCGTTGGATGTGTAATAGTAATATACGTGAACGGCAAAGCAAAATGAACTAAGTGAGAAATTAGGAATAAGAGGGATCAGTTGCTGTTTGCTTGAGAGAAGACTACGTTGGTATGGTCACGTGATGCGCATGAAAGACGACAGCTGCATAAAAAAGTGCAGGGCGATCAAAATTGATGGTAGTTACGGAGTAGGTAGACCCAGAAAAACCTGGGATGATCTGATAAATTCCGACCTCACACACATCTCTCTAAGACAATGTCTCTGGACTGAGACCTTTGGCGCTACGCAGTAATACAGAAGACCCGCCTTGCCTATGTACAAAGCGAAACCTATAGTCAGTAGGCACCTCTTAACCAAATATACACCCCAATCTACTACCCCTACCCTATCCTCCCACCAACAGCACGAGAAAATGAGATTGAGTTTGTGTAGGTGTCACAACAAAAAACACACACATTCCACGCTGTAATGTGGCCGTGTAGGTAACATGGTAAAAAGTTCCCAGTTCCACACTGTAAATGTGGTTGGTGTTAGGAAGGACATCCAGCCGTAGAAAACCTCCCAGTTAGTTCTATATGAGCGAGACACGGTCACCCGACCAGCCTTGCCTCAAGTGGGACAACTCCCATCTAACCCATGCTAGCGTCGATAACGGACGTTAAACGAAGATCATCATGATATACATACTATAAGGATAAGGAACAAAGATTCAGTGTTGCATCATAACATATTACATATGTTTTTCTATCGATCAGTTCGATACAATATATATGTATATATATTTACAACTATATATATATAAACGGAAAAAATGAAACGAAATTTAATTTCTCACTCTTAGTACGGCTGTTACTTAAATATAAGTATGTATACGTACATACATATTTGTTGCTAGACACTGTACGGCTTAATTCGGGATGTTTGTTTACAAACACCGAGCATTATAATAAATGTTCGGTAAACAGGAATAACAACACAATCGGTACAGTATATGGAAGAGATATATTAGGTTAACGCTTGATATAGCAGGAAGGTCCATTTTCCATGCTATAATATAATTATTCAGGTCAATTACTACAATGGTGCCATACCAAGTATGTATGTTTTGTCATCAATGATCAACGAAACGTACTTACCTGGTATGAGACCGTTGTAGTAGCTGACCTGAGTTGCTCTGCACCTTGGATTTTTACTAACCTGTTACTACAATACTATTATATATATATAATATTGTTTCTACTTATATATATATGTTCATCACACATGTCCTTCTCAAGTATGTTCCAGCCATCAATGTCTTGTGGTGTCTATTTCTAGATATGTGGTGTTTCTATTTTGCGTGCTGGTGAGACTATGGAATCTGCTCTTGGAGAAGTCTGCAAAGATGTTGTGATTGGAAAGATTTTAATACAGACCAACTTTGACACAGGAGAACCAGAAGTATGTATTACTGGAACTGTTCTTCTTTATAGTCAACATTATTGGCAGTATCGGTAGAGGGTCGGACGCCATGCTTTCCAGCATAGTTACGTCCCTTTACGATCTGAGTTCAAATCCTGCCGAGGTTGACTTTGCCTTTCATCCTTACGGGGTCGATAAAATAAAGTACCAGTAATGCACTGGGTAATTGCTGGCCTTGTGCCTAAAGTAGAAACAATTATTTAGTTTATTAATTTGTTTCAAGTATTTCAAAATAATTGTTATTTTGTTCCCTTCAATTCTTTGCATGATTTAAACTATTCACATTTTTGATATGTGTGTATTTGTGTTTCTCCTCTCTTTTATATATATATATATATATATAAAAATTATCAAAGACCCCCTTTGGTCACAAATGACCATGTGATTTGCACCTAGAAAGGCACAAGTCTACAAGTCTGGGCAAGGTTATTTGGGGAAGACCAGCAGTCGCCCATGCGTACCAGCCTCCTCTCTCCACACCACCGATGATGTCCCAGGGAAAGGCATCAGTGACTTTGCAACTCATTTCTACAGCTGAGTAAATTGGTGCAACGTGAAATAAAGTGTCTTGCTCAATGCATCCCTGGTCCAAGAATCGAACTCACACCCTTTCTATTGCAAGCTCTAACCATTAAGCCATGTGCCTTAACATATGTATTATATATATATAGTAGGCATCTCTAACAAAATACACCCCGTCCCGCCACCACCCCCACCCCATCCACACCACCCCGTTCTATGTAAAGTTATGTTGGTGCCGCGCCATCCAGGCCGAAACAAATGAGATCGTGTAGGTGTCACGACAAAAAAACACACAGTCCACGCTGTAATGTGGCCGTGTAGGCAACACGGTAAAAACCTCCCAGACCCACACTGTAAATGTGGTTGGTGTTAGGAAGGGCATCCAACTGTAGAAAACCTGCCAGACAGTCCTATGCGAGCAAGACAATCACTCTTGCCTCAAGTGGGACTACCCCCGTCCAAACCCATGCAAGCGTGGAACACGGACGTTAAACATTGATGATGATGATGATGATATATAATGGCTTAATATGGAGGCACATGGCTTAGTGGTTAGAGCATTGGCCTTGCAATCGAAAGGTTGTGAGTTCAATTCTCAGACTGGGTGATGTGTTGTTTCTTTGAGCAAGACACTTTATTTCACATTGCTCTAGTTTACTCAACTGTAGAAATGAGATGATAGGGACTGCAAAGTGGTCGTGGAGGTGCCATGGCAAAAAAGCACCCAGCCCACACTATAAAGTGGATGTGTAGGCGCCACGGTAAAAAGCACCCAGCACTCACTGTAAATGAGGTTGGTGTTAGGAAGGGCATCCAGCTGTAGAAATCAAGCCAGAATCAGTTCCTGTCCCACCCTTGCAAGCAGGGAAAAGCGAACGTAAAATGATGATGATAAATATATAAAAATTACCAGGATTAAATTACATTAAATTATTTATCTATATATGTATATATATTCTTTAATATGGCTAAGTGGTGAGTCTTGTTTCTCTGGAATTTCATGTGGGTATTCACAGAGTTCTTGTCTGATGACCCTGTGATAAACAGGCGAAACTCCAGAGTAACAAGACTCACCACTGAGCCATAATAACAAATATTTAAACTCTATTTTGGTATTGAGTACTCATCCTCACATCTGTCAATATCACACACCTGTGTTTGTGTATGTGTAAATACATATATTGTGTGTGTGTATGTGTATATATTTATATGTATGTCTGTGTGTATATAGGAGGACAAATAAGGAAATTTCAGACTTTCTCAGCGTTAGCAGGAGAATGGTGGAAAAGGTCAGAAAGGAATTGGAAGATTCAGGATTCGACTACGAAGCAACATCAGAGAGCAAAACACATGATCGACGATCTGACGCCTTCAGAACGCCCGAGTTCGTCACTGAAATTCAGGATATCATCAACAATGAACCTAGCAAGTCGATGCGTGCCATTGCAAGGGAGAAAGGCGTGGATGAAAAGCTCATTAGGCTGGTGGTACATGAAGACATTCGCTACGTTTCATACAAGATGAGGACAGGACAATTTCTGTCAAAGGCGATGCAAGAAAAGGGACTGAAGCACGCAAAGAAGCTGATCAACAAGTTGAAACACCCACCGGAGCCAGACATGCTGTGGTTTTTCTCTGACGAGAAAAACTTCTGCCAAGACCAGAAGATCAACTCCCAGAACAACAGGTGGCTCGCTGTCTCATCCAAAGACATGCCCAGAGTTATGCAGACAAAGTTTCAAGCCACAACATTGGTCTTAGGTGTCGTCAGCAGTCAAGATGACGTCATGCCGCCGCACTTCTTCCCTGAGGGCCTCAAGTTGAATACCGATGGCTACATCCGCGTTCTGAGCGAGGTAGTAAAGCCCTGCCATACCAGCCGAAAGACCCAAGCCTGGCTGTCAGAGAACTTCGTCGACCACACTTAATCTGATATCTAGCCTCCCAGCTCACCTGACTGCAACCCCCTCGACTTCTTTGTGTGGGGCGCAGTGGAACAAGACACCAACAGATCTAGCTGCAATGCGAAAGATGATCTGAAGGCCAGGATCACAAGTGCCTTTAGGGGCCTAAGTCGGGGGACAGTGACGAAGACCTGTAGCCGGTTCCGAGGCCGTCATCAAAGCCAATGGCGGGTTTATCAAGTGAGATCGAAAGAACAAGTCATGAAGACAAACTGACCCAAGTTTGATAAATATATCTTAAAAAATAAAACTACTGTGTTAATTTTTCCTAGACAGTAATCGTCTGCACACTGTATATATATATATACACACACACTGTAAAGTGTGTATATGTGGTTGATCATAGGATGGGCATCCAGCCATAGAAATCTTGCCAAACAAAAGGGTTGGGAGGACCCTCAGTTGTGTCAAAGATATGATAACCTCTCCTGTGCATTCTGTGGAGCCTCGAGATCCGATTCCTGACCTGCCTGGGCGATCAGTAGCCACCCTTTCAGTACTGACTTGGTCTATGTAGACCCATCCAACCCTTGCTTGCAGGGAAAGTTTTTTGCGGCTGGATGTTATTAGATGTTGTTGTTATCTACCTGTCGTTGTTTATTTCATGTATTTTAGTAAATAATTATTTATTATATTGTTCAGCTCCATTACCAACGTCTACCTCGAGACATTCAAACTTGCCATGTCATGTTAATGGACGCTACTGTTGCTACTGGTGCTGCTGCTATGATGGCCATCCGAGTCTTACTGGATCATGATGTACCTGAAGAAAACATCACCCTGCTTTCTTTGTTGATGGCTCTTTCAGGTGAGCAGCGGTCGGGATTATTCGATAAATATTCTTTTACTAGCTTCAGCCATTAGAGTGTGGCCATGCTGGTGCCATGGCCTTGATTTAGTTGATCATATCAATCACTACATATTTTATTGGTCTCAGTCATTTGACTGGCCATGCTGGGGCATCAACTTGATTTAGTTCATCATATCAACCACAGTACATATTTTATTGGTTTCAGTCATTTGACTGGCCATGCTGGGGCATCGACTTGATTTAGTTGATCCATTAGTAGTTAGATTAAGACCCTGTATGTTACAATGGTGCCCCTCTGACTTCATTAGTAGTTAGACTAAGACACTGTATGTTACAATGGTGCCCCTCTGACTTCATCAGTAGTTAGTCTAAGACACTGTATGTTACAATGGTGCCCCTCTGACTTCATCAGTAGTTAGACTAAGACCCTGTATGTTACAATGGTGCCCCTCTGACTTCATCAGTAGTTAGACTAAGACCCTGTATGTTACAATGGTGCCCCTCTGACTTCATCAGTAGTTAGACTAAGACACTGTATGTTACAATGGTGCCCCTCTGACTTCATCAGTAGTTAGACTAAGACCCTGTATGTTACAATGGTGCCCCTCTGACTTCATCAGTAGTTAGACTAAGATACTGTATGTTACAATGGTGCCCCTCTGACTTCATCAGTAGTTAGACTAAGACACTGTATGTTACAATGGTGCCTCTCTGACTTCATCAGTAGTTAGACTAAGACCCTGTATGTTACAATGGTGCCCCTCTGACTTCATCAGTAGTTAGACTAAGACACTGTATGTTACAATGGTGCCTCTCTGACTTCATCAGTAGTTAGACTAAGACCCTGTATGTTACAATGGTGCCCCTCTGACTTCATCAGTAGTTAGACTAAGACTCTGTATGTTACAATGGTGCCTCTCTGACTTCATCAGTAGTTAGACTAAGACTCTGTATGTTACAATGGTGCCCCTCTGACTTCATCAGTAGTTAGACTAAGACACTATGTTACAATGGTGCCTCTTTGACTTCATCAGTAGTTAGTCTAAGACACTGTATGTTACAATGGTGCCTCTCTGACTTCATCAGTAGTTAGACTAAGACACTGTATGTTACAATGGTGCCTCTCTGACTTCAGTAGTTAGACTATGACACTGTATGTTACAATGGTGCCTCTCTGACTTCATCAGTAGTTAGTCTAAGACACTGTATGTTACAATGGTGCCCCTCTGACTTCATCAGTAGTTAGACTAAGACACTGTATGTTACAATGGTGCCCCTCTAGCTTCATCAGTAGTTAGACTAAGACACTGTATATTACAATGGTGCCTCTCTGACTTCATCAGTAGTTAGACTAAGACCCTGTATGTTACAATGGTGCCCCTCTGACTTCATCAGTAGTTAGACTAAGACCCTGTATGTTACAATGGTGCCCCTCTGACTTCATCAGTAGTTAGACTAAGACACTGTATGTTACAATGGTGCCCCTCTGACTTCATCAGTAGTTAGACTAAGACACTGTATGTTACAATGGTGCCCCTCTGACTTCATCAGTAGTTAGACTAAGACACTGTATGTTACAATGCTGCCTCTCTGACTTCATCAGTAGTTAGACTAAGACACTGTATGTTACAATGGTGCCCCTCTGACTTCATCAGTAGTTAGACTAAGACACTGTATGTTACAATGGTGCCTCTCTGACTTCATCAGTAGTTAGACTAAGACACTGTATGTTACAATGGTGCCCCTCTGACTTCATCAGTAGTTAGACTAAGACACTGTATGTTACAATGGTGCCTCTCTGACTTCATCAGTAGTTAGACTAAGACACTGTATGTTACAATGGTGCCTCTCTGACTTCATCAGTAGTTAGACTAAGACACTGTATGTTACAATGGTGCCTCTCTGACTTCATCAGTAGTTAGACTAAGACACTGTATGTTACAATGGTGCCCCTTTGACTTCATCAGTAGTTAGACTAAGACACTGTATGTTACAATGGTGCCTCTCTAGCTTCATCAGTAGTTAGACTAAGACCCTGTATGTTACAATGGTGCCCCTCTGACTTCATCAGTAGTTAGACTAAGACACTGTATGTTACAATGGTGCCCCTCGACTTCATCAGTAGTTAGACTAAGACACTGTATGTTACAATGGTGCCTCTCTGACTTCATCAGTAGTTAGACTAAGACACTGTATGTTACAATGGTGCCTCTCTGACTTCATCAGTAGTTAGACTAAGACACTGTATGTTACAATGGTGCCTCTCTGACTTCATCAGTAGTTAGACTAAGACACTGTATGTTACAATAGTGCCTCTCTGACTTCATCAGTAGTTAGACTAAGACACTGTATGTTACAATGGTGCCTCTCTGACTTCAGTAGTTAGACTAAGACACTGTATGTTACAATGGTGCCCCTCTGACTTCATCAGTAGTTAGACTAAGACACTGTATGTTACAATGGTGCCTCTCTGACTTCAGTAGTTAGACTAAGACACTGTATGTTACAATGGTGCCTCTCTGACTTCATCAGTAGTTAGTCTAAGACACTGTATGTTACAATGGTGCCCCTCTGACTTCATCAGTAGTTAGACTAAGACACTGTATGTTACAATGGTGCCCCTCTAGCTTCATCAGTAGTTAGACTAAGACACTGTATGTTACAATGGTGCCTCTCTGACTTCATCAGTAGTTAGACTAAGACCCTGTATGTTACAATGGTGCCCCTCTGACTTCATCAGTAGTTAGACTAAGACCCTGTATGTTACAATGGTGCCCCTCTGACTTCATCAGTAGTTAGACTAAGACACTGTATGTTACAATGGTGCCCCTCTGACTTCATCAGTAGTTAGACTAAGACACTGTATGTCACAATGGTGCCCCTCTGACTTCATCAGTAGTTAGACTAAGACACTGTATGTTACAATGGTGCCTCTCTGACTTCATCAGTAGTTAGACTAAGACACTGTATGTTACAATGGTGCCTCTCTGACTTCATCAGTAGTTAGTCTAAGAGACTGTATGTTACAATGGTGCCCCTCTGACTTCAGTAGTTAGACTAAGACACTGTATGTTACAATGGTGCCTCTCTGACTTCATCAGTAGTTAGTCTAAGACACTGTATGTTACAATGGTGCCCCTCTGACTTCATCAGTAGTTAGACTAAGACACTGTATGTTACAATGGTGCCTCTCTGACTTCATCAGTAGTTAGACTAAGACACTGTATGTTACAATGGTGCCTCTCTGACTTCATCAGTAGTTAGTCTAAGAGACTGTTTGTTACAATGGTGCCCCTCTGACTTCATCAGTAGTTAGACTAAGACACTGTATGTTACAATGGTGCCTCTCTGACTTCAGTAGTTAGACTAAGACATTGTATGTTACAATGGTGCCTCTCTGACTTCATCAGTAGTTAGTCTAAGACACTGTATGTTACAATGGTGCCCCTCTGACTTCAGTAGTTAGACTAAGACACTGTATGTTACAATGGTGCCTCTCTGACTTCAGTAGTTAGACTAAGACACTGTATGTTACAATGGTGCCCCTCTGACTTCATCAGTAGTTAGACTAAGACACTGTATGTTACAATGGTGCCCCTCTGACTTCATCAGTAGTTAGACTAAGACACTGTATGTTACAATGGTGCCTCTCTGACTTCAGTAGTTAGACTAAGACACTGTATGTTACAATGGTGCCTCTCTGACTTCATCAGTAGTTAGTCTAAGACACTGTATGTTACAATGGTGCCCCTCTGACTTCATCAGTAGTTAGACTAAGACACTGTATGTTACAATGGTGCCCCTCTAGCTTCATCAGTAGTTAGACTAAGACACTGTATGTTACAATGGTGCCTCTCTGACTTCATCAGTAGTTAGACTAAGACCCTGTATGTTACAATGGTGCCCCTCTGACTTCATCAGTAGTTAGACTAAGACCCTGTATGTTACAATGGTACCCCTCTGACTTCATCAGTAGTTAGACTAAGACACTGTATGTTACAATGGTGCCCCTCTGACTTCATCAGTAGTTAGACTAAGACACTGTATGTTACAATGGTGCCCCTCTGACTTCATCAGTAGTTAGACTAAGACACTGTATGTTACAATGGTGCCTCGCTGACTTCATCAGTAGTTAGTCTAAGACACTGTATGTTACAATGGTGCCCCTCTGACTTCATCAGTAGTTAGACTAAGACACTGTATGTTACAATGGTGCCTCTCTGACTTCATCAGTAGTTAGACTAAGACACTGTATGTTACAATGGTGCCTCTCTGACTTCATCAGTAGTTAGTCTAAGACACTGTATGTTACAATGGTGCCTCTCTGACTTCATCAGTAGTTAGTCTAAGAGACTGTTTGTTACAATGGTGCCCCTCTGACTTCATCAGTAGTTAGACTAAGACACTGTATGTTACAATGGTGCCTCTCTGACTTCAGTAGTTAGACTAAGACACTGTATGTTACAATGGTGCCTCTCTGACTTCATCAGTAGTTAGACTAAGACACTGTATGTTACAATGGTGCCCCTCTGACTTCATCAGTAGTTAGACTAAGACACTGTATGTTACAATGGTGCCTCTCTGACTTCATCAGTAGTTAGACTAAGACACTGTATGTTACAATGGTGCCTCTCTGACTTCATCAGTAGTTAGACTAAGACACTGTATGTTACAATGGTGCCTCTCTGACTTCATCAGTAGTTAGACTAAGACACTGTATGTTACAATGGTGCCTCTCTGACTTCATCAGTAGTTAGACTAAGACACTGTATGTTACAATGGTGCCCCTCTGACTTCATCAGTAGTTAGACTAAGACACTGTATGTTACAATGGTGCCTCTCTAGCTTCATCAGTAGTTAGACTAAGACCCTGTATGTTACAATGGTGCCCCTCTGACTTCATCAGTAGTTAGACTAAGAGACTGTATGTTACAATGGTGCCCCTCTGACTTCATCAGTAGTTAGACTAAGACACTGTATGTTACAATGGTGCCTCTCTGACTTCATCAGTAGTTAGACTAAGACACTGTATGTTACAATGGTGCCTCTCTGACTTCATCAGTAGTTAGACTAAGACACTGTATGTTACAATGGTGCCTCTCTGACTTCATCAGTAGTTAGACTAAGACACTGTATGTTACAATAGTGCCTCTCTGACTTCATCAGTAGTTAGACTAAGACACTGTATGTTACAATGGTGCCTCTCTGACTTCATCAGTAGTTAGACTAAGACACTGTATGTTACAATGGTGCCTCTCTGACTTCATCAGTAGTTAGTCTAAGAGACTGTATGTTACAATAGTGCCCCTCTGACTTCATCAGTAGTTAGACTAAGACACTGTATGTTACAATGGTGCCTCTCTGACTTCAGTAGTTAGACTAAGACACTGTATGTTACAATGGTGCCTCTCTGACTTCAGTAGTTAGACTAAGACACTGTATGTTACAATGGTGCCTCTCTGACTTCATCAGTAGTTAGTCTAAGACACTGTATGTTACAATGGTGCCCCTCTGACTTCATCAGTAGTTAGACTAAGACACTGTATGTTACAATGGTGCCCCTCTAGCTTCATCAGTAGTTAGACTAAGACACTGTATGTTACAATGGTGCCTCTCTGACTTCATCAGTAGTTAGACTAAGACTCTGTATGTTACAATGGTGCCCCTCTGACTTCATCAGTAGTTAGTCTAAGAGACTGTATGTTACAATGGTGCCCCTCTGACTTCAGTAGTTAGACTAAGACACTGTATGTTACAATGGTGCCTCTCTGACTTCATCAGTAGTTAGTCTAAGACACTGTATGTTACAATGGTGCCCCTCTGACTTCATCAGTAGTTAGACTAAGACACTGTATGTTACAATGGTGCCTCTCTGACTTCATCAGTAGTTAGACTAAGACACTGTATGTTACAATGGTGCCTCTCTGACTTCATCAGTAGTTAGTCTAAGAGACTGTTTGTTACAATGGTGCCCCTCTGACTTCATCAGTAGTTAGACTAAGACACTGTATGTTACAATGGTGCCTCTCTGACTTCAGTAGTTAGACTAAGACATTGTATGTTACAATGGTGCCTCTCTGACTTCATCAGTAGTTAGTCTAAGACACTGTATGTTACAATGGTGCCCCTCTGACTTCATCAGTAGTTAGACTAAGACACTGTATGTTACAATGGTGCCTCTCTGACTTCAGTAGTTAGACTAAGACACTGTATGTTACAATGGTGCCTCTCTGACTTCAGTAGTTAGACTAAGACACTGTATGTTACAATGGTGCCCCTCTGACTTCATCAGTAGTTAGACTAAGACACTGTATGTTACAATGGTGCCCCTCTGACTTCATCAGTAGTTAGACTAAGACACTGTATGTTACAATGGTGCCTCTCTGACTTCAGTAGTTAGACTAAGACACTGTATGTTACAATGGTGCCTCTCTGACTTCATCAGTAGTTAGTCTAAGACACTGTATGTTACAATGGTGCCCCTCTGACTTCATCAGTAGTTAGACTAAGACACTGTATGTTACAATGGTGCCCCTCTAGCTTCATCAGTAGTTAGACTAAGACACTGTATGTTACAATGGTGCCTCTCTGACTTCATCAGTAGTTAGACTAAGACCCTGTATGTTACAATGGTGTCCCTCTGACTTCATCAGTAGTTAGACTAAGACCCTGTATGTTACAATGGTACCCCTCTGACTTCATCAGTAGTTAGACTAAGACACTGTATGTTACAATGGTGCCCCTCTGACTTCATCAGTAGTTAGACTAAGACACTGTATGTTACAATGGTGCCCCTCTGACTTCATCAGTAGTTAGACTAAGACACTGTATGTTACAATGGTGCCTCTCTGACTTCATCAGTAGTTAGTCTAAGACACTGTATGTTACAATGGTGCCCCTCTGACTTCATCAGTAGTTAGACTAAGACACTGTATGTTACAATGGTGCCTCTCTGACTTCATCAGTAGTTAGACTAAGACACTGTATGTTACAATGGTGCTTCTCTGACTTCATCAGTAGTTAGTCTAAGACACTGTATGTTACAATGGTGCCTCTCTGACTTCATCAGTAGTTAGTCTAAGAGACTGTTTGTTACAATGGTGCCCCTCTGACTTCATCAGTAGTTAGACTAAGACACTGTATGTTACAATGGTGCCTCTCTGACTTCAGTAGTTAGACTAAGACACTGTATGTTACAATGGTGCCTCTCTGACTTCATCAGTAGTTAGACTAAGACACTGTATGTTACAATGGTGCCCCTCTGACTTCATCAGTAGTTAGACTAAGACACTGTATGTTACAATGGTGCCTCTCTGACTTCATCAGTAGTTAGACTAAGACACTGTATGTTACAATGGTGCCTCTCTGACTTCATCAGTAGTTAGACTAAGACACTGTATGTTACAATGGTGCCTCTCTGACTTCATCAGTAGTTAGACTAAGACACTGTATGTTACAATGGTGCCTCTCTGACTTCATCAGTAGTTAGACTAAGACACTGTATGTTACAATGGTGCCCCTCTGACTTCATCAGTAGTTAGACTAAGACACTGTATGTTACAATGGTGCCTCTCTAGCTTCATCAGTAGTTAGACTAAAACCCTGTATGTTACAATGGTGCCCCTCTGACTTCATCAGTAGTTAGACTAAGAGACTGTATGTTACAATGGTGCCCCTCTGACTTCATCAGTAGTTAGACTAAGACACTGTATGTTACAATGGTGCCTCTCTGACTTCATCAGTAGTTAGACTAAGACACTGTATGTTACAATGGTGCCTCTCTGACTTCATCAGTAGTTAGACTAAGACACTGTATGTTACAATGGTGCCTCTCTGACTTCATCAGTAGTTAGACTAAGACACTGTATGTTACAATAGTGCCTCTCTGACTTCATCAGTAGTTAGACTAAGACACTGTATGTTACAATGGTGCCTCTCTGACTTCATCAGTAGTTAGACTAAGACACTGTATGTTACAATGGTGCCTCTCTGACTTCATCAGTAGTTAGTCTAAGAGACTGTATGTTACAATAGTGCCCCTCTGACTTCATCAGTAGTTAGACTAAGACACTGTATGTTACAATGGTGCCTCTCTGACTTCAGTAGTTAGACTAAGACACTGTATGTTACAATGGTGCCTCTCTGACTTCAGTAGTTAGACTAAGACACTGTATGTTACAATGGTGCCTCTCTGACTTCATCAGTAGTTAGTCTAAGACACTGTATGTTACAATGGTGCCCCTCTGACTTCATCAGTAGTTAGACTAAGACACTGTATGTTACAATGGTGCCCCTCTAGCTTCATCAGTAGTTAGACTAAGACACTGTATGTTACAATGGTGCCTCTCTGACTTCATCAGTAGTTAGACTAAGACTCTGTATGTTACAATGGTGCCCCTCTGACTTCATCAGTAGTTAGACTAAGACCCTGTATGTTACAATGGTGCCCCTCTGACTTCATCAGTAGTTAGACTAAGACACTGTATGTTACAATGGTGCCCCTCTGACTTCATCAGTAGTTAGACTAAGACACTGTATGTTACAATGGTGCCCCTCTGACTTCATTAGTAGTTAGACTAAGACACTGTATGTTACAATGGTGCCTCTCTGACTTCATCAGTAGTTAGACTAAGACACTGTATGTTACAATGGTGCCTCTCTGACTTCATCAGTAGTTAGTCTAAGAGACTGTATGTTACAATGGTGCCCCTCTGACTTCAGTAGTTAGACTAAGACACTGTATGTTACAATGGTGCCTCTCTGACTTCATCAGTAGTTAGTCTAAGACACTATGTTACAATGGTGCCCCTCTGACTTCATCAGTAGTTAGACTAAGACACTGTATGTTACAATGGTGCCTCTCTGACTTCATCAGTAGTTAGTCTAAGAGACTGTTTGTTACAATGGTGCCCCTCTGACTTCATCAGTAGTTAGACTAAGACACTGTATGTTACAATGGTGCCTCTCTGACTTCAGTAGTTAGACTAAGACATTGTATGTTACAATGGTGCCTCTCTGACTTCATCAGTAGTTAGTCTAAGACACTGTATGTTACAATGGTGCCCCTCTGACTTCATCAGTAGTTAGACTAAGACACTGTATGTTACAATGGTGCCTCTCTGACTTCAGTAGTTAGACTAAGACACTGTATGTTACAATGGTGCCTCTCTGACTTCAGTAGTTAGACTAAGACACTGTATGTTACAATGGTGCCCCTCTGACTTCATCAGTAGTTAGACTAAGACACTGTATGTTACAATGGTGCCTCTCTGACTTCAGTAGTTAGACTAAGACACTGTATGTTACAATGGTGCCTCTCTGACTTCATCAGTAGTTAGTCTAAGACACTGTATGTTACAATGGTGCCCCTCTGACTTCATCAGTAGTTAGACTAAGACACTGTATGTTACAATGGTGCCCCTCTAGCTTCATCAGTAGTTAGACTAAGACACTGTATGTTACAATGGTGCCCCTCTTACTTCATCAGTAGTTAGACTAAGACATTGTATGTTACAATGGTGCCCCTCTGACTTCATCAGTAGTTAGACTAAGACACTGTATGTTACAATGGTGCCTCTCTGACTTCATCAGTAGTTAGACTAAGACACTGTATGTTACAATGGCGCCTCTCTGACTTCATCAGTAGTTAGTCTAAGAGACTGTATGTTACAATGGTGCCCCTCTGACTTCAGTAGTTAGACTAAGACACTGTATGTTACAATGGTGCCTCTCTGACTTCATCAGTAGTTAGTCTAAGACACTGTATGTTACAATGGTGCCCCTCTGACTTCATCAGTAGTTAGACTAAGACACTGTATGTTACAATGGTGCCTCTCTGACTTCATCAGTAGTTAGACTAAGACACTGTATGTTACAATGGTGCCTCTCTGACTTCATCAGTAGTTAGTCTAAGACACTGTATGTTACAATGGTGCCCCTCTGACTTCATCAGTAGTTAGACTAAGACACTGTATGTTACAATGGTGCCTCTCTGACTTCATCAGTAGTTAGTCTAAGACACTGTATGTTACAATGGTGCCCCTCTGACTTCATCAGTAGTTAGACTAAGACACTGTATGTTACAATGGTGCCCCTCTGACTTCATCAGTAGTTAGACTAAGACACTGTATGTTACAATGGTGCCTCTCTGACTTCAGTAGTTAGACTAAGACACTGTATGTTACAATGGTGCCTCTCTGACTTCAGTAGTTAGACTAAGACACTGTATGTTACAATGGTGCCCCTCTGACTTCATCAGTAGTTAGACTAAGACCCTGTATGTTACAATGGTGCCCCTCTGACTTCATCAGTAGTTAGACTAAGACCCTGTATGTTACAATGGTGCCCCTCTGACTTCATCAGTAGTTAGACTAAGACACTGTATGTTACAATGGTGCCCCTCTGACTTCATCAGTAGTTAGACTAAGACACTGTATGTTACAATGGTGCCCCTCTGACTTCATCAGTAGTTAGACTAAGACACTGTATGTTACAATGGTGCCTATCTGACTTCATCAGTAGTTAGACTAAGACACTGTATGTTACAATGGTGCCCCTCTGACTTCATCAGTAGTTAGTCTAAGACACTGTATGTTACAATGGTGCCTCTCTGACTTCATCAGTAGTTAGACTAAGACACTGTATGTTACAATGGTGCCTCTCTGACTTCAGTAGTTAGACTAAGACACTGTATGTTACAATGGTGCCCCTCTGACTTCTTCAGTAGTTAGACTAAGACACTGTATGTTACAATGGTGCCTCTCTGACTTCATCAGTAGTTAGACTAAGACACTGTATGTTACAATGGTGCCTCTCTGACTTCATCAGTAGTTAGACTAAGACCCTGTATGTTACAATGGTGCCCCTCTGACTTCATCAGTAGTTAGACTAAGACCCTGTATGTTACAATGGTGCCCCTCTGACTTCATCAGTAGTTAGTCTAAGACACTGTATGTTACAATGGTGCCCCTCTGACTTCATCAGTAGTTAGACTAAGACACTGTATGTTACAATGTTGCCTCTCTTACTTCATCAGTAGTTAGACTAAGACACTGTATGTTACAATGGTGCCCCTCTGACTTCATCAGTAGTTAGTCTAAGACACTGTATGTTACAATGGTGCCTCTCTGACTTCATCAGTAGTTAGTCTAAGACACTGTATGTTACAATGGTGCCTCTCTGACTTCATCAGTAGTTAGACTAAGACACTGTATGTTACAATGGTGCCCCTCTGACTTCATCAGTAGTTAGACTAAGACACTGTATGTTACAATGGTGCCCCTCTGACTTCATCAGTAGTTAGTCTAAGACAATGTATGTTACAATGGTGCCTCTCTGACTTCATCAGTAGTTAGACTAAGACCCTGTATGTTACAATGGTGCCCCTCTGACTTCATCAGTAGTTAGACTAAGACACTGTATGTTACAATGGTGCCTCTCTGACTTCATCAGTAGTTAGACTAAGACACTGTATGTTATAATGGTGCCTCTCTGACTTCATCAGTAGTTTGTCTAAGACACTATGTTACAATGGTGCCCCTCTGACTTCATCAGTAGTTAGTCTAAGACACTGTATGTTACAATGGTGCCCCTCTAGCTTCATCAGTAGTTAGACTAAGACACTGTATGTTACAATGGTGCCTCTCTGACTTCATCAGTAGTTAGACTAAGACCCTGTATGTTACAATGGTGCCCCTCTGACTTCATCAGTAGTTAGACTAAGACACTGTATGTTACAATGGTGCCCCTCTGACTTCATCAGTAGTTAGACTAAGACACTGTATGTTACAATGGTGCCCCTCTGACTTCTTCAGTAGTTAGACTAAGACACTGTATGTTACAATGGTGCCCCTCTGACTTCATCAGTAGTTAGACTAAGACACTGTATGTTACAATGGTGCCCTTCTAGCTTTGTCAGTAGTTAGACTAAGACACTGTATGTTCCAATGGTGCCCCTCTAGCTTTGTCAGTAGTTAGACTAGGACACTGTCACAATGGTGCTCCTCTGACTCCATCAGGAGTTACAATACATGCAATATATGTGTCATTGTAAATCTTTTACTTTTCTAATTATCTCTTCTAGGTGTTCATTCCATTGCTTATGCTTTCCCAAAAGTGAAAATAGTGACAACAGCTGTTGATAAAGAAGTTAATGAGAAGTTTCATATATTACCAGGACTTGGTAAGTCAGATGTTTCATATAATTCATTGTTCTATTATGATGAAGAGCACCCAGTCTGTCCTGTATGGTTACCTCTCTTTGCTCTGCACTAAACCATTTTCCAACAATCTTCCCACTCTAAAATATCAACTGTCTAGAATTCCCACCTTTCTCTATTAAAGCTGAACAAATTGTCTAATCAAATCAGTCTCAGGGGACCTACAAAAGTAATGAGCACTGTCCCTCCCTTGCAGACTATTCTATATTATTCTACTTGCGGTGGATTGGCAGTAATGGTAGAGGGTCGACGCCATGATTTCCAACATAGTTATGTGCCTTTACGATCTGAGTTCAAATCCCACCGAGGTTGAATTTGCCTTTCATCCTTACGGGGTTGATAAAATAAAGTACCAGTAATGCACTGGCTAATTGCTGGCCTTGTGCCAAAAGTAGAAACAATTATTCTACTTGTTGTATGACATATTCACATTGGTTAGAGAGAGAGATTGGTGAGCCAGACTAAGGTGTCATTTGTCGCATTATGGATTGGCTCCAGGCCACCAAGAAAACGTCTGAAGGGACTATCCTGAACAACATGCAGCACTGTCTGGTTGTGAAGGCACATGGCTTACTGGTTAGAACATTGGGCTTGCAATTGAAAGGTTGGGAGCTCAATTCTTGGACCGGGTGATGTGTTATTTCCTTGAGCAAGACACTTTATTTCACTAAACCTGCATAGGTGTGAGCTGTAAAACAATAACTACTGTCTGGTTAGGGTCCCCACAGTCACATGCTGGGCTGTCTTTCATTTTCCACCGATGAAGATGATGTGCTGTTCTGGTATGTGTTGTGTGGATCTGATTAAGGGACATCCATTGCTTTCTAGGAAGGTCAAAGCTGGCTGGTTTAGATGTGGGGTCCTAGGCGGGGTCTTGGTTAGCTCTTTAACATCTATATTATTGCAACAACTAGAGTGATATGATGTGGAAGATTTCTTTTATTGTTCATAATAT
Organism: Eledone cirrhosa; assembly: GCA_964016885.1. Taxonomy (NCBI): domain Eukaryota; kingdom Metazoa; phylum Mollusca; class Cephalopoda; order Octopoda; family Eledonidae; genus Eledone; species Eledone cirrhosa. The sequence goes on from OZ024743.1 coordinate 65,111,319, forward strand.
TCCAGTTAGACTTTATCAGTTTCTTTACTTATATTGGTTTCTAATTTAGATACAATGTTGGCAAATTTTGGGAAAGAGCAGAGTTAAAGGAACCCTAATATTTGATTGGTACCCTATTTTATCGATTTCGTATGGAGAAAGCCTTTTATATAATTATTTAAAGCGGACGTAAAATGATGATGATTTAGTGTTACTGTTAGCCACTACAAGGTGGCTGCCAACTCGTTTTCGAGTACGGCCACTACTTTATATCCATGTAGGAGAGCCCCTACCAATGCGCTGAACGAGTGTGATTTTTAGTCCAGCCAGCGACTTGAAAGCTCTGGTACAAACACTACACTTGTGACAATTACTGACACATAGTGCTGGGCCCTTGGTACCATGTGACGACAAGTGCAGAGAGATCTCCAGATATAAAGCAATGCCTGTGCCGTGAAGCTTTTATAGTGAGCAAAGGCACTGCACAAAGCCAGTCCCACTCTCTTAACCAAGATGATATTTATCAAAAAGAAGAACAAGTCAACATCATTGGATACCATCAGGGTTGCAGGTGTTATATCAGAGTTTTCCTTCTAGAATTCTGCCTTGACAACGGCTCAGAGGTCATCTCTCCTGGTGATTTTGGATGGCCATTGACTCTTAAGAGCTCTTTTGCCCTTTGACAGGTTTTGTTTTTAGTCCTGCAGGATGTCCAAAGTCACCCTCCTCACCAAGAAACCTTGGTGGGGTTGCCAGTTTAATCGCCAACGACCCGACCATGGGACAGGTTGTACTGGGATACATGTTACCAGTAGCCACTACATACATACATACACAATGTAAGGGACATAACTCAATTGACTTAATTCTTAGTTACTTCCCTTGATTGCCATTGTTATTTTCAAGATAAATTACGAGACTAGTAATTCAGATTTGTCGCCAGTCCATTTACCCCTTAAAAAAGGCAAAAAGAAGAAATTCAGATTATGGAATGCCTCTTTGTTTCGGCCGCGGATGGCTAACATAACCCCCCCCCCCCCCCCCCCCCCCCTCCCCCACCTTTCCAACCCCCCAAACGCAATCCAAAACTTCAGATTTGGTACCTTGAATGTAGGCACCTTAAAGGGTCGCTCTAACGAGGTTGTAGAAATGCTTGAACGTAAGGAGGTCGATGTTTGTTGTTTTCAAGAGACCAGGTGGAGGGGTGGATCTGCTAGATACATTGTGGGTAGAAAACAATGCTATAAGCTTTTCTGGGTGGGAAACGACAATGGGCTGGGTGGAGTAGGAATCATGGTAGCAGAAAAGTGGGCAGATAAGATAATAGACGTAAATAGAGTGAACGACAGAATAATTAAAATAAGACTTGTCCTCAATAGAACTACGGTGACAGTAATATCCGCGTACGCACCCCAATCCGGACTGCCCAGCACTATAAAAGACAGATTCTATGAGACACTGATGCTCACTACCTCCCAAATAACCGACAGTGACTATATAATTATTGCAGGCGACCTAAACGGTCACATTGGACAACATTGTGACGGCTACGACGAAATCCATGGAGGCTATGGGTTTGGTACTAGAAATGAGGAAGGCTCCAGAATCCTGGAATTCTGCGACGCAAATAACCTAACTATCTGCAACACTAACTTCAAAAAACGAGACAATCACTTGATCACCTACAGATCAGGGGAACATACTAGCCAGGTAGATTATATCCTTACCAGAAGACGTGACAAAGTGACTGTCGTAAACACTAAATCCCTCCCCCATGAAGAATGCACTTCCCAACATAGACTGATAATTAGCGACCTAATAGTCAGGACGAGACGTACTAGACAACAGAAGAGGACTATCCTCAGGAGAAAAATATGGAAGCTAAAGGACCCCACAGCCAAAAATAAATTCCAAAGCATATTACTTGATGCTTTCGACAGTGAGGAAGAGCAATTAGAGACGTACAAGGTAGAGGAACAGTGGGAATTCCTGAAAGCAAACCTGCTGACTGCGGCAGACGAAGTCTGTGGCTGGAGCAGGCCTGTAGGCAGGAGGAGAGTAACATGGTGGTGGAACAGTAAGGTGGAGGGGTCAATTAAGGCCAAAAAGCAGGCTTGGAAAGTATGGCGGGATGGGGGAAGCAGAGAAGACTATCAAGTGGCCAGGAGGGAAGCTAGGAGACAAGTGTACTTCGCAAGAAGGGAAGCAGAGGAAAGAAAGTTCAAGCATGTTCTACAACGTGAGGACCAAAAACGTGAGGTGTTCAGGATTGCTAGGCAATGTGTCAAGGAAAGCAGTGATATTGTCGGGGAGAAGTGTGTACTTAACGATGACGGCATACTTGCCATCACCGACGCCGATAAGAAGGTAGCTTGGAAGTGTCACTATGAAAGGCTACTAAATGAGGAGAATAAATGGGAGAAAGACAGTCTCCCCCACATCGACCCAATAGAGGGACCAGCAGTGTTAGTCGAGGGTAGTATAATAAGTAAGGCAATCAAAGATATGAAGACAGGCAAGGCGGCTGGGCCTTCGGAAATAGTTGCCGAGATGCTGAAGGCATCTGGTACGGTGGGACACACCATGGTCACCCGGATAGTCAACCAAGTCATACAGAATGGGGTTGTTCCGAAGGACTGGCGTAGCAGCATTATCGTTAACTGTTATAAGGGTAAAGGAGATGCCCTAGATAGGAGTAACTATAGAGGCATTAAATTAATCGACCAGGTCATGAAGGTCACGGAAAAAGTAATAGCGCAACTAATCAGAGAGCGAATTGATCTAGATGAAATGCAGTTCTAGTTTGTGTCAGGAAAAAGTACCACAGACGCTCTTTTCATTGTACGACAACTACAGGAGAAGTACCTAGCTAAAAGTAAACCCCTATACTTAGCTTTCGTCGACTTGGAGAAGGCCTTCGACAGAGTCCCCCGTTCCATTATCTGGTGGGCTCTTAGAAAACTAGGTGTTGATGAATGGCTTGTGAGAGCTATACAAGCCATGTATAAAGAAACAGTCAGCAAGGTTAGAATTAACAACGAATATAGTGAAGAGTTTAGTGTAAAAGTTGGTGTTCATCAGGGCTCTGTTCTTAGCCCCCTACTATTTATTATTGCCCTCCAGGCTATAACAGTGGAGTTTAAGACCGGCTGCCCATGGGAACTCCTATACGCAGATGATCTAACGCTCATAGCTGAATCAATGGCTGAGCTAGAGAAGAAATTCCAAACATGGAAGCACGGCCTAGAATCAAAAGGCCTTAAAATTAACCTGGCTAAGACTAAAGTTCTAGTTTGTAAGAAAGAAAATAAGGCGGCGGTCCACTCCGGGAAGTGGCCATGCGCAGAGTGTAGGAAAGGCGTAGGTAGAAATTCCATTTTGTGTCCCAAATGCAAAGTTTGGGTGCATAAAAGATGTAGTGGGATCACAGGTAAGCTAACTAAGAACATAGATTTTACATGTGGCCGGTGTTCTGGGGCAATAAGTAGCAGCAAGTGCCCACAAAATACTAGCTCTTTCAACTGCGCAGAGGGTTCTATAGAAATAGTGGACAGCTTCCGTTACCTGGGTGACAAAATCAGCAGTGGGGGAGGGTGCTCTGAAAGTACAGTAGCTAGAGTCAGAACTGGGTGGAAAAAGTTCAGAGAGCTTATACCACTATGAGCCGCTAAAGGGTTCTCCCTAAAAATGAAAGGCAGGCTGTACGATGCCTGCATACGAACAGCAATGTTGCATGGCAGTGAGACCTGGGCATTGTGTGCAGAGGATATACGCAGACTAGAGAGAAACGAAGCTTGCATGCTCCGCTGGATGTGTAATAGTAATATACGTGAACGACAAAGCATAAACGAACTAAGGAAAAAATTAGAAATAAGAGGGATCAGATGTTGTTTACTAGAGAGAAGGCTACGTTGGTATGGTCACGTGATGCGCATGAAGGACGATAGCTGTATAACAAAGTGCAGGGCAATAAAGATAGACGGTAGCCACGGAATAGGCAGACCCAGAAAAACCTGGGACGAGCTGATAAACTCCGACCTCACACACTTACACCTCACCAAGACAATGTCACTGGACCGAGACCTTTGGCGGTACTCAGTAATAGAGAAGACTCGCCTTACCTAAATACAAAGTAAAACCTACTACAGTCAGTAGGCATCTCTAACAAAATACACCCCCGTCCCACCACCCTCACCCCATCCACACCGCCCCCTTCTATGTAAAGTTATGTTGGTGCCACACCATCCAGGCCGAAACAAATGAGATCGTGTAGGTGTCACGACAAAAAAACACACAGTCCACGCTGTAATGTGGCCGTGTAGGCAACACGGTAAAAACCTCCCAGACCCACACTGTAAATGTGGTTGGTGTTAGGAAGGGCATCCAACTGTAGAAAACCTGCCAGACAGTCCTATGCGAGCAAGACAATCACTCTTGCCTCAAGTGGGAAAACCCCCATCCAAACCCATGCAAGCGTGGAACACGGACGTTAAACGTTGATGATGATGATGACACATAAATATATCGGTGGCCTAGTGGGAGGTATTAGAGACGGTGGAGATCCAGACCTGGGGTTCAATCCTGGTTCTTATCATGTCGCTACACCACACCCATCCAGTGTTTACACTAAGGGGCCTTACTATATATATATATATATAATTCTATTGTATCTCTCTCAGTTCCTACTCCCCCCCCCCTCCTCTCTATGCATCTCTTTAAGGTTTACTACCCTGTCTTTAACCTATTCAACCTAATTCATTCAATCTGAAATATTGAAGAGATAAGACACTTTCCCATTCTTCTCTGCTAAAATGTATCACTAGGGTTGATTCCAATTGTCCAGCCATCCATCCATTCTCACTAATCTCCGAAGGTATTTTAGCCTACATATTGTTGTTAATATTATGATGTTCCCTGCTGTATTAGCGATAAATTTTCGAGGGTTTCTCTTAGTAGTTTTCATGACGTTATTATTGTTAATTTTACTGATGTAGTATTAACTTGGATATTTACCATGCGGTATTCTAATTCTATTGTATCTCTCTCAGTTATTTACCATGCGACCCTCAGTTCCTACCTCACAAGCTCCCTCCCCCCCACCCCCACACACCACCATAGTCTATTCGACCAATCAAACCTAGCATGCCATTTCCACTGCTGCTGCTACTACCTGCCTAACTAACTCTCTCCTCCTCTGGCGCATCCCAACACACCCTGCCATTACCCCACCACCACTGTTCTTCTAGCCCTCAATTTTCCCACCATTATGGATGGATGAGCTGAGAATACATTTGAGCAACTCTGAATCAATAGATGAAATATGAATCTGCGAGCTACCAAGCACCCACGTGAAGCGCCAACCCAGAGACCCTCCCCTACGAGTGTCGACAAATGCCCAAAACTCCGAGTTGGTACCATCAATGTTGGCTCAATGAAAGGAAGAGCAGGAGAAATCGTAGAAATGCTAGAGCGAAAGGAAGTTGATGTATGCTGTGTGCAAGAGACTAGATGGAGAGGAGGGTCTGCTAGAGTCCTTGTAGGAAAAAGCCAGTGCTACAAATTTTTCTGGGTGGGAAATGACGATGGGATGGGTGGTGTAGGTGTACTACTAGCTGACAAGTGGGTAGATAAAGTAATCTCAGTGTACAGGGTAAATGCAAGAATCATTAAACTCAGACTAGTCCTGAATAAGACAATTACCACAATAATATCAGCTTACGCACCCCAATCGGGGCTGCCAGACGAACTTAAGGATAGGTTTTACGAGTCCCTAATACACACAACTGCTCTAACAGACGACAAGGACTTCCTAATCATTGCAGGAGATTTTAACAGACACGTAGGTAAACACTGCGACGGCTTCAATAGAGTACATGGAGGCCATGGAGTTGGCACAAGGAATGAGGAAGGATTCAGACTTCTAGAATTCTGCGACGCCAATGACATGTCGATATGTAACACAAACTTTAAAAAACCTGACAACCACCTGATCACCTATAGATCAGGAGAGCACTCTAGTCAGTTAGATTTTATCCTCATCAGAGGACGTGACAGATGGACGGTCGTAAACACAAAAGCCTTCCCTAGTGAGGAATGTACATCCCAACATAGCTTAGTTGTCAGCGACCTCACGGTCAGAACTAGACGAGCCCTGAAACAGAGGCCAACCTGGAGAAGAAAGATCTGGAAGCTGAAAGTCTCCTCAACCAGTAACAGATTTAAAGATATTTTACTCAACGCCTACGACAGTAAAGAAGAACAGATAGAGACATTTAACGTAGAAGAGAACTGGGAGTTCCTAAAAAAATAACTTACTAGAGGCGACGGATGAGGTTTGTGGCTGGAGTAAGACCTCAAGCAGGAGGAGAGTGACTTGGTGGTGGAACAATAAGGTAGATGAAGCAGTCAAGGCCAAGAGACAGGCATGGAAAGAATGGAAGAACGGGGGGAGCAGGGTACATTACATAGAGACCAAGAGGGAAGCTAGGCGACAAGTATACTTAGCTAGGAGGGAAGCAGAGGATAGAAAATTCAAGCATGTTTTACAACGTGAGGACCAGAAACAGGAGGTATTCAAGATTGCGAGGCAGTGTGTCAGAGATAGTTGTGATGTCATTGGAGAGAAGTGTATCCGGAATGATAAAGGTGAGCTTGCCCTCACAAGTGCTGAGAAGAAAGATGCATGGAAGAGTCATTATGATAGATTACTAAATGAGGAGAATGCATGGGAAGAAGAGACCCTACCCCAGGTAGACCCTATAGAGGGACCAGCAGTACAAGTCAGCGGCAGCGTAGTAAGTAAGGCAATCAGAGATATGAAGATGGGGAAGGCAACCGGTCCATCGGGTATAGCTGCCGAGATGCTGAAGGCATCTGGGTCTGTAGGTCACACTATAACCACACGTATCGTTAACCAGGTAATACTAGAAGGGGCCATACCAAAAGATTGGTGCAGTAGCATCATTGTCAACTGCTACAAAGGTAAAGGCGATGCACTAGATAGAGGAAACTATAGAGGTATAAAGTTGATGGACCAGGTCATGAAAGTAACAGAAAGAGTTATAGCACAGTTGATTAGGGACCGGGTGAATATAGACGAGATGCAATTTGGGTTTGTACCAGGGAGAGGCACCACTGATGCCCTCTTCCTTGTGAGGCAATTACAGGAAAAGTACCTAGCTAAAAGTAAGCCACTCTACTTGGCATTTGTCGACCTTGAGAAAGCCTTTGACAGAGTTCCACGTGCAGTAATCTGGTGGGCTCTTAGAAAACTAGGAGTAGATGAATGGCTTGTGAAAGCGGTACAAGCCATGTATAGGGGAGCAGTCAGCAAAGTTAGGATTAGCAATGAGTATAGCGAGGAATTTAGCGTACAGGTTGGGGTCCACCAGGGCTCTGTTCTTAGCCCTCTCCTGTTCATCATAGTCCTGCAGGCAATAACGGAGGAGTTTAAGACCGGATGCCCATGGGAACTCCTGTATGCTGATGACCTCGCACTCATAGCTGAATCTATGGTAGAACTAGAGAATAAATTCCAAACCTGGAAGCAGGGACTAGAGAGAAAGGGCCTCAAAGTCAACATGACAAAGACTAAGGTCCTTGTAAGTAGACGAAAAAACAGAACCCAGATCCCCTCAGGGAAATGGCCTTGCTCAGTATGTAGGAAAGGTGTAGGTAGGAACTCCATTCTCTGCCCCAAATGCAAACAATGGGTACACAAGAGATGTAGCGGGATCTCAGGAAGCTTAATTAAGAATGTAGGATTCACATGCAGCAGCTGTGCTGAAACAGCAAGCAAACAGCCACAGGAAACAAGTACCACCAATCTCTGGGAGGGCCCTGTAGAAACAGTAGACAGCTTCTGCTACCTAGGTGACCGAATTAGCAACGGAGGTGGGTGCTCAGAAAGTACAATAACTAGGGTAAGAACGGGATGGAAGAAGTTTAGGGAACTACTACCACTGCTAACTGCAAAAGGCTTCTCCCTCAGAATGAAAGGCAGACTGTATGATGCGTGTATCCGAACAGCGATGTTGCATGGTAGTGAGACCTGGGCGCTGAAGGTGGAAGACTTACGTAGATTAGAGAGAAACGAAGCCTGCATGCTCCGATGGATGTGTAACAGTAATATACGTGAACGACAAAGCATAAAGGAATTGAGAGAGAGACTGAGCATAAGAGGAATCAAATGCTGCGTGCAGGAGAGGCGGTTACGCTGGTATGGACATGTGATGCGTATGAAGGATGACAGCTGCATAAAAAGGTGCAGAGCACTAGAAGTTGATGGAAACCGCGGAGTGGGGAGACCCAAGATGACTTGGGATGAGGTGATAAAAGCCGACCTTACCCAACTACACCTCTCAAAGACAATGACACACGACCGTGACTTCTGGCGTCACGCAGTAATACAGGGTACCCGACCTCCCATGGGTACATGCTGAAGCATATAAACAGTATGCCCCCACTCCCCCCACCGCAAAGTGGTCGTGGAGGTGCCATGGCAAAAAAGCACCCAGCCCACACTGTAAAGTGGACGTGTAGGCGCCACGAAAAAGCACCCAGCACTCACTGTAAATGAGGTTGGTGTTAGGAAGGGCATCCAGCTGTAGAAATCAAGCCAGATCAGTTCCTGTATGAGCAAGGCATGGTCAGCCGACCAGACACTGCCCACAACAGGACAACCCGTCTAACCCATGCTAGCGTGGAAGAACGGACGTAAAACGGTGATGATGATGATATATATATATATATTTGGATCCTTGTTTTAAGAGTGTCTTGCCAAAAATGCTAATATTCTCTTATTATTTCATTAATAATTAATTATGACCCTTTATGGTCTGAGTTCAAATCCTGCCGAGGTTAATTTTGCCTTTCATCCTTACGGAGTCAATAAAACAAAGTACCAGTAATGTACTGAACCAATTGCTGGCCTCGTGCCAAAAGTAGAAACAATTATTTCATTAATATATTTGTTGGTGTATCCAGTTTTTCTACTCACCGTATCCCTGTTTATCATAAGATGCAACTAAAAGCATTACTGTCAGGAAAGCATCCCACTGTAAAACATTGCTTCAAAATATCTAACCCATGCCAGTATGGAAAAAATCAATGTAAAACCGATAATCATGATTAATATATATATTATTATTATGACGATATTATATATGGGTATATTATATATGTGTGTGTGTGCCTATATATAAAAGATTGTGTTGGTGACATGACAAAAAGCACCCAGCCCATACTGTAAAATGGTCATGTAGGAGTCAAAACAAAAAACACTTAGCCCAAACTGTAAAGTGGTCATGTACGTGTCATGACAAAAAGCACCCAGTACTCATTGTAAATGTGGGTGGCGTTAGGAAGGGCATCCAGCTGTAGAAACCAAGCTTGAGCCAGTTCTGTATAGGCAATATATGTTAACCTGATCTGACTTGTCTCATAATGGGATAACTTGTCTAACCCATGCTAGCATGGAAAAATGAACGTTAAACTATGATGATGATGATATATATATACATATATATATATATATACATATATATATATATATATATATATTATTCCAAGTAATCAGTGTTGGTTGATCAAGCAATCAACTGACTATGGTGTAATCAGATGTAAACAATCCACGATGTGGATACCATAAGGTATTACTTATATGGTATCAGGTGGAGTGTCAGTATTATAGAAGAGAGACTGTATCATGTATACATCTTCAGTTTATTACATCATGCTGTTATGTACATTTCAAAGTCATCAGAGTTGTTGTGTAACAATTATTTGATCTGTTGTCATCAGACAGGTGTACTGTTATTTTGTTTTTGTTTTTGATATGCTTGCCATAGTATGAAAGGAAATAAAACAAGGAAACTCAAATTTCCTATACTTGGCCAACAGGGAGAAGTGTTGATAATGATGATAATAATGTTAACTTTTTTGGGGAATCATTGACAATAGCTATCAAAATAAGAAAACGAAAATATTTGGTTTGACTCACCAAATTTATTGACATACTCTGCACACACACACACCCACACAAAGTGATGAGGGAACTCTAACCCTCACCCTAACCTTAATCCTAATGACAAGGGAACTCTAACCCTAGCCCTAACAATAACCTTCACCCTAACCCTGATATAACACATTACTTATGCAAAGAATCTGGTGAATCGGATGAGGTATTTCCCATTTATTTTGAGAGCCATTATTAAGGGTCTTCCCACCTCTCATCCTTTGTTTTTTTCTAAACTTTTTATTTATCTATGTATTTATTTTTGTATCTAGGTAATTTTGGTGACCGATATTTTGGTACAAACAGCTCAGCCATGGTTTCAGCCTAATCTGCCAAAGAAATGTGAGAAAAAACAGAAGCAACAAAAAATCTTCTTTTCGGATGGTACTACATATTGCATGGATACAATGCAAATTCTTAAACTTATTTGGTATTTTACATAATAATTTGACAGTACATGGTTGCCTTGTTAAGAAAAATTGCACAATATAAGAACTGAATGAAGTCTTTGAAAGAACCAGAATGGTTTATGTAATGTATGTATATATATATATATATATATATATATATATATATATATATATATATATATAAATGTGTGTGTGTATAATTTTGGATCTTCCATAATTTTTGATGATCAGTGTTCTGCTGTTTGGTCAGCTGAGCTGTTTATTCATTGAATTAGTGTGTAAGTGACTGGGTATTCTATAGAGTTAAGGTGTGTGGTTTAGTGGTCATGGAGACATGTGGCCTAGTGGTAAGGGTGTTGGACATATGATCATAATGCTGTGGGTTCGATTCCTGTACTGAGTTGTGTGTTGTGTTCTTGAGCAAAACACTTCATTTCACATTGCTCCAGTATACTCAGCTGCAAATGAGTACCAGCAGCAATAGCTGGAGATTTAACCCTGTGATGGACTGGTGTCCTGTCCAGGGGGAAGTCTTGTACGCTTAGTCACTTCATGCCATAAAACTGGGATAAACACTGGTCTGATGAGCCTCCTAGCTTGAGACAGACTTTAGACTAGACTTAGTGGTTAGCACATTAGGCTCACAATTATGAGGCTGTTAGTTTGATTCACAGATCAGGTGGGACATTGTTTCCTTGGGCAAGACACTTTATTTATGATGCTCCAGTTTACTCAGCTATTGCAATGAGTTGTGATGTCTCTGGTGTTAAAACTGCATCAGCCTTTGCCTTTTCCTCGGACAATATCGGTGGCGTGGAGAGGGGAGACTGATATGCCTTGGTAACTGCTGGTCATCTGCAAAAGCACTTTGCCCAGGCTTGTGTCTCAGAGAACTTTTTAGGTACAAAAGACATGGTTATTTGTGACTGAAGGGGGCCTATAATTCTATAGATATGTGTGCTCTTAACAGAATTCTCAGGCAGAATTGATGTGACAAGTCTGGCTTTTTGAATGTGTCTGAGTATTCCATGACATGTGTGCTCTTAACAGAATTGTCAGGTAGAATCATTGTAACTTGGCTGGCTAGTGGAACTGGCAGTTCTGGCATGATAGAACTGAGGATCCTAATCATTAAAACATCCAAGAAACCTATGATTTGTAACTTTATAGAAGGTCAGCTAAACCAACTTACAGACTTGAGCTGTAACAATAGCAAGTCATGACATGGTCAAATGGCGAAGAAGTCTGATTTACAATCATGAGGTCATGGGTTTAATCACACTGTATGGCATCTTGAGCAAGTGTTTTCAGTATAGCAGCATCAGGCTAACCCCTAAGCCTTTTCAGTGAAATTTGGTAGATGAAAACTAGTGGACTATACTACTATACTACTTATAAGTGAAAGACTCAGCCTTGACACTCATTGTGTCATGCTGATTCTACCTAAGGATTACTTTAAAGGTGGAATACTCAGCCAGCTACACGGTAAATGAATAAATGAATTTGTAGTCCAGTTGATAAAACAACAGAGTACTTATAAAAAACTTATCCAAATCCATTTACTCTTTGATATATATTTATCAGGTCATTAAGTATGAAATATCCGAGTTTGAATTGAAAGTTTAGTTTATTTTATCTCAAAAAAGAAGCAGTGCAATTAATCAAAGTATGCAGCAAAACTATCAACACAGTTTTGCCATCTTAACGGTAATTTGTTTATGTTGGCAGCAAAGAAGCCCGGAGGGTGAGAGGCAATGAAATCGCGAAAGACTGTTTTCACAGCTTCTTGAGAATTGAATGTTTTTCCTTGCAAGAAGTGGTCCAATGCCTGGAAGATGTGATATTCAGTTGGTGCAAAGTCTGGTGAATATTATGGGGGACAGAGAGTTTCTAAGTCCAGCTCCTGTAATTTGAGCAGCGTTGTCTTGCAAGAGGATTGGCCTGTCTCTATTGACCAACCTCGGCTGTTTAATTGCAAGCTTCCTAATCATTTTGTCCAATTTGTTGCAGCATACATCTGCTGTAATCGATTGACCAGGTGTCACAAAGCTGTAGTGGATGATTCTAGTGCTGGATCACCAAACAGACACCATTAGCTTTTTTTTGTGAATATTCTGTTTTGGACTGTTTCGGCACTTCATCTTTATCCAGCCATCATTCAATTCATGTGGAACCCATTAGTCCAACTTCTTTACCTTGCCGATTTGTTTCAAATGGATCAATATTGTTGGAATAGTAATGTCAAACCTTGCCGCTAGTTCACGTGTAGTTTGAGATATATCTGCTTCCACTACAGTTTTCAGCTCATCATTATCCACCTTGGTCACAGCTCTCCCACGTGGCTTACTTTAACTTAGATTAAAGTCGCCAGAACGGAACTTCTCAAACCATTGACGTACTGTGCGTTCATCAGCCACATCCTCGCCAAACACCTAGTTGATGTTTCAAGCTGTTGTGATGCATTGGTTCCACGATGAAATTCATATTAAAAAACAACACAAATTTTTGACATATCCATGGGTTCACAAAAATTGATCTGAAACAAACAATTCATAAGACAATCACAAACTAAAACAGTGCATTTGAAAAACTGATGAGGTACCTGCACAATAAAACAAAACCAAGAACTCTTGAGGTGAAATGTTAGAGATAGTGGCTCTGAAACTTAGGGCTTAAGGAAATCAGACATTTCATACTTAATAACCTAATGTATATGTGTGTGTGTGTATTATATATATATATATATGTATGTATATATATATATATATATATATATTTGGGGCAGTATGTAATGAATATATGTATCTATATATATGTCAATAAATGTCAGCAGTCAAACCTATGCCAGTATGGAAAAAAAGACGTTAAGTGATGATGATGATGATATATATATATATCATCATCATCGTTTAACGTCTATCTTCCATGCTAGCGTGGAAGATAGACGTTAAACGATGATGAGGATCATGATGATGATATATATATATACATATATATACATGTATATATATATGTATTATATATATATATATGTATATATATGTGTGTGTGTGTGTGTGTGTATTTTTGTGTGTGCATATGAATATACACACATAGGAGTTTGGTGTTTGTAATAACCAAGCTATCATACTTCAAACACAAACTGTAAAGATTTACCAGGGTTTAAATGATATTGTATAAAATTTCATGCATACTTCAGGAAATATTTATATATATCACAAATTTCATATAGAAATGGCTTCTACAGTACTAGAACTGTTTCATTCAAAGGAAATCATCAATATATATATATATGTATTATATTATATATATTTGTATTTATCGTTGTTATAAACTATGGCTACATACATTTGGTCATTTTATTCATGGTGTCACATTCTCTTAACTTTGTGTTTAGAACTTTTAGCACCATCGAGTGCTTTGTGATTGCCTCAAACAATTGGATTGGTATCAGCTCTACTGCAGCTACAACTTTTATTTATACCAAATATATATATTGTTCATCATCATCATCATCATTGTTTAACGTCCGTCTTCCACGCTAGCATGGGTAGGATGGGCTATCCCTTTGTGAGTGATAAGGTCGGGGGACCATGATTTGCTCACACAGAACTGATTTGGCTTGGTTTCTATGGCTGCATGCCCTTCTTAACACCAACCACATTTACAGTGTGGGCTGGGTGCCTTTTGCCGTGTCACCTACATGACCACTTTACAGCGTGCACTGGGTGCTTTTTGCCATGTCACCTACACGGCCACTTAACAATGTGGACTGGGTGCTTTTTGTCATGACACCTACACGACCACTTTACAGCGTGGACTAGGTGCTTTTTGTCATGACACCTACATGACCACTTTACAGCGTGGACTGGGTGCTTTTTGTCATGACACCTACATGACCACTATAGTGGGCTTGGATTATTCTGACGTTGCTCCAGGGGGGGGGGGACCACTTTATAGAGGAGGGGTGGGGAAAAGCATGTTTGTGTGTATATATATATATATATATATATATATATATATGTATGTATCATTATCACTGTTTAATGTCCATTTTTCCATCTAGCATGGGTTAGATGAGTTTTCTTGTGAGCAATGCCAGGTCAGGTGACCATGTCTTGCTCGGACAAAACTGTTTTTGGCTTGGTTTTTACAGCTGGATGCCCTTCCTAATGCCAACCTCACTGAGTACTGGGTGCTTTTTGTTGTGACTCCTACATGACCACTTTACAGTGTGGGCTGGGTACTTTTGTGTTGTGACACTTACACAATCACTTTACAGCGTGGGATGTGTGCTTTTTTGCTGTGACACTTACACAATCACTTTACAGCGTGGGATGTGTGCTTTTTTTGCTGTGACACTTACACAATCACTTTACAGTATGGGCTGGGTGCTTTTTTGCTGTGTTGCCATTACAATCATTTTACAGTGTGGGCTTGGTGCTTTTTGTCATGTAGCCATCACGATCACTTTACAGTGTGGGCTGGAGGCTTCACTGAATATATACTACAGTCTGTCCTCAGGAGAGATATATGGGAGGGTGGGGTGGTGGGGTGAACGCTAGTTTCTCTCTCAGTTTATGCTTTGCCGTTCACATAAATTACTATTACAGATCCAGTGGAGCATGCAAGCTTCATTTCTTTTCAACCTACACAAGTCTTCTGCACACAGCACTCAGGTTTCACTACCATGTAACATTGCTGTTCGTATGCACGCATCATACAGTTTGCCTTTCATCTTGAGGGGAAATACTTTGGTAGCTAGCAGTGGTAGTAGTACTCTGTACTTATTCCATCCCATTCTCACTCTGGCTATTGCACTTTCAGAACACCCACCCCTGCTGCTAATTTGGTAGTGGAAGCTGTATACTGTGTCTACCGAACCTTCCAGGAATTTGGTAGTGCTTGTTTCCTGTGGCTGCTTGCTGCCCTGATGTAGTGACTACATGTAAAACCAACATTTTTAGCTAAACTTCTCGAGATCCCACTACATCTCTTGTATACCCATAGTTTGCAATTGGGGCAGAGGATGGAATTTCTACCTACACCTTTCCTACATACTGAGTAAGGCCATTTTTCCTGAGGGGATCAGAATTCTGTTTTCTCTTCTACTTAATAGGACCTTAGTTTTTGTCAGGTTGACTTTAAGACCCCTTCTTTCTAGGCCTTGCTTCCATGTTTGGAATTTCTTCTCTAGTTCCACCATAGACTCTGCTGTGACTGTATCATCCACGTACAGGAGTTCCCATGGGCAGCTGGTCTTAAATTCTGCTGTTGCCTGCAGTATGATAATAAACAGGAGAGGGCTAAGGATAGAGCCCTTGTGGATGCCAGCCTGCACGCTAACTTCCTCGCTAGTCATTGTTAATCCTAACTTTGCTGACTGCTCCCCTATACATGGTTTGTACAGCCTTCAGAAGCCACTAATCTACTCCTAGTTTTCTGAGAGCCCACCAGATTATGGCACAGGGCATTCTGCTAAAAGCCTTCCAGATCAACAAATGCTAGGTAGACCGGCTTACTTTTAGCTAGGTACTTTTCCTTAGCTACTTCACCAGAAAGAGAACATCTATGGTGTTTTTACCGCGCACAAATCGGAACTGCATCTCATCTAGATTTACTCGGTCCCTAATCAACTGTGCTATAACTCTTTCTGTTACTTTCATGACTTGGTCCATCAGTTTTATACCTCTATAGTTTCCTCTATCTAGTGCATCTCCCTTACCTTGTAACAGTTGACAATGATGCTGCTGCACTATATATATATATATATATATATATATATATATATATATATATATACATACACATATATATATATGTAAATAAATATATATAAATGTTCCTGAAGTAAAGTTTAGATCCTATATTTGTATTTAACTCTTGTAATAACTTTGAAGATTCCTGCCTTGTACTAGGATGAAATGGTCGTTAGTTATTAAATGTTTGAAAGATTAAATACTCTTTGATTATTATTTACATTGTACACACACACATATATATACATATATATATATATATATATATATATATATATATATATATATATATATATACATATATATATATATATATATATATATATATATATATATATATATATACATATATATATATATATATATATATATATATATATATATATATATATATATATGAAGAAGTTTATGAAACGGAAATGCGGGTATAAAGAATTTACTAGGTAACAATTGTTTCTATAGTATGTGGGTTACCTATATCTCGCTATTTGTATAATATAAAAATATTATCATAAATCGTAGGTACACTGTAAGAGAACACACCATGTCGTCAGACCTTTATGGTAGAATGATAGGAAAATATTTTATACACTGGATATGAGAGAAAGTAGGAGTTAGGAAGGGAAGCGAGTAAGGGGGAGGGAGTCTTAGAATTCAAGACTGTCAGAGTAGTAGAGATTGTATAGAAGAAAATGTTTTGGCAGCAGTTAGTTAAATGAGGCGTGTTAGGGTTGGCAGGGGAAGTAAATTCTTCTAGTGGTGTTGTTTGGGCAAAATTTAGTTAAAGGGGTCAATGTAGTACAGAATTACAGACAAGTTATTGGGGCTATTATAGTAGCAGGATATTTCTAAAGGGGTCTAAAAAACAGTGTTTAGTGCTATTATTATAAAAAGCCATATCGTGTGTATAAACATAGAAATATGAAATAAAAATTGAAATAAAAATTTGCAAATGGTGGTGTAAAAAGATAACATTACATGCATTTAAAAAAAGAAAAAGTCGTTTTTAAACGATGGTTACAGTAAAGTGAACGTTCAATTTTGCTGTTCAAAAGTTTGTTTTCCGACGTTAAAATGCAGTATATCTCCATATTGCATAATTTACAAAATCGGTGATTTTGCTTATATGCTGGCGCAACTGCAATAATTTGCCAATCAAGGGAGAATGCTTGATTGTTCTTCCGAAGCTGCCAGGCTTTATCGGCGAGGGTTGTTACGGAGCGCATTTTCTCATGCTTGATCGAAGATCGATGTTGGTATAGGCGAGCTTTGAAAGATGTTGCGGTACATCCGACGTAATACCATTTGTTGGTTCCGGAATTTATTGTACATCGGTAGACAATATTGCGTGCTAGGCATTGGTTATTCAATGGGCACGAACCTGGTTTAGTGCAGTTACAGTTATTTTTATGTTTTGCAGTAGTATCCTGAATAGTTTGGTGGGGTTGTAGCTGCGTGTTAGTGCGTTGTATGTCGCTATGCTGGTGCGCTGTGTCATTAGGGATGTACTTATTTAGTATTGTTGAGTTGAGTTTTTTAATTAGTTCTTCTATGTTAGGTGCAGTGGAGTATGAGAGTCTAATGGTGCGCGAGTTTAAGATTTTATAGTATTTATGTAAAGTGTTTATTGATCAGTGTATAGAATTGTGAGATAATCTTAGTGCTAATAGAAATATTGTACACGGGGTTATACCATATGTACTCTCTACATCTAACTCTATTTGTTGGTTTGCACCTATTATTATGCCTATTGATGTGTCTGTGTGGTGCAATACTAGTTCGACTTAGATGCGATTTATTCATAGTACCTATGTGGTTATCTTCTAGATATTCTATTTTCTCGCAGTAACCAGCTTTTTTAAGTGCGTCGTTATAATACTCAGCATGCTCGTTGAAGGTCTGCAAATTAGACGATAGTCGGGAGATCCTTATGGATATATTTTTAGGGATAGATTTAATAATGGAATGGGGATGGTTCGATCTTACATTAACGTACTTGAGATTTTCATTAAGTTTGTGAAATGGCTTTATATTACCGTTATTAAGGTTGAAGGTGACATCCAAGAAATTGACCACTTTAAGATTGTGTTCGAAGGTAATACTAAGTCCTAGTTCTAAGAAAAGTTTCCTAATGTTTTTACGTCGCCTTTCTAGGTTTTGTTTGTTCATATTTTTGACTAATATGAGTGCATCATCACGGTAGATTCCACCGTGGAGGTCAATAAATTCGCTCTGGAGTCTGTGAGCTATATAGATTCCAACCAAATCTGTAACTTCCGCCGAATCATTAGAACCCATCGTAATGTCAAATTCCGAGGGTCTATCTCTGCGGACCCAATAACTATTTTCAAAATGGACTACTGTGCATCTAGCTTCAAGTATAATATTAATATCCTCGTTTGTGAGGTCCGAGTTGGCCTTAGCGAATGAGAGGGCCTTATGCAGAGTTTCAGGTGAAATAGAGGAATAGTATTCATCTATATCGAATTGAATAAAAGAAGATTTGTTTTTGTCACTGATGTTATTGAACCAACTTATTGCCTGTTAAGTATTACCCCATAATTTAATATCTACCTTAGCCTTAACTTGGGGGATAATATGATCTAATATGTACTTACTGATTCGACCTATATCAGATTTTGAAGGACATATTAATCTAATTTTAGGGTTAGTATCGAAGTTGGCCTTATGGTCCTTCAAATTAAAAGTCGGTGTAGCTGGAGATAGGGGTTCCGTTCTGTCGTTGATTTTCAGTTTCTTAATATCACATGCTGCGTTATTAATGTTGGTTAGTGTAGTTGCGTTTGTTTTTTTGTACTTCGTATGTAATTCCTTATGTATAAAATTATTATATGTTTCTACATCTAGGGTATATAGATTCGATGTTTTGTCTGCCTTTATAATAATTCCTTTGGTATGGTATTTCTCAGGTTGTCGAGTAGAGTTTTAATCTCCCGTTGCAGTTCGTTTTTCCTTCCGTTTGCAAATTTGATTCCGGTTATTATTTTCATTAAGTCTTGCTCGAAAGAATCCAGAAGAGGGTTAGAAGGTGGGTTTTTGTAGGATTTGAAACCAAACTTATCGTTGTTGGTGTCGGAAGTTTGTGTAATCCTATTCCTATCGAAGTGAAAGGCCTTCCATCTAATCCGCCGAATAAATTCGTTGGTCCTTTGTATCATACCAAGAATGTATTCTTTTTTACCTTGAATGGGTATGTTTTTTAAGGACATACCACAATGATGTTTTTCCATTTCGGAGACGTAGGTTGATAGGTTACTCGACTGTAAAGGAGTGAGAAGAATTAATAAATCTGTACTCCAATGTTACTAGGTAGTCGCATTGGATGGAGTCAACCGACTGCTGTCACGGGTGGGACCGATCCGGTTGACCACCGAGTCTATTGTAACGATCAAGCCGCCTCCTCTCTTCAAAAACGAAGGAGAGGCGGTGTTTCTGTGCGTAATAGCCATGGCGAAAGAGGTTGTATGGTGGACGCGTCTGAGAGGACTGAGGTCAGACACCTTTCTCTCTGGCCAACAACTGGTCCGTTTCTTCCGATATCATTTCGGAAGAAGGATCAGGATGGAGAGAGAGGTGCTGCACCCCAGCCGTTTCTATGAAAGATGGGTGAAAGTGTCGAGAATGGCCCGTGTGAATGGGACTTCACTCTACATCAGACTGTAGGTGAGAAAGATGAAAGATCAAGGGAGCACCGTCTCTCTGTGCTCCTGAGGAGAAGGGTTGCACACTTTTTTCGGGGGTGTGTGCGACCCTCCAAGGTGCCTCCTCCCTATTGAGGATTTTGTTATTTAATTTATTTTTGTTATATTTTATATTTTATATTTTTATATTTTGTTATTGCCACCTCCTTATTGAGGAGGCCTTTTATGTAAACTCCCCCCATTGTACTTGTCCCACTCTTTGGTGCCCTGGTGGTAAATAAAAAGAAAGTTATCTATATATATATAAGTAAATATCTATCTATCTATCTATATATATATATATATATATATATATACATATATATATAAATATATATATATATATATATATATCTATCTATATATATATTTATATATAAGTAAATATATAATATATATATATATATTTATATATAAGTAAATATATATATATATACATATATATAAGTAAATATATATATATATACATATATATAAGTAAATATATATATATATATATATATACATACATATATATATAAATATATATCTATCTATCTATATATATATATTTATATATAAGTAAATATATATATATATATATATATATATATACATACATATATATATAAATATATATCTATCTATCTATATATATATATTTATATATAAGTAAATATATATATATATATACATACATATATATATAAATATATAAGTAAATATATATATATATATACATACATATATATATATATAAATATATATACGTACATATAAGTAAATATATATATATATACATATATATATATAAGTAAATATATATATATATATATATATATATATATATATATAAGTAAATATATATATATATAAGTAAATATATATATATATAAGTATATATATATATATATATATATATATATATACATATATATATACATATATATATATATATATACATACATATATATATACATATATATATATATATTTATATATATATATACATATATATATACATATATATATATATATATACATACATATATATATACATATATATATATATATTTATATATATATATACATATATATATACACATATATATATATATATATACATACATATATATATACATATATATATATATATATATACATATATATATACATATATATATATATATACATACATATATATATATATATATATATATATATATATATATATATATATATATATATAGAAAGGATGAATATAAAATGAAAGTGCTTTTGTTAAAAAAGGAATTTATTAGGTATTGACATATGTTTCTGTAACAGACCGAATACCTATGTATCGCTGCTTGCGTAATCATATAATGTTAGCAAGTATTCGATAGCAAATGTATAATCAGTTGTCACTTCTTCAGAGATTTTGGATAAATTGGATAAAATCAGGGGTAACACTCATGAAGCAATAAGATGGTTTAATAACATTACTGATAAGAAAAAAATCAAAATTTATTCAGTTTGATATTGATGAATATTATTCCTCAATTTCACCTGATACTCTACATGAAGCTCTTTCGTTCGCTAAGGATAATTCCGACCTTACGGATGCTGAAATTAAAATTATTTTGGAAGCGAGGAAAACTATAGTTAAATTCGATGATAGCTACTGGGTTCGCAAAGATAGACCTTCTAATTTTGATATCACTATGGGTTCTAATGATTCGGCGGAAGTAACAGATCTTGTGGGAATTTATATCACCCACAGATTACAAGGAAAATTCAAGGATCTCCACGGTGGAATCTACCGTGACGATGCGCTCCTATTAGTTAAGCATATGAATAACCAGAATTTAGAAAGGATGCGTAAAAATATCAGAAAGCTTTTTAAGGAACTAGGATTAAATATTACATTTGAATATAACCTCAAAGAGGTCAATTTCCTTGATGTTACTTTCAATCTCAATACAGATACGATTAAACCGTTCCATAAACTAAATGAGAACCTTAAATATGTAAATACGAGTTCTAACCATCCACTCTCTATAATTAAATCCATCCCTAGAAATGTTTCTCTTAGGATCTCCCGCCTGTCGTCCAACCAACAAACCTTCAAAGAACATGCCGAGTATTATGATGATGCACTTAGGAAAGCCGGTCACCTAGATAATATAGAGTATATAGTCAAAGATCACCAAAACACCCAAAATAAATCACATAGGAGTAGAAATAGCACAGAATCACCACCATACATACACTACCGCAATAAACACAATAATAGTCGCACACCACCAAACAGAAGGCGATGTAAGGAGTATATTTGGTACAACCCGGTCTATAACAACTCTATTAAAACCAATCTACCCTCAAAATTCTTTCGATTAGTTAAAAAACACTTTCCAACATCACATAAATATAATAAAATCTTAAACCCTAACACTATTCGACTTTCATATTCAACCGCCCCTAATATTGAACAACATATAAAAAAGCTTAACGCAAAACGGTTGTATAAACGCCTTCCAACACATAACAATACACGTAAAACATTAGCTATAACATCACAAAACAACAAACAACATCCTGTCCTACATAAGCAACCTCATCAACCCATCCATGGCAATACAACAACGCAAAATTATAATTGCAACTGTGTCCAACCAGGAATGTGTCCGTTGAACAATCGGTGTCTTGAACGCAACATCGTATACAAATGTACTATCGAATCGGATAGACAGAAGTGGTACTATGTGGGATCTACAGCCACCTCCTTCAAATCACGCCTTTATAGACATCGTTACTCGATAAAACATGAAAACCAGCGTTATGTAACAACACTCGCAGACAAGGCTTGGCAGCTGCGTGAAAATAACCAACAATTTCACCTAAAATGGGATATAATAGCGGCTGCCCCCCCCCCCCCCCCATATTCCCATGGACAGGAATTTTGTAAATTATGTAATGTAGAATTATTTTGTATTATGAAATCCAAAAACATTTTATTAAATAACAGAATAGAGCGATCGTTATACTGTAACCATCGCTTAAAATCTACATTTTCATATTATAAATACTACCAGGATTGAACGCCTGTCTCTATCCCAGTTTGATTGTCAAAATAGATATTAACATTCTTTATTAGTCTTAATTCTATCAACTCTTCTATTATTTACCTTTTAATACAAACTGCTATAGATAAAATGAGATTTCTGATTTCTTGATTCAATTCCCTAATGCATATACCAGCTGGCTACTAGCATTGATGTTATTTAGTAGCAATCGAAATCTCCCCCTTCCCCAATTGACACTTTATAATTAATACTACTGCACCAAATGACCAGCCCTGTCCACTGTCCAGTTGGTCAAGTAGAGATTAAAATTGGCACTCCCAAAATTCTTATTTAGATTTACTCATGGTATTCTCATTAGAAACCCATTATATACTTGTTTAGCAGTAAATTAATTTACCATCTGTCATATACTATCCCCTCTGTTCCTTCCTCTTTTACTAATATAAATACTTCAATTTTTCTGATTTTATCCAATTTATCCAAAATCTCTGAAGAAGTGACAACTGATTATACATTTGCTATCGAATACTTGCTAACATTATATGATTACGCAAGCAGCGATACCTAGGTATTCGGTCTGTTACAGAAACATATGTCAATACCTAATAAATTCCTTTTTTAACAAAAGCACTTTCATTTTATATTCATCCTTTCTACATTTTCTCCGGAATATAATTTATACTCGTTGAGCAAACCTGCACGTACGCTGTTCATCTCTAACGTAACGATATATTATCACTACATTATTGATAACCTGAAATTTTATATATATAGATATATACATATATATATATATATATATATATATATATATATATATATATATATAAACGTTTGAATATGTATAATAAAGCCAAAACAATGCAGGTATGGACATAGAAAAAAAGAATGCAATTGCAAAAGATATTGTTGACAATTTGTCTTTTACCTTAGATTTATTTTAAACGTCCTTAATTTTCGAGATAATATCTCTTCTTCAGAGGGAAATAAAGGTCTCAAACCAGCGTTCTAAATATCTTGCCAAGCCATGCTGACAGGAAATAGTATAGAGTATCTGTTCTATCTCTAATGTCAAAGAGTTAAAATTAGGTGGATAAAGAGCGGTCTCCCTTTAAAAGGGGTTTGTTTAGGGTTTTTTTTTTTTATATACATGCCTGTTTAAGTGTGTGGGAGAATGCATGAAGGTGTAAGTATGTGAGTGTGTGTGTGTGAGTGTGAGAAGATAAGTCTATTCGTAAATGTGGGGGATAGGTGTTATCTGGTGTTAGAACTGGTTTTGTGTGTGTATGTGTGAGAGAGAATAAGTGGAGGTGTAAGCGTGTGTGTGCGTGTGTGTGTATGGGGTGTGTAAATATGGGGCTAGAAGCCCTATCAGGTTATAAATTGGGTGTTGAGTTCTAGTCTATTATTGATAGGTGGTTGTGTTTTATCTATAATTAGTGCTTCCTTAATTCTAAGATTGCCGAGGTTTCTTTCTTTAGTTTCTATCCTAACTGTTATGGTTTTGTCGGTGTTTTTGCATTTAACTAGGTGTTTCTTAAATGAGGAAGCGTTAGTATTGAGGTGTTCTTTTATTCTTATGTGGAGTGGTCTGGTGGTGCTACCTACGTAGAAGTTGTTGCATTTGTCACACTCTAGTCTGTATACGACGTAAGCCTGGTGGCATAGGTCTGTGTCGTTGATGGGGCAGTTGGCTAATCTGCAGCAGTTGTCATGTCTGGTGGAGTGTCTTTTGGCTAGCTGTCCGCGCAGAGAAGGACCTGAGTGGGCCAGTTGGATATCTAGTCCTTCTCGTCTGATGGCTCTGCGGATGGCTGTTGTTGTTTCTTCACTGAAGTGTGGGAGCTTCAGGAAGCAAGTGTTAGTGCCTCGGGTGTGGTGTCCTCTGTTCTTTCTGGCACGGTTTGTGGTGGATGTCGTGTATCCGTTCAGTTTGAGTACTTCCAGGAAATGTGTGGTGTGTGTGTCTCGGTCTCTAGCGTCGGTGCATTTGATCCGGATACGTGCCAGTTCGTTCCTTATGTATCCGAACTTGGTACCGAGTGGGAGGGCCGATCTGAAATGTACGAACAGGTCCCTGCTGGCGGCTTTTTTATAGAAGCAGGTGTGGATGTTGCCTTCCTCTGTTACCCTGAGTTGGAAGTCCAGTAGGGATAGGGATCCGCGGTCATCGGGGTGTTCCATGCTGAACTTTATACTGGCGTCCATGCTGGAGAATGTTGTGTATATTTTATCTGCCTCCTCACGAGATGATGTGAGGATGAGTATGTCATCTACATATCGGGTGAAGAAGGCATGGGAATGGCAGGTATTGAGGGCTCGGCATTCTAGCTGGTTCATGTAGGTGATGGCCAGCAGGCCCGATAGGCTGGATCCCATGGGTAATCCTGTTGTCTGTCTGTATGTGTGGTGGTGGAAGGTGAAGTACGTGTTGTCTACTGTGAAGGACAAAAGCTGGTTTTATGTCCGTCGGGTGGAGGCCGTAGCAGTGGATGTATATATATATATATATATATATATATAATAGATATATATATACATATATATATATATATATATATATATATACATATATATATATATGTATATATATATATATATGTATATATATATATATATATATATATATATATAATATATTATATATATATTATATATATATATATATACATATATATATATATATATATACATATATATATATATATATATACATATATATATATATATATATATACATATATATATATATATATATACATATATATATATATATACATATATATATATATATATATATTATATATATATATATATACATACATATATATATATATATATATATATATATATATATATATATATATATACATATATATATATATACATACATATATATATATATATATATATATATATATATATATACATACATATATATATATATATATACATATATATATATATACATATATATATATATATATGTATATATATATATATATATATACATATATATATACATATATATATATATACATATATATATACATATATATATATATACATATATATATACATATATATATACATATATATATACATATATATATATATACATATATATATATATACATATATATATACATATATATATATATATATATATATATACATATATATATATATATATATATATCAAAACATGTCTATAGAATCACAAGATAAAATATATACTATTTCCTCTCCCCTTAAATGTATTCTATTTTCTCCTAGTTTATTTTACACCTAATTCTGTTTAGTTGACTATATCTGGGCGATTACGCTGACGAAATATTCGATAAATATTCCGCTACGGCCGACGCAAAGCGCTAGTTTCGGTTATTTGTCGGAGATTTCTTCATAGAAGCCTCATTCTTATAGCCTGGTCTATTCGATTTTTTATATGGTTAGTTATGCTAATTGGGAGAGGAAATAGTATATAGTATATATTTTATCTTGTGATTCTATAGAGATGTTTTATGATATATAGCTCTGATTGTTTAATTTATTAATTTTTCATTGAGCCACAAAGTGACCAGTTGCAAAACACGTATATGTATATGTAGGTATATATATATGTAAACTTTTATATATATATATACATATATATATATAAGTAAATATATATATATATATATACATATATATATATAAGTAAATATATATATATATATATATATATACACATATATATATAAGTAAATATATATATATATACACACATACATATATATATATAAGTAAATATATATATATATACACATACATATATATATATATATATATATATATATATAAGTATATATATATATACACATACATATATATATATAAGTATATATATATATATACACACATATATATATATATATATATAAGTAAATATATATATATATATATATATAATTGAAAAGCGGAGAATAACATGGTCAACAGTACAAAAAAGGGGAGTTATTTACAGTCTAACAATTGTTTCACTGATAAAGATGTCTAAAAATTGCTGAACACTATAGACAAGCAATAGATTGGTTTAATAAATTAGACAATAGAGAATCTTCCGACTATATACAAATTGACATAAATAACTACTATTCTTCTATTTCCCCAGTTACCCTAAACAAGGCACTATCCTTTGCAGAAAAAACTCCGACCTTTCACCAAATGAAATTAAAATAATACTAGCTGCTAGAAGAACAATCATTAAATTCGACAATAGTTACTGGGAGCCAAAAAATAGACAGGATAACTTCGATATAAGTATGGGATCAAATGATTCAGCCCAAGTTACAGACATTGTCGGAATTTATATAGCACATTTCTTACATAGGGAATTTGATATCCTACAAAGAGGAATCTATAGAGACGATACACTACTTTTAGCTGAAAACCTAAATAATCAAAACTTAGAAAGATTAAGGAAAAAGATTTGGAAATTCTTTAATAATTTAGGCCTTAACATCACTTTTGAACCCAACTCTAAAAAAGCTAACTTCTTATTTGTATCGCTCAACCTTAACTCAGGACCAATAGAACCCTTCCATAAAAATAATGAAAATCTAGCTTACATTGATTATAACTCTAATCACCCTCGATCCATAATTAACTCCATAGCATATAGTATATCCCTTAGAATCTCACCTATCTTCTAACCTAGAAATTTTTAATGAACACGCTAACTACTACAACATAGCTTTACTTAAGGCAGGCCATAAAGAGAAACTCAAATATATACCAAATACAAAAAATAACAACACACTTAATATTAATAGCACTATCCACACATATAGAAACAACAAATCTAGGACTAAACATAGAAATTGGCAACAAACATATAAATTAAATGAACAGAATACTAATATAAAGACCACTAATAACTATAAAAGATGCAGAAATAGAAACTATTTATGGTTCAATCCAATGTTTAACTCCTCTATAAAAACAAAACTACCTTACACTTTCTTCAAATTGGTTGACAAGCACTTCCCTAAAATTCATAAATATCATAAAATCTTTAATAGAAAAACTATCAAACTATCATACTCCACTGCCAACAACATAGAATCGCACATGCATAAAATTAACTATAAAAGAATTTATAATACAAGTGGCCCACAAATAAGTACCATAACACCAAATAGAAAACATAAACATATAACATCATCACAACCAAACACACGCCAGAACACATCACCACAATACATTAACAAACCCAATTCTCAGCCCATACATAACAACCTACAAAACCATATCGAAGAACCGGCGCATAGAAAAGCATCTAAATGTAACTGCCATCTACCTGACAAATGCCCTTTACAAAATAGATGCCTAGAGACAAATATAGTATACCTATGTACTATAAATTCAGGTAGCTTAGCATGACATTACATTGGTTCCACAGCTGGGGAGTTTAAGAAAAGGTGGTACGTACATAGACACTATGATTAACAGGAATCTCTTAAATACGACTCTCACCAATAAAACTGGCAACTCAAAGATGCAAACATGGAATATAAAATCAGCTGGGCGAAGCTATCAAAAGCAATGGCCTATCAAATTGGTATGTCCCACTGCGATCTCTGTAATATGGAACTTTTTCAAATTTTAAATTACAGCAAGATTCTTTTTAACAGTAAAATTGAAAGAATTATTTTTTGTCGACATAAATCGGCAACCAAATTCGAGAACTTTAGACCAGCTTAATTCCATCTTATCTATTCCATAACCCAGATTGTACCACTTGATCTATTATGATATCACGTTATCAGCATCATCATCATCATTATGATAGTCACCATCTATCAAAGAACAACATCAAAATCTCTTATATTTACATTCTTATTTTATATATCTCTATTTTTCACTCTCTATCTTTATATTTCTCTCCCTAAATTTATTTCATCTCTGTCATTCTATTTTATCATATAATATAACTTAAAGCTAATTAATTAATTTATTTATTAAAATAACCAATACACACATAAATATATTTAACATTATCAATTTTTTACCTTCATATCTCTCCATATATTCTAATAATTCTCAAAAGCCAATCTCAATAATTTTAATATGTTTAAATATTCTTCGCAAATTTTTACTTCTTTTGCGTATTTATTTTCATTTCTCACATTTTATACCATTTTATATCACATTAGATGCAATTTATTTATTTATCAATTTTTTAATATATTTTTAATATATTTATTTTTATTTACATTTATTCATGTATTAACGTTTATTCATTTATTTTTCCCTCTATTTTTCTTTCTATCCTACATGATTTCTACTTATGTTTGTCTCTCCTCTGTCTCTGATCATTTGCTATATATTTTCTTCTCTTTATATATATTTTTTTCTCTAATAATTTCTCCTTTTTCTTTTTTCTCTTTCTCTTTTTCCTTATTCTTTTTTCTTTTTCCTTTCCTTTCTTTCTTTACTGTATCTATCTCCCTTTCTTCCTTCTTTTCTCTCTATATCTTTATTATTAATATTATTATTGATGATGTAATTTGAATTTGTAAATTTGCCGGTTACATATATTTTCAATAACAGTTTCTGAAGATCTGATCAAGCTAACATCGTATTTAAAATTGAGTGGCACTGCTTCTAGTGTTCAGCAATTTTTAGACATCTTTATCAGTGAAACAGTTGTTAGACTAAATAAATCCCCTTTTTTGTACTGTTGACCATGTTATTCTCCACTTTTTCAATTTTATTATTCCAAGATAAACTTACATAGGAGTACAAGTGAAATCAAACTCGCCATTTACATAAACCTCTTGTTGAGTCAAACAACGCCATACGCTAAAACTATTCATAATAAGAAGTATTCACAACCTCTAACTGGATTACCTATAATGATATTTTGTTATCCTTTATATATATATATATATATCATCATCTTCGTTTAACGTCCATTTTCCACGCTAGCATGGGTTAGATGGGAGTTGTCCCACTTGAGAGAAGGCTGGTCGGGTGACCGTGTCTCGCTCATATAGGACTATCTGGCAGGTTTTCTACTGCTGGATGCCCTTCCTAACACCAACCACATTTACAGTGTGGAACTGGGAACTTTTTACCGTGTTACCTACACGGCCACATTACAGCGCGGACTGTGTGTGTTTTTTGTCGTGACACCTACACGATCTCGATCTCATTTTCTCGTGCTGTTAGTGGGAGTGGGAGGATAGGGTGGGGGTAGTGGATTGGGGTATATATTTGGTTAAGAGGTGCCTCCTGACTGTAGGTTTCGCTTTGTACATAGGCAAGGCGGGTCTTCTGTATTACTGCGTAGCGCCAAAGATCTCAGTCCAGAGACATTGTCTTAG